>CM057229.1:58765581-59338128 GCA_029891385.1 Erythroxylum novogranatense
TCGCTACTGCGACAAATGCATAATGTATGCAATTTCTCATTTTATGATGTTGTTGTGTTGGCGCAATATTCACATTTTGGCAAGTAGAGAGCCCTCGGGGTATGCACTTCGCCCACTTACTTTAGGAAAAGGAGAGCCCTACGGGTATGCACTATTTCCTTTTGGCCTTAGGCCCATTCAACGATATCGAGCTTAAAGCTCGATCACTAAGCTCCACCCTGTTGATTAATTACCACTTATGTTCATGCTTAGCATGCACTAACACTTGCAGATCTCTAACACATTTATCTCACTTCACTCGCTAATCACAATCAAAACACTTACTCATAATTTTATACGCTGATTCTCATTCACAGGTATTCACATTTATAAATCACACTTGGTGCAATCACTAACACTTATCACATTTAGCTCATTCACTTCACATTTATATCACTCACTTTGACACTTAATTCACACACATTCACAACACATTTAATCACATAAAAACTGAGGAACCAACTAGGTTACTCACCTGTAACTTCCGAGCTACTGCCTGGAAGTCCTAGCAATGTCCGTGGTCTGTCGATCCAACGACGCCTCTATAACAATTCAAATGAATTATCATCACCACTTGCTCAATTAATTCAATTCACTGATGCACATGTCTTAATTCAAACTATATAATGCATGATCATGATTTCCCAGCACTAAGACCCAAATCGCTATCTCTCGCTTCACAATCACAATTCACTATTCACTAGATCAATAGCATTCCCTTAAATTCAACTTCACTCACTCAAACTCTAATCATACTCCGCTAGTTACAACATAACTCTTGGTCACATTAGAAACTATAATGGACTCTCTTTCGATAATTGCAATCCTGTAAATTAAAAATTCAAACTCTCAATCTTTATCACAATTATAGAACTCTTTCTCTAGTTCATAACGAATCAAGTATCACCTTAATTGGAAAACCACAGACCAAGATATCATCACAATACTGAAACATGTTCAGTAAAACATCTAGTTCATGTTCCCTCCACCAATACCCTTACTTTGATTCAATCAATCATTTCCAATTTAATACTAAAAACCATGATTTTTTTGTGGAGAGATAAAGAAATGTGTTAGGAATCCAATGCTTCAAGAATCAGGTCATTTGGAGCTCTATAGTTCAAGTTATCCTCAAAACACTGATCTATGCACAGAATGTTTTCCTTCCGTCTGATTTTTACTTCTCTGGTTTTCGCTTCAGCTGATTTTCCTTCAGTTGATTTTCACTTCAGCTGATTTTCGCTTCAGCTGATTTTCGCTTAAGCTGATTTTCCTTCAGCTGATTTTCGCTTCAGCTGATTTTCCTTCAGCTGATTTTCGCTTCAGCTGATTTTTCTGTCCAGAACATATCCACTTATATAGAACATATCTTTTGACTCCGATATTCAAATTGGACAAACTTGGCATCTATCTCATGGAGAAAAGAGAGATCTACAACTTTCAAGAAGGAAATTTTGTCCAAATCTATCGATATCAAGTCCATATCGTCTGCTTTTGCTTCAGCTGATTTTCCTTCAGCTGATTTTCGCTTCAGCTGATTTTCCTTCCGCTGATTTTTCTGTCCAGAACATGTCCACTTATATAAATCATATCTTTTGACTCCGATATTCAAATTGCACAAACTTGGCATCTATTTCATGGAGAAAAGAGAGATCTACAACTTTCAAGAAGGAAATTTTGTCCAAATCTATCGATATCAAGTCCATATCGTCTGCTTTTGCTTCAGCTAATTTTCCTTCAGCTGATTTTCGCTTCAGCCGATTTTCCTTCAGCTGATTTTTCTGTCCAGACCATGTCCAATTATATAGATCATATCTTTTGACTCTGATATTCAAATTAGACAAAATTGGCATCTATCTCATAGAGAAAAGAGAGATCTACAACTTTCAAGAAGGACATTTTGTCCAAATCTATCGATATCAAGTCCATATTGTCTGCTTTTGCTTCAGCTGATTTTCCTTCAGCTGATTTTCGCTTCAGCTGATTTTCCTTCAGCTGATTTTTCTTTCCAGAACATGTCCACTTATATAGATCATATCTTTTGACTCCGATATTCAAATTGGACAAACTTGGCATCTATCTCATAGAGAAAAGAGAGATCTACAACTTTCAAGAAGGAAATTTTGTCCAAATCTATCGATATCAGGTCCATATTGTCTGCTTTTGCTTCAGCTGAGTTTCCTTCAGCTGATTTTCGCTTCAGCTGATTTTCCTTCAGCTGATTTTCTGTCCAGAACATGTCCACTTATATAGATCATATCTTTTGACTCGGATATTCAAATTGGACAAAATTAGCATCTATCTCATAGAGAAAAGAGAGATCTACAACTTTCAAGAAGGAAATTTTATCCAAATCTATCGATATCAAGTCCATATCGTCTGCTTTTGCTTCATCTGATTTTCCTTCAGCTGATTTTCGCTTCAGTTGATTTTCCTTCAGCTGATTTTTCTGTCCAGAACATGTCCACTTATATAGATCATATCTTTTGACTCGGATATTCAAATTGGACAAACTTGGCATCTATCTCATGGAGAAAAGAGAGATCTACAACTTTGAAGAAGGAAATTTTATCCAAATCTATCGATATCAAGTCCATATCGTCTACTTTTGGTTCAGCTGATTTTCCTTCAGCTGATTTTCGATTCAGTTGATTTTCCGTCAGCTGATTTTTCTGTCCAGAACATGTCCACTTATATAGATCATATCTTTTGACTCCGATATTCACATTGCACAAAGCGTGACATCTATCTCATGGAGAAAAGAGATCTACAACTTTCAAGAAGGAAATTTTGTCCAAATCTATCGATATCGGTCCATATTATGCTTTTCCTTGATTGAGTTTCCTTGACTGATTTTCGCTTCAGCTGATTTTCCTTCACTGATTTTCTGTCGAACATGTCCATTATATAGATCATATCTTTTGACTCGGATATTCAAATTTGAAAAAATTTGCATCTATCTCATAGAGAAAAGAGAGATCTACAACTTTCAAGAAGGAAATTTTATCCAAATCTATCGATATAGAGTCCATATCGTCTGCTTTTGCTTCATCGATTTTCCTTCAGCTGATTTTCGCTTGATTGATTTTCCGTCACTGATTTTTCCGTCGAACATGTCCACTTATATAGATCATATCTTTTGACTCCGATATTCAAATTGGACAAACTTGGCATCTATCTCATAGAGAAAAGAGAGATCTACAACTTTGAAGAAGGAAATTGTGTCCAAATCTATCGATATCAAGTCCATATCGTCTGCTTTTGCTTCAGCTGATTTTCGTTCAGCTGATTTTCGCTTCAGCTGATTTTCCTTCAGCTGATTTTTCTGTCCAGAACATGTCCACTTATATAGATCATATCTTTTGACTCCGATATTCAAATTAGACAAAATTGGCATCTATCTCATAGAGAAAAGAGAGATCTACAACTTTCAAGAAGGACATTTTGTCCAAATCTATCGATATCAAGTCCACATAGTCTGCTTTTGCTTCAGCTGATTTTCCTTCAGTTGATTTTCGCTTCAGCTGATTTTCCTTCAGCTGATTTCTCTGTCCAGAACATGTCCACTTATATAGATCATATCTTTTGACTCGGATATTCAAATTGCACAAACTTGGCATCTATCTCATAGAGAAAAGAGAGATCTACAACTTTGAAGAAGGAAATTTTATCCAAATCTATCGATATCAAGTCCATATCGTCTGCTTTTGGTTCAGCTGATTTTCCTTCAGCTGATTTTCGATTCAGTTGATTTTCTGTCAGCTGATTTTTCTGTCCAGAACAAGTCCACTTATATAGATCATATCTTTTGACTCCGATATTCACATTGCACAAACGTGACATCTATCTCATGGAGAAAAGAGAGATCTACAACTTTCAAGAAGGAAATTTTGTCCAAATCTATCGATATCGGTCCATATTATGCCTTTTCCTTGATTGAGTTTCCTTCAGCTGATTTTCGCTTCAGCTGATTTTCCTTCAGCTGATTTTCTGTCCAGAACATGTCCAGTTATATAGATCATATCTTTTGACTCGGATATTCAAATTGGACAAAATTTGCATCTATCTCATAGAGAAAAGAGAGATCTACAACTTTCAAGAAGGAAATTTTATCCAAATCTATCGATATCAAGTCCATATCGTCTGCTTTTGCTTCATCTGATTTTCCTTCAGCTGATTTTCGCTTCAGTTGATTTTCCGTCAGCTGATTTTTCTGTCCAGAACATGTCCACTTATATAGATCATATCTTTTGACTCCGATATTCAAATTGGACAAACTTGGCATCTATCTCATAGAGAAAAGAGAGATCTACAACTTTGAAGAAGGAAATTGTGTCCAAATCTATCGATATCAAGTCCATATCGTCTGCTTTTGCTTCAGCTGATTTTCGTTCAGCTGATTTTCGCTTCAGCTGATTTTCCTTCAGCTGATTTTTCTGTCCAGAACATGTCCACTTATATAGATCATATCTTTTGACTCCGATATTCAAATTAGACAAAATTGGCATCTATCTCATAGAGAAAAGAGAGATCTACAACTTTCAAGAAGGACATTTTGTCCAAATCTATCGATATCAAGTCCACATAGTCTGCTTTTGCTTCAGCTGATTTTCCTTCAGCTGATTTTCGCTTCAACTGATTTTCCTTCAGCTGATTTCTCTGTCCAGAACATGTCCACTTATATAGATCATATATTTTGACTCCGATATTCAAATTGGACAAACTTGGCATCTATCTCATAGAGAAAAGAGAGATCTACAACTTTCAAGAAGGAAATTTTGTCCAAATCTATCGATATCAGGTCCATATTGTCTGCTTTTGCTTCAGCTGAGTTTCCTTCACTGATTTTCGCTCAACTGATTTTCCTTGACTGATTTTACGTCGAGAACATGTCCAATTATATAGATCATATCTTTTGACTCGGATATTCAAATTGGACAAAATTGGCATCTATCTCATAGAAAAGAGATCTACAACTTTCAAGAAGGAAATTTTATCCAAATCTATCGATATCAAGTCCATATCGTCTGCTTTTGCTTCATCTGATTTTCCTTCAGCTGATTTTCGCTTGATTGATTTTCCTTGACTGATTTTTCTGTCTGAACATGTCCACTTATATAGATCATATCTTTTGACTCGGATATTCAAATTGGACAAACTTGGCATCTATCTCATGGAGAAAAGAGATCTACAACTTTCAAGAAGGAAATTTTATCCAAATCTATCGATATCAAGTCCATATAAATCGCTTTTGGTTCAGCTGATTTTCCTTCAGCTGATTTTCGATTCGATTGATTTTCCGTCACTGATTTTTACGTCGAACATGTCCACTTATATAGATCATATCTTTTGACTCGATATTCACATTGCACAAACGTGACATCTATCTCATGGAGAAAAGAGATCTACAACTTTCAAGAAGGAAATTTTGTCCAAATCTATCGATATCAGGTCCATATTATGCCTTTTCCTTGATTGAGTTTCCTTCACTGATTTTCGCTTCAGCTGATTTTCCTTCACTGATTTTCTGTCGAACATGTCCACTTATATAGATCATATCTTTTGACTCGGATATTCAAATTGGACAAACTTGGCATCTATCTCATAGAAAAAGAGATCTACAACTTTCAAGAAGGAAATTTTATCCAAATCTATCGATATCAAGTCCATATCGTCTGCTTTTGCTTCATCGATTTTCCTTCAGCTGATTTTCGCTTCATTGATTTTCCGTCACTGATTTTTCTGTCGAACATGTCCACTTATATAGATCATATCTTTTGACTCCGATATTCAAATTGGACAAACTTGGCATCTATCTCATAGAAAGAGATCTACAACTTTGAAGAAGGAAATTGTGTCCAAATCTATCGATATCAAGTCCATATCGTCTGCTTTTGCTTCAGCTGATTTTCGTTCAGCTGATTTTCGCTTCAGCTGATTTTCCTTGACTGATTTTTCCGTCGAACATGTCCACTTATATAGATCATATCTTTTGACTCCGATATTCAAATTAGACAAAATTGGCATCTATCTCATAGAAAGAGATCTACAACTTTCAAGAAGGACATTTTGTCCAAATCTATCGATATCAAGTCCACATAGTCTGCTTTTGCTTCAGCTGATTTTCCTTCAGCTGATTTTCGCTTCAACTGATTTTCCTTCAGCTGATTTCTCTGTCCAGAACATGTCCACTTATATAGATCATATATTTTGACTCCGATATTCAAATTGGACAAACTTGGCATCTATCTCATAGAGAAAAGAGAGATCTACAACTTTCAAGAAGGAAATTTTGTCCAAATCTATCGATATCAGGTCCATATTGTCTGCTTTTGCTTCAGCTGAGTTTCCTTCAGCTGATTTTCGCTTCAGCTGATTTTCCTTCACTGATTTTACATCGAACATGTCCACTTATATAGATCATATCTTTTGACTCGGATATTCAAATTGGACAAAATTGGCATCTATCTCATAGAAAAGAGATCTACAACTTTCAAGAAGGAAATTTTATCCAAATCTATCGATATCAAGTCCATATCGTCTGCTTTTGCTTCATCGATTTTCCTTGCTGATTTTCGCTTGATTGATTTTCCTTGACTGATTTTTCTGTCGAACATGTCCACTTATATAGATCATATCTTTTGACTCGGATATTCAAATTGGACAAACTTGGCATCTATCTCATGGAGAAAAGAGAGATCTACAACTTTCAAGAAGGAAATTTTATCCAAATCTATCGATATCAAGTCCATATCGTCTGCTTTTGGTTCAGCTGATTTTCCTTCAGCTGATTTTCGATTCAGTTGATTTTCCGTCAGCTGATTTTTCTGTCCAGAACATGTCCACTTATATAGATCATATCTTTTGACTCCGATATTCACATTGCACAAACGTGACATCTATCTCATGGAGAAAAGAGAGATCTACAACTTTCAAGAAGGAAATTTTGTCCAAATCTATCGATATCAGGTCCATATTGTCTGCTTTTCCTTCAGTTGAGTTTCCTTCAGCTGATTTTCGCTTCAGCTGATTTTCCTTCAGCTGATTTTCTGTCCAGAACATGTCCAGTTATATAGATCATATCTTTTGACTCGGATATTCAAATTGGACAAACTTGGCATCTATCTCATAGAGAAAAGAGAGATCTACAACTTTCAAGAAGGAAATTTTATCCAAATCTATCGATATCAAGTCCATATCATCTGCTTTTGCTTCATCTGATTTTCCTTCACTGATTTTCGCTTGAGCTTGATTTTCCGTCACTGATTTTTCTGTCGAACATGTCCACTTATATAGATCATATCTTTTGACTCCGATATTCAAATTGGACAAACTTGGCATCTATCTCATAGAGAAAAGAGAGATCTACAACTTTGAAGAAGGAAATTGTGTCCAAATCTATCGATATCAAGTCCATATCGTCTGCTTTTGCTTCAGCTGATTTTCGTTCAGCTGATTTTCGCTTCAGCTGATTTTCTTTCAGCTGATTTTTCTGTCCAGAACATGTCCACTTATATAGATCATATCTTTTGACTCCGATATTCAAATTAGACAAAATTGGCATCTATCTCATAGAGAAAAGAGAGATCTACAACTTTCAAGAAGGACATTTTGTCCAAATCTATTGATATCAAGTCCACATAGTCTGCTTTTGCTTCAGCTGATTTTCCTTCAGCTGATTTTCGCTTTAGCTGATTTTCCTTCAGCTGATTTCTCTGTCCAGAACATGTCCACTTATATAGATCATATCTTTTGACTCGGATATTCAAATTGCACAAACTTGGCATCTATCTCATAGCGAAAAGAGAGATCTACAACTTTCAAGAAGCAAAATTTGTCCAAATCTATCGATATCAAGTCCATATCGCCTGCTTTTGCTTCAGCTGATTTTCCTTCAGCTGATTTCCGCTTCAGCTGATTTTCCTTCCGCTGATTTTTCTGTCCAGAACATGTCCACTTATATAGATCATATCTTTTGACTCCGATATTCAAATTGCACAAACTTGGCATCTATCTCATAGAGAAAAGAGAGATCTACAACTTTCAAGAAGGAAATTTTATCCAAATCTATCGATATCAAGTCCATATCATCTGCTTTTGCTTCAGCTGATTTTCCTTCAGCTGATTTTCGCTTCAGTTTATTTTCCTTCAGCTGATTTTTCTGTCCAGAACATGTCCACTTATATAGATCATATCTTTTGACTCGGATATTCAAATTGCACAAACTTGGCATCTATCTCATAGAGAAAAGAGATATCTAAAACTTTCAAGAATGAAATTTTGTCCAAATCTATCGATATCAAGTCCATATCGTCTGCTTTTGCTTCAGCTGAATTTCCTTCAGCTGATTTTCGCTTCAGCTGATTTTCCTTTAGCTGATTTTTCTGTCCAGAACATGTCCACTTATATAGATCATATCTTTTGACTCCGATATTCAAATTGCACAAACTTGGCATCTATCTCTAGAGAAAAGAGAGATCTACAACTTTCAAGAAGGAAATTTTGTCCAAATCTATCGATATCAAGTCCATATTGTCTGCTTTTGCTTCAGCTGATTTTCCTTCAGCTGATTTTCGCTTTAGCTGATTTTCCTTCCGCTGATTTTTCTGTCCAGAACATGTCCACTTATATAGATCATATCTTTTGACTCCGATATTCAAATTGCACAAACTTGGCATCTATCTCATAGACAAAACAGAGATCTACAACTTTCAAGAAGGACATTTTGTCCAAATCTATCGATATCAAGTCCATATCGTCTGCTTTTGCTTCAGCTGATTTTCCTTCAGCTGATTTTCGCTTCAGCTGATTTTCCTTTAGCTGATTTTTTTGTCCAGAACATGTCCACTTATATAGATCATATCTTTTCACTCCGATATTCAAATTGGAAAAACTTGGCATCTATCTCATAGAGAAAAGAAAGATCTACAACTTTCAAGAAGGAAATTTTGTCCAAATCTATCGATATCAAGTCCATATTGTCTGCTTTTTCTTCAGCTGATTTTCCTTCAGCTGATTTTCGCTTCAGCTGATTTTCCTTCAGCTGATTTTTCCGTCCAGAACATGTCCAGTTATATAGATCATATCTTTTGACTCGGATATTCAAATTGGACAAACTTGGCATCTATCTCATAGAGAAAAGAGAGATATACAACTTTCAAGAAGGAAATTTTATCCAAATCTATCGATATCAAGTCCATATCTTCTGCTTTTCTTCAGCTGATTTTCGCTTCAGTTTATTTTCCTTCAGCTGATTTTTCTGTCCAGAACATGTCCACTTATATAGATCATATCTTTTGACTCGGATATTCAAATTGGACAAACTTGGCATCTATCTCATAGAGAAAAGAGATATCTAAAACTTTCAAGAAGGAAATTTTGTCCAAATCTATCGATATCAAGTCCATATCGTCTTCCTTTGCTTCAGCTGATTTTCCTTCAGCTGATTTTCGCTTTAGCTGATTTTCCTTCAGCTGATTTTTCTGTGCAGAACATGTCCACTTATATAGATCATATCTTTTGACTCCGATATTCAAATTGCACAAACTTGGCATCTATCTCATAGACAAAACAGAGATCTACAACTTTCAAGAAGGACATTTTGTCCAAATCTATCGATATCAAGTCCATATCGTCCGCTTTTGCTTCACTGATTTTCCTTCACTGATTTTCGCTTCACTGATTTTCCTTTAGCTGATTTTTTGTCGAACATGTCCACTTATATAGATCATATCTTTTGACTCCGATATTCAAATTGGAAAAACTTGGCATCTATCTCATAGAAAAGAGATCTACAACTTTCAAGAAGGAAATTTTGTCCAAATCTATCGATATCAAGTCCATATTGTCTGCTTTTCTTCAGCTGATTTTCCTTCACTGATTTTCGCTTCAACTGATTTTCCTTGACTGATTTTTCCGTCGAGAATATGTCCAGTTATATAGATCATATCTTTTGACTCGGATATTCAAATTGGACAAACTTGGCATCTATCTCATAGAGAAAAGAGACATCTACAACTTTCAAGAAGGAAATTTTATCCAAATCTATCGATATCAAGTCCATATCTTCTGCTTTTGCTTGCTGATTTTCCTTCACTGATTTTCGCTTCATTTATTTTCCTTGACTGATTTTTCCGTCGAACATGTCCACTTATATAGATCATATCTTTTGACTCGGATATTCAAATTGGACAAACTTGGCATCTATCTCATAGAGAAAAGAGATATCTAAAACTTTCAAGAAGGAAATTTTATCCAAATCTATCGATATCAAGTCCATATCGTCTGCTTTTGCTTCACTGATTTTCCTTCACTGATTTTCGCTTCACTGATTTTCCTTGACTGATTTTTCATCAGAACATGTCCACTTATATAGATCATATCTTTTGACTCCGATATTCAAATTGCACAAACTTGGCATCTATCTCATAGACAAAACAGAGATCTACAACTTTCAAGAAGGACATTTTGTCCAAATCTATCGATATCAAGTCCATATCGTCTGCTTTTGCTTCAGCTGATTTTCCTTCAGCTGATTTTCGCTTCAGCTGATTTTCCTTTAGCTGATTTTTTTGTCCAGAACATGTCCATTTATATAGATCATATCTTTTGACTCCGATATTCAAATTGGAAAAACTTGGCATCTATCTCATAGAGAAAAGAGAGATCTACAACTTTCAAGAAGGAAATTTTGTCCAAATCTATCGATATCAAGTCCATATTGTCTGCTTTTCTTGACTGATTTTCCTTCAACTGATTTTCCTTCACTGATTTTCGCTTCACTGATTTTCCTTCAACTGATTTTCCGTCTAGAACATGTCCATTATATAGATCATATCTTTTGACTCGGATATTCAAATTGGACAAACTTGGCATCTATCTCATAGAAAAGAGATATACAACTTTCAAGAAGGAAATTTTATACAAATCTATCGATATCAAGTCCATATCTTACGCTTTTGCTTCACTGATTTTCGCTTCAGTTTATTTTCCTTCATTGATTTTTCTGTCGAACATGTCCACTTATATAGATCATATCTTTTGACTTGGATATTCAAATTGGACAAACTTGGCATCTATCTCATAGAAAGAGATATCTAAAACTTTCAAGAAGGAAATTTTGTCCAAATCTATCGATATCAAGTCCATATCGTCTTCTTTTGCTTGCTGATTTTCCTTCACTGATTTTCGCTTCACTGATTTTCCTTGACTGATTTTTACATCAAGAACATGTCCACTTATATAGATCATATCTTTTGACTCCGATATTCAAATTGCACAAACTTGGCATCTATCTCATAGACAAAACAGAGATCTACAACTTTCAAGAAGGACATTTTGTCCAAATCTATCGATATCAAGTCCATATCGTCTGCTTTTTCTTCAGCTGATTTTCCTTCAGCTGATTTTCGCTTCAGCTGATTTTCCTTTAGCTGATTTTCGCTTCAGCTGATTTTCCTTTAGCTGATTTTTTTGTCCAGAACATGTTCACTTATATAGATCATATCTTTTGACTCCGATATTCAAATTGGAAAAACTTGGCATCTATCTCATAGAGAAAAGAGAGATCTACAACTTTCAAGAAGGAAATTTTGTCCAAATCTATCGATATCAAGTCCATATTGTCTGCTTTTTCTTCAGCTGATTTTCCTTCAGCTGATTTTCGCTTCAGCTGATTTTCCTTCAGCTGATTTTTCCGTCCAGAATATGTCCAGTTATATAGATCATATCTTTTGACTCGGATATTCAAATTGGACAAATTTGGCATCTATCTCATAGAGAAAAGAGAAATCTACAACTTTCAAGAAGGAAATTTTATCCAAATCTATCGATATCAAGTCCATATCTTCTGCTTTTGCTTCAGCTGATTTTCCTTCAGCTGATTTTCGCTTCAGTTTATTTTCCTTCAGCTGATTTTTCTGTCCAGAACATGTCCACTTATATAGATCATATCTTTTGACTCGGATATTCAAATTGGACAAACTTGGCATCTATCTCATAGAGAAAAGAGATATCTAAAACTTTCAAGAAGGAAATTTTGTCCAAATCTATCGATATCAAGTCCATATCGTCTGCTTTTGCTTCAGCTGATTTTCCTTCAGCTGATTTTCGCTTCAGCTGATTTTCCTTCAGCTGATTTTTCTGTGCAGAACATGTCCACTTATATAGATCATATCTTTTGACTCCGATATTGAAATTGGACAAACTTGGAATCTATCTCATAGAGAAAAGAGAGATCTACAACTTTCAAGAAGGAAATGTTGTCCAAATCTATCGATATCAAGTCCATATTGTCTACTTTTTCTTCAGCTGATTTTCCTTCAGCTGATTTTCGCTTCATCTGATTTTCCTTCAGCTGATTTTTCTGTCCAGAACATGTCCAGTTATATAGATCATATCTTTTGACTCGGATATTCAAATTGGACAAACTTGGCATCTATCTCATAGAGAAAAGAGAGATCTACAACTTTCAAGAAGGAAGTTTTATTCAAATCTATCGATATCAAGTCCATATCGTCTGCTTTTGCTTCAGCTGATTTTCCATCAGCTGATTTTCGCTTCAGTTGATTTTCCTTCAGCTGATTTTTCTGTCCAGAAGATGTCCACTTATATAGATCATATCGTTTGGCTCCGATATTCAAATTGGACAAACTTGGCATCTATCTCATAGAGAAAAGAGATATCTACAACTTTCAAGAAGGAAATTTTGTCCAAATCTATCGATATCAAGTCCATATCGCGCTTTTGCTTCACTGATTTTCCTTCACTGATTTTCGCTTCAACTGATTTTCCTTTAGCTGATTTTTTTGTCCAGAACATGTCCACTTATATAGATCATATCTTTTGACTCCGATATTCACATTGGAAAAACTTGGCATCTATCTCATAGAGAAAAGAGAGATCTACAACTTTCAAGAAGGAAAATTTGTCCAAATCTATCGATATCAAGTCCATATTATGCGCTTTTCTTGACTGATTTTCCTTCAGCTGATTTTCGCTTCAACTGATTTTCCTTCAGCTGATTTTTCCGTCCAGAACATGTCCAGTTATATAGATCATATCTTTTGACTCGGATATTCAAATTGGACAAACTTGGCATTTATCTCATAGAGAATAGAGAGATCTACAACTTTCAAGAAGGAAATTTTATCCAAATCTATCGATATCAAGTCCATAGCTTCTGCTTTTGCTTCAGCTGATTTTCCTTCAGCTGATTTTCGCTTCAGTTTATTTTCCTTCAGCTGATTTTTCTGTCCAGAACATGTCCACTTATATAGATCATATCTTTTGACTCGGATATTCAAATTGGACAAACTTGGCATCTATCTCATAGAGAAAAGAGAGATCTACAACTTTCAAGAAGGAAATTTTATCCAAATCTATCGATATCAAGTCCATATCTTTTGCTTTTGCTTCAGCTGATTTTCTTTCAGCTGATTTTCGCTTCAGTTTATTTTCCTTCAGCTGATTTTTCTGTCCAGAACATGTCCACTTATATAGATCATATCTTTTGACTCGGATATTCAAATTGGACAAACTTGGCATCTATCTCATAGAGAAAAGAGATATCTAAAACTTTCAAGAAGGAAATTTTGTCCAAATCTATCGATATCAAGTCCATATCGCCTGCTTTTGCTTCAGCTGATTTTCCTTCACCTGATTTTCGCTTCAGCTGATTTTCCTTCAGCTAATTTTTCTGTACAGAACATGTCCACTTATATAGATCATATCTTTTGACTCCGATATTCAAATTGCACAAACTTGGCATCTATCTCATAGACAAAACAGAGATCTACAACTTTCAAGAAGGACATTTTGTCCAAATCTATCGATATCAAGTCCATATCGTCTGCTTTTGCTTCAGCTGATTTTCCTTCAGCTGATTTTCGCTTCAGCTGATTTTCGCTTCAGCTGATTTTCCTTTAGCTGATTTTTTTGTCCAGAACATGTCCACTTATATAGATCATATCTTTTGACTCCGATATTCAAATTGGAAAAACTTGGCATCTATCTCATAGAGAAAAGAGAGATCTACAACTTTCAAGAAGGAAATTTTGTCCAAATCTATCGATATCAAGTCCATATTGTCTGCTTTTTCTTCAGCTGATTTTCCTTCAGCTGATTTTCTCTTCAGCTGATTTTCCTTCAGCTGATTTTTCCGTCCAGAACATGTCCACTTATATAGATCATATCTTTTGACTCCGATATTCAAATTGGACAAACTTGGCATCTATCTCATAGAGAAAAGATAGATCTACAACTTTCAAGAAGGAAATTTTGTCCAAATCTATCGATATCAAGTCCATATTGTCTGCTTTTTCTTCAGCTGATTTTCCTTTAGCTGATTTTCGCTTCAGCTGATTTTCCTTCAGCTGATTTTTCTGTCCAGAACATGTCCAGTTATATAGATCATATCTTTTGACTCGGATATTCAAATTGGACAAACTTGGCATCTATCTCATAGAGAAAAGAGAGATCTACAACTTTCAAGAAGGAAATTTTATCCAAATCTATCGATATCAAGTCCATATCGTCTGCTTTTGCTTCAGCTGATTTTCCTTCAGCTGATTTTCGCTTCAGTTGATTTTCCTTCAGCTGATTTTTCTGTCCAGAATATGTCCACTTATATAGATCATATCGTTTGGCTCCGATATTCAAATTGGACAAACTTGGCATCTATCTCATAGAGAAAAGAGATATCTACAACTTTCAAGAAGGAAATTTTGTCCAAATCTATCGATATCAAGTCCATATCGTCTGCTTTTTCTTCAGCTGATTTTCCTTCAGCTGATTTTCGCTTCAGCTGATTTTCCTTCAGCTGATTTTTCTGTCCAGAACATGTCCAGTTATATAGATCATATCTTTTGACTCGGATATTCAAATTGGACAAACTTGGCATCTATCTCATAGAGAAAAGAGAGATCTACAACTTTCAAGAAGGAAATTTTATCCAAATCTATCGATATCAAGTCCATATCATCTGCTTTTGCTTCAGCTAATTTCCCTTTAGCTGATTTTTCTGTCCAGAATATGTCCACTTATATAGATCATATCTTTTGGCTCCGATATTCAAATTGGACAAACTTGGCATCTATCTCATAGAGAAAAGAGATATCTACAACTTTCAAGATGGAAATTTTGTCCAAATCTATCGATATCAAGTCCATATCGTCTGCTTTTGCTTCAGCTAATTTTCCTTCAGCTGATTTTCGCTTCAGCTGATTTTCCTTCAGCTGATTTTTCTATCCAGAACATGTCAACTTATATAGATCATATCTTTTGATTCCGATATTCAAATTGGACAAACTTGGTATCTATCTCATAGAGAAAAGATAGATCTACAACTTTCAAGAAGGAAATTTTGTCGAAATCTATCGATATCAAGTTCATATCATCTGCTTTTGCTTCAGCTGATTTTCCTTCAGCTGATTTTCGCTTCAGTTGATTTTCCTTTAGCTGATTTTTCTGTCCAGAATATGTTCACTTATATAGATCATATCTTTTGACTCCGATATTCAAATTGCACAAACTTTGTATCTATCTCATAGAGAAAAGAGAGATCTACAACTTTCAAGAAGAAAAATTTGTCCAAATCTATCGATATCAAGTCCATATCGTCTACTTTTGCTTCAGCTAATTTTCCTTCAGCTGATTTTCGCTTCAGCTGATTTTCCTTCAGCTGATTTTTCTGTCCAGAACATGTCCACTTATATAGATCATATCTTTTGACTCCGATATTCAAATTGGACAAACTTGGCATCTATCTCATAGAGAAAAGAGACATCTACAACTTTCAAGAAGGAAATTTTGTCCAAATCTATCGATATCAAGTCCATATCGTCTGCTTTTGCTTCAGCTGATTTTCCTTCAGCTGATTTTCGCTTTAGCTGATTTTCCTTCAGCTGATTTTCCTATCCAGAACATGTCCGGTTATATAGATCATATCTTTTGACTCCGATATTCAAATTGGACAAACTTGGAATCTATCTCATAGAGAAAAGATAGATCTACAACTTTCAAGAAGGAAATTTTGTCCAAATCTATCGATATCAAGTCCATATCATCTGCTTTTGCTTCAGCTGATTTTCCTTCAGCTGATTTTCGCTTCAGCTGATTTTCCTTCAGCTGATTTTTCTGTCCAGAACATGTCCACGTATATAGATCATATCTTTTGACTCCGATATTCAAATTGCACAAAATTGGCATCTATCTCATAGAGAAAAGAGAGATCTACAACTTTCAAGAAGGAAATTTTGTCCAAATCTATCGATATCAAGTCCATATCGTCTACTTTTGCTTCAGCTGATTTTCCTTCAGCTGATTTTTCTTTCCAGAACATGTCCACTTATATAGATCATATCTCTGAGCACCAAAAGTTTTCTCAACAACTCATTTAACACTATAACATAATTTATTTCTCCCCAACTACCCAGTATTTATGAACAAACATATGAAATACATTTTTCCATGAAGATGACAGAAATCTCTCAACTTTATTTCACAAATCCCTAACAGGATGGGATTTCTCTAACACTTACCTGTTGAGAACTCAAACAAATCTTCAAGCCCTAAACTCCACACGAAAAGATCAGCTTCTGGTTTCTCCTTAGAGTCGAAAACACAAATGGCAGAGAAAGGTTAGTGAAAGAAAGGAAGAACACCAAAGTCCCTTAGAAGATATTTTGGGTGGGAAAGCTCTATGTCTCGGAGAGAGAGAAGTTTTAGAAAGAAAGGAATAAAGAAGGCTTGGACAAGACTTAACCCATCAGCCCTCAAGGAATAGTGACCACCTACTCCTAGCTAGAGTACAAAGTCCAAGTACACATGTCACTTTCTTAATGAATAAACTCTAACTTAGTTACTTTTGAACTAACTCCATTTAGTTCTCCCCTTTTCAATATAACCAAACTATCTCCAAAACTTCATTTAATTTATTTCTTGCTCCCAACTATAAATATATCTCTCAATACACCATAACTTTACCAACATATACAAATACAATAATTCTACCAAAATTCAAAATCGCAAGATTTCACTAACCTAATTATTTCAACATTTTTAATAATCACAATTCACAAAATCATTTCAATTTCACTTTTCCAAACACAATCACTATCAAATGCTGGAACAATCATGAATGCATGTCACTATGTATATGCATGTGCAAAATGATCTATCTCTCTAAAATCAGAGGCCACAAAACACTCGATCACAAATTAAGCACTAACAACTCTACACTCATAACATGATGCTCATCGCATCGGTAACGGAATGCTACACTAGGAGCTTGCTTAAGACCGTATAAGGCTTTGTGAAGTCTATAGACATAGTCTGGTTTTTTAACATCTTCAAAGCCAGGTGGTTGTTTCACATACACCTCTTCATCTATAAAACCATTCAGAAATGCACTCTTAACATCCATCTGAAACAACTTTATATCATGACAGATCGCATATGCTAACAAAATCCTTATAGCTTCAAGTCTCGCCACTGGAGCATATGTTTCATTGTAGTCTATTCCTTCTTGCTGATTATAGCCTTGTGCTACTAATCTAGCCTTATTACGACTCACCCTACCTGATTCATCTAACTTATTCTTGAAAACCCATCTGGTTCCAATAATGGATTTCTTAAAAGGTTTTGGGACTAAGGACCAGACGTTATTTCTAGTAAATTGATTCAGCTCCTCTTGCATGGCTAACACCCAAGCTTCGTCTTGAAGAGCTTCCTCAACCTTCTTAGGCTCTACTTCAGAGATATAGGTTACATTAGCTTCTCTTCTGAATCTGGACCTTGTCCTAACTCCTTTTGAGGTGTCACCGATAACTAGTTCTTCTAGATGAGAACTTTTATATCTCCAATTTCGTCTTAGTTCTATAGTTTCTGGAATATCTTCAATCTTGTTCTCATGAGTGTCTGACGAGGGAGTTTCTGAGGTATCATCTAAGTTCTTTGAAGGACCTTCATTCTCCACGTCATCTTCCTTATGGGGTTGAGAATTATCATCAAACTTGACATGGATCGTCTCTTCAACAATCTTTGAATTCAAGTTGTAAACTCGAAACACTTTAGTTGATAATGAGTAGCCTAGGAAGATTCCTGGATAGGTCTTCGAATCGAATTTATCCAACAGCTCTTTCGTATTCAGAATGGAACATTTACACCCAAATGGATGAAAGTAAGATATGCTGGGTCTTCTTCCATTCCATAACTCGTAAGGAGTCTTCTTCAACATAGGTCGCAACATGATGCTATTCTGAATATAGCATGTTGTATTCACAGCTTCTGCCCAGAAATACTTAGGAAGATTCGTCTCACATAGCATTGTCCTTGCCATCTCTTGAATCGTCCTATTCTTTCTTTCAACAACTCCATTTTGTTGTGGAGTTCTAGGGGCTGATAAGTTGTGGGAAATTCCATTCTCCTCACAGTATACTCTAAACTTCTCATTTTCAAATTCTCCACCATGGTCACTCCTGATACTAGCTATGGACATTCCTTTTTCATTCTGTAACTTTCTATTTTCCCGATTCCAATAATTTTGCCCTGCTGGTTGTCTCCAAAGTTCTTGATCCTCCTTCTTATCTTGAAGGTCTAGGAACATAGACCTTCTTCCCGTCATGTGTCGTTGGCATTCACTGTCTAAATACCAATGGTGCTTGTCGTATCTTCCAAGGAAGGATATCTGCAGGAGAAACTATTTTATTTCTTGGTACCCAAATTTTCTTGGGTCCTTTATGGTTAGTAGTATGCATATGATGTGATCTATGATGCATATTATTAGAATGTTGATTAAAATGAATCATCCTATATCTTCTTTTTTGAATGACAGATTTTTTACGAGACTGAATCTTGTTTCCTGTAAACCCTAATCCAGTCTTATGATGGGTGTCGAATCCACCAAAAATAAATCCCAAATACCAAACGAAAATAAATTGCGCACAGTGGTAAATGGGGTCGATCCACAGAGAATGGAATAATTGATTCTATTTAAATGCCAAAGAACGAATGAAAATAATTAAAATGGGGGGTTTAGAGTTTTCTACTAAAACTACTAATTGAAATAACAAGCGATAAAAGATTAGCATAAATTAATAAAACAATAACCAACAAAGAACGCAAATAAAATTGATAAACTCAATAAACGACAGATTAGCCAGGAAATTCCTAATTATGCTTAGACCACGATCATCGACTCAAATATTTTCTTTGGTTTAATAATAGGTTAGCTATAGTTACCAACTACCTCTGGCTCCCTCGTTTCTTCTTAATTTTAGAATAGTCGCAGAAACTCCTTTGACTATTCCCTAATTAACTAATAACCCCTTCGAGACTCTCTCCGAGATTCAATTAATTAACAGCATTAAATTCTAAAGAAACACTAACCCTAACTGACTACGCACTGACTCATGCTTCATCTAGTTAGATCGCAAGTTCCTCCACACAAAATCAGACAAGTACTATGCCCTAGTGCCAATTGCCACAAATACCAATCACCCAGTTAGACTCCACCAAGTAAATCAGTTGGCGATATGTAAATTAACTAACTCTACAATCAGGCCTCAATCGCAGAATCAATTAATAAACAATGACAGTAAATCGAGAAACAGTACGAATATTATAAACCAAATATTAGGAACAATAGTCTCACGAGTCAAAGCATAATAATTGGAATTCCCCGACTAAAAATAACTTAGCTACTCATACGAAAATTAAACCAAACAAAGTTCTTAATTGTCATAGTCTCCATAACAAAGAAAAGAAAAAGAACTAATAAAAAGAAAATCTGAAGTTGGCCGATGCTACTCCCTGCGGCTGCTGCTTCCTCCAGTGTGCGTCGTGTCTTCTTTTTATTTTTTGTTGTGCGTGACTCACCACCCAATTTTCCTTCTTCCACGTCAGCCCTTCAATTTTCGTAACTTCTTGTTTTTTTCCTCCTCAAAGTCGGCGTCGTTTCTTTCTTTCCTGCGTGGGTTTCCTTATTTTTTTCCTCAACGCCGCCAGACCTTGCCTTCTTGTGCTGTTGTGCGTGACTTGCGTGATTTCCAGCCCAGTCCAACCAATTTTCTGTCTCAATTACAGCCGCACGCCAAACTTGTTCCTCCCTGGTCTTGTGCGTTATCCGCCCATTAAAAACCTACTTGTTTTCTTTTTATTCCCACGCTAGTCCTTCTTACGCCACGTCGTTTGGTCCCTTTAAAATCCTCCTTCTTGCCTTTCACGTGTTGATTCGTCCCCTCACTAGCTTGCCCTCTCTCGCACGATACATTCTTATATGCGTTGATTTTTAATTGCTTCCTCCATGTACATTAATTCATCCTCGCATCAGTGGGCTTGTTAGCCGACCACTCCAGCTGTCTTCTTGTCTTTGTTGCTTCAATTAGTTCTTTGTCTTCCTCTTTAATTTCCTCTTCATGCAAAACTTGTAATTTCCTAAAAGGAAACATTAAATCAAATTAAGTCTCAATAATTGAATCAACAAGAGGAATAAAAGGGATAATTAAAACAACAAAACTAGACAAATATGCACTTATCAAATATCCCCACACTTAAGCGATGCTTGTCCTCAAGTATAAAGAGAACTAAGACACAATGAAAAATCGCTCCAATAAATGAAACATGCACGGAGGTAATGTAAACTAGGAATGAGGCGCAATCTTGTCCCAATATCAGCGAAATGTCAAATAAATGCAACAAATTTCCCACACGAGAAGACCTGACTGAACTCAAATTGAAGCGCATGCATGAATTACCGAATTTTAATTAAAAACCAATCAAGCCTAGAAAACACACTTTACTTATCAGATGGTTAATATACACGAGGAATTCCGAATTTATGTGGTAGTCATGGGAAGATCGGGTTAACCTTAATTACTTAATTAGGTGTTTTTAGCTATAATTTGCTCGGAATTGTCATTGGCCTTTTTACGCGAATGCAAACATTTGTGATGAATGTCATCCGGTTACTCGGTCAATCACAACGCCAAGTGGCTTTAGCCTTACTCGTAATTACTCATATGCTTGCACCCTTTTTTTCTTTTTTTTTTCGAGTAATCAGAGGAGTAGTTGGTTGCCTCACACGTCATAGTTGTTAGAGACCTTTTTACGCGAGCGCAAACATTTGTGATGAATGTCGCCCGGTTACTCAGTCTCGTCCGACCTTTAGACGGATTTTTGGCTTCGCTCACAACCACCTTTGGTGATTGGCGGAACGAATCTAACACCTTTTTTATGTTTATTCCTCATTCCCTTTCTCACCATAATTTCCCACATCAATCCAAAGTTCAACACATATACTAACTCAACTTCTAAGCTTAACATGACTCTAGGCAAGAAAGGCACCGATTAATCACACAATTTTTTTAAAATTCTAACCAATTAACTCAGGCCTGCAACTTCAACATATAGGACAAAATCATTAACATTTAATTAACATTAAGCAACAAGGGACTCAATCATACTCTCGACTCCTTTAAAACAATCCACCATTACCTAAGGCACAACAATTCATCAAGTAAAATGGAGCAAAAGAGGATTTTTTTAAAGTCCATACGGCATCAACAATTAAAAGTCCAAAATACCAAAGGCAATGGAGGGCACAGCCCAAAGTAATGCATCAAACAAAACAACAAGCATCTCAAAAGCATAAATCACCTCCCACACTTAAATCATGCGTTGTCCTCAGCGTAAAGTAAATAAAAGGTGGCGAGGACTTCCACGAATCTGGAGAGAAGATGAGGGCTTATACGTGATCTCTTTAGGCATCCCACCAGTAGGGTATAGCTAATACGATGAGGGATGAGAGCCAACATATGATCATATAAAGGACTCGCCTTGGCTGTAATCCAAGAACTCCGAATTGATCCAATGCCGAACCTCCTGAAAGACACAGGGAAGGAAAGGAAAATATCAAAACAAAGAAAGAAGAAAACAAATGATACAAAAAGAACACAAAACAAAACAAAAGAAAAGAAAGAAAAATAAAATTTAAAAATATGGGCTGCCTCCCATTAGCACCCTGGTTTAACGTCCTAGGCTCGACGATCCTCGTTTCGATGTTAACCATCGTCTCGATGTTGGAAATCAGCAATGGTCCCACCAATTGCCTCCCTGTACTCTCGAAGCACTCTAATTAGTTTCTCTTCTTTCAGGCCGTCGAGCATGCTGGATATGATCACGGGCAGAGTCTCACCGTCACCTAAATATGTGTATTTCAAATGCTCGGGAAGCGTTTTAAGCTCCAACTTTGGGGCCTCATCAAGTATATCATCGAAACTTTGGACCGATCGGTAAATCTCTTAGCTCCATCAATGACATCCTATGACACAAAGCATAACTCAACTCATCATCATAATTTAAAGCAAAACCTCATGAGTCAAATCTTCAATGATATCAACATTATAAACACAAGACACATTTTCAGCCCCTTTCATGGCATCATAAACATTGAATTTCACCACTTCACCATCAAACTCTAAAGTCAATGAGCCACTATGCACATCTATCTTTGCCTTAGCTGTACTGAGGAAAGGCCTACCTAACAAGATATCAGAAGAATTAGATGAACTATCATTTCCCATGTCAAGAACAAAGAAATCAGCAGGAAAAATTAATCCATTGACTTGAACTAGCACATCCTCTAAAACACCTTCAGGATAAACAATCGATCGATCCACCAATTGAATTATAACTCCAGTACTAGTTAATGGACCAAGACCCAGGGAGGTATAAACAGATAAAGGCATCACATTAATAGAGGCTCCTAAGTCACACATAGCCTTACTTATACCAATATTCCCAATTTTGCAAGGAATGGAAAACATACCTTGGTCGCGACACTTAGGAGGTAGTTTCCTCTGTAAGACAGCAGAAACATTCTCCCCCACACTCACCCTTTCATTACCTGTTAACTTACGCTTGTTTGTGCATAATTCCTTAAGGAATTTGGCGTAGCGCGGAACTTGCTTAATGGCCTCGAGGAGTGGGATGTTTACTTCAACTTTCTGGAACAACTCCATGATGCTTTTATCTTCCTTTTCTTTCTTGTTCTGAGCCAGCCTCTAGGGGAATGGGGGTGGAACCACTAGAGGTTTGGGTTTCTGAGATTTTTCAGCCGGAACTGAATCCTGTATGTGGTCACGTGTAAGTTCCCTTTCAGCCTCTTGTTCTGTCTCTACGCGGGAACCCTGGACGTGGTCACGTTTAGGGTTCCTGTCGACTGGGGATTGCAATTCCTTACCACTTCTTAAGAAAATCGCGCTCACATTATGCCTCGAGTCGAGTGTCTGCGACGGCAGTTTGCCTTGAGTCTCCATTCTGCTAACGGAGGATGCTATCTGACTCATTTGAGTCTCTAGGGTCTTCATGCTCTCTTCTATCTTTTGAAATCTGGTTGCAGTGTCCTGTTGAAATTTTGCAGTATTAGTAGCTAACATATGGACAATTTCTTCAAGAGGCTTACCTGAGCCTGAAGGCTGTTGCGGTGGTGGTCCTTGATAGTATTTCTGTTGGGTCGGTTGGCTATTAGCATAACTGAAGTTTGGGTGGCTTCTCCAACCGGGGTTGTAGGTATTTGAATAGGGATCAAACTGCCTCTGTTGGAACCCAATAGCATTCACATTCTTCGGTATTTCATCGTGGAGTGTTGGGCACGCATCAGTTGGATGGGCTAGGCTAGTGCAAATGCCACACGCCCTCGCAGGTGGAGGAGTACCTACATTCAACTTCTGGACCAAAGTTGTTAGCAAAGATTTTACCTCATCGAGAGAAGTAACATTTACCTCGTTCACCCTTCGCGGTATATCTTGCCGAACACCGAATTGTTGGGAGTTTGCTGCCATGGTTGATATCAACTCCCGGGCTTCGGCTGGGGTTTTGCTGACAATGGCCCCACCACTTGCGGCGTCCATCATTCTGCGCTCCATTGGAATCGACCCTCGTAGAAATCTTGGATGATCAATTGCTCGGATATGCCATGCTGTGGGCAGCTTGCTAAAATTCTCTTGTACCTCTCCCAGTACTCGTAGAGGTTCTCTGAATCCTTCTGCTTAATGCCACATATTTCACGCCTGATGTTGGTTGCTCGGGATCTTGGGAAATATTTTTCTAAACTATCGGGACATCCTTCCCAGTGTTGATTGTCCCCGGAGGTAGGTAGTAGAGCCAATCCTTAGCTGCATCCTGTAGCGAAAATGGAAAAGCTCTCAGTTTAATTTGGTCCTCCGTGACATTGCGGGGCTTCATGGAAGTGCAGACGAGGTGAAATTCCTTCAGATGCTTATTCGGATCCTCGTTTTCCAGACCACGGAAGGTGGGCAGCAAGTGGATAAGTCCGGATTTCAATTCGAACCCTTCTTGAAGTTCTGGAAAATCTATGCACAGTGGGTGCTGCGCTTCAGTGGGTCTACCCAAGTCCTGGAGAGTTCTGTTAAGAGCCATATCCTGCGCGTGGTCACGGTTAAGCTTCCCGTCAGGCTGCTGTTCAACTTCAATCTCCTCTTCGTACTCCGTTTCAGTGTCCGACTCAACCGGGATCTGTAATCCACTAACTTCTCCTTGCTTCTTCCTTAGTTTGCTCAACTTCCTTAGCCTCTTAGCAGTCTTTTCGATCTCGGGGTCGTACAAGATGGAATCTCCCGTACGAATGTTCCTAGGCATAAAACAAAACAAAATCAATTAGTTACCAATCCCCGGCAACGGCGCCAAAATTTGATGGGTGTCGAATCCACCAAAAATAAATCCCAAACACCAAACGAAAATAAATTGCATGACAATGGTAAATGGGGTCGATCCACAGAGAATGGAATAATTGATTCTATTTAAATGCCAAAGAATGAATGAAAATAATTAAAATGGGGGGTTTAGAGTTTTCTACTAAAACTACTAATTGAAATAACAAGCGATAAAAGATTAACGCAAATTAATAAAACAATAACCAACAAAGAACGCAAATAAAATTGATAAACTCAATAAACGCGACTTAGCCAGAAATTCTTAATTATGCTTAGACCACGATCATCGACTCAAATATTTTCTTTGGTTTAATAATAGGTTAGCTATAGTTACCAACTACCTCTGGCTCCCTCGTTTCTTCTTAATTTTAGAATAGTCGCATGAAACTCCTTTGACTATTCCCTAATTAACTAATAACCCTTCGAGACTCTCTCCGAGATTCAATTAATTAATGACATTAAATTCTAAAGAAACACTAACCCTAATCGACTACGATTGAATCATGCTTCATCTAGTTAGATCGCAAGTTCCTCCACACAAAATCGCATAAGTACTATGCCCTAGTGCCAATTGCCACAAATACCAATCACCAGTTAGACTCCACCAAGTAAATCGGTTGGCGATATGTAAATTAACTAACTCTACAATCAGGCCTCAATCGCAGAATCAATTAATAAACAATGACGAAGAATCGTAAGCGATGCGAATATTATAAACCAAATATTAGGAACAATAGTCTCACGAGTCAAAGCATAATAATTGGAATTCCCGACTAAAAATAACTTAGCTACTCATACGAAAATTAAACCAAACAAAGTTCTTAATTGTCATAGTCTCCATAACAAAGAAAAGAAAAGAACTAATAAAAGAAAATCTGAAGTTGGCCGATGCTACTCCTGCATTTCTTTGCTTCCTCCGAGGTCGTCGTGTCTTCTTTTTATTTTTGTTGTGCGTGACTCACCACCCAATTTTCCTTCTTCCGTCGCCACCCTTCAATTTTCGTAACTTCTTGTTTTTTCCTCCTCAAAGTCGGCGTCGTTTCTTTCTTTCTGCGTGGGTTTCCTTATTTTTTCCTCAACGCCAGACCTTGCCTTCTTGGTTGTTGTGCGTGACTTTCGTGATTTCCAGCCCAGTCCAACCAATTTTCTGTCTCAATTACAGCCAGACGCCAAACTTGTTCCTCCTCGGTCTTCAGGCGTTATCCGCCCATTAAAACCTACTTGTTTTCTTTTTATTCCCACGCTAGTCCTTCTTACGCCACGTCGTTTTGGTCCCTTTAAAATCCTCCGTCTTGCCTTTCACGTGTTGATTCGCCCCTCACTAGCTTGCCCTCTCGCTCGATACATTCTTATATCGTTGATTTTAATTGCTTCCTCCATGTACATTAATTCATCCTCGCATCGGTGGGCTTGTTAGCAAACCACTCAGATTGTCTTCTTGTCTTTGTTGCTTCAATTAGTTGCTGTCTTCCTCTTTAATTTCCCTCTTCATGCAAAACTTGTAATTTCCTACAAGGAAACATTAAATCAAATTAAGTCTCAATAATTGAATCAACAAGAGGAATAAAAAGGGATAATTAAAACAACAAAACTAGACAAATATGCACTTATCATCTTATCACTCGGATGTCTACATTTTCTAAGCATCTCATTCATTTTCTTTGTACTTTCTGTGAAAGTAGCTAAATCAGCTGATAAATTCTTAATCCTTAGTTTAAGTTGATTAATCTCTTCCGATCATCTACAATTTTCTTTTATCTTCTAATTATTTCTTTAAACAAACATTTTCTCTCTATTACCTCAAGATGTCTAATATTTTCTACATACTTCTTCTTTAATGACTTGTCTTTGTTTCGAATAGCATGAGAATCTTCTAATAATTCTGAATAGGCATCATGCAAATTATCATAATCTGATTTTACCTCCTCATCACTATCTTCCTCGGCCATTAGGCAAATGTTTGCATGTTCTGATGACTCGGAGCCTGTATCTGATTCAGATGAATCTAGGTCCTCCCATGTTGCCATCATGCTTTTCTTGCCTTCTCTACTCTTCTTTGGTTTCTTCTTGAGAGTAGGACATTCGGACTTGTAGTGTCCAGGCTGGTTGCACTCGTAGCAAATGATAGAAGACTTCTCTGGTTTAGCTTCATCTTTCCCATTCTTTCTGAATGTCTGGTTCCCTCTGGGATTTTTCTTCCACATGCATCTTATCATTCTGGAAATGAAAGATAATTTGTCATCTTCATCACTTGAGTCTGATTCGGATTGGCTGGAGTTGTCATCCTTTGATTCTTCAATTTTCAACGCTTTTGATGACTTCCTCCTTCTCTGAGTCTTATGATTCTTTTGTCCGGCCTTCAGTGCTATTGACTTATCTCGCTTGGGCTTGTCTTCAGCGTTGAGTTCTACTTCATTAAACTTTAAGGATCCCAGCAACTCATCCAGCTTTAACACGCTCAAGTCTTTAGCTTCAGACCGCTTGATAACTTTATGTCTCCATCTCTTAGGAAGACTTCTTAGAATATTTCGAACATGATCTTGATTGTTGTATGTCCTTCCAAGAGCTTTCAATCCATTGACAATTGTTTGAAATCTTCCAAACATTTGATCAATAGATTCTTCATCTTCCATCATGAAAAGTTCATATTGATGCACAAGAATACTTATCTTGGATTCTTTAACTTGGCTTGTGCCTTCGTGAGCAATAGACAATGTGTCCCACATCTCTTTTGCAATGTCACAACCGTGCACTTTGTCATACTCGCTCCTGCTTAGGGCACATGTCAAGAAAAATTTCGCCTTTGAATTTAACTGTGTTCTTGCTTTCTGATCAGCCGTCCATCTGTTCCGTGGAATAGAATTGCCTTCTTCATCTACAGGTGTGTAAGGTCCGTTCTCTATAACGTCCCAAAGTTCAACATGAGTAGATTCGATGAATAACCGCATCCTATCTTTCCAGAGTGATAGTCTTCTCCGTTGAATCTTTGGAGGTCTAGTGGTGAGGCTCCTTCAACGATGTATACATGTGACTCGCCATTATCTTTAATCCACACTTCGCCAAAGTGATTCTTGGATACCTTGCTCTGATACCAATTGAAGTGAATCACAAGTTAATACAGCACTTAGAAAATAATAATATAATGCACGATAAGGGGGGTTGAATTGTGTATTCCCCTCTTTATTAGTCTTTTCGTAATTACTTGTTAGGAATAAAAATCTTTCTGAATTTTTATTTATTCCGATTGATCAAACTTCTCAATACTATGTATATGAGCGATAAGTAATGATAAAATTTGAAACTAAAAACGAGATAGAGAGTAAGAGTGGTAGACACGCGGACTTATCCTGGTTTATCCCAAACCGTGGGCTACGTCCAGTCCTCAGAGTTTCTTCTGAGATTTCACTATCTCTTCAATCGTTACAAGTATTCTTTCACGAGCCTCTTGAGTCTCTACAACCAGTATTCTTTCACACTTAGCCTCTGCAGGCTATCTGTACACCTTTTTTTTTCAGAAAAATATTTGAATACTTTGTTACAGTAAGATAGCACTCAGCTAGTTTGCACTTAATCGCTTTTTCACTTTGTGTAATTTTTCTAAAATCAGCAACTTTTCAGTTTTCGACTTCGACTTGAATTTATAGCCTTCGTCTCTAACTGCTTCTTGATTTTTGAATCTTGAATCTTTAATCTTTAAAGAAACGGTTAATCAGTTGAGTTCTGTAACTAACTCGAACTGACTCTTGCATCTGTTTCTTTACTTCGTCTGCATCTGCTTCATATTTGTGTCTGCTTTGCTTTTGCATCTGCGTCTGCGTCTGCTTTACATTTGCGCGTCTGCGTCTGCTTTGCATTTGCATCTGCGTCTGCTTTGTATTTGCGTCTGCGTCTGCTTTGTATTTGCGTTTGCGTTTGCTTTGCATTTGCGTCTGTGTCTGCTTTGTTTTTGCGTCTGCGTCTGCTTTGCATTTGCGTCTGCTTTGTTTTTCTTGTATATGATCTCTCTTTGTTTGTTATACATCAAAATCATTTTTATGTAAAGTCATTTTGACTTAACAAGTAAATGCTTTTGTCTTCTTCTCTCCTTGTGCTTTTGGTGGTTCACATTAAAGGGATGAAAAAAAGAAAGAGTTATGGCTCATTTCACTTCACCATCCGAAAATCCTCATTTCTTTCATCTCCATCGATTTTTCTTCTTCTTCTTCAAGTTTATTCCTTCCTCCTTGAGAGCCTTCCTTACAAGCTTGCAAACTTACACCTTCTACCCTCTTGTCTTGATGATAACCATGCATAGGATGGAGAAGAAGTAAGGTAGTTGGAAAATTAAAGGCTTAAAGAGGTGGAGTTGGAAGCTTTAGGTAAAATGATGTTTATGTTTATGTTTTACTTATGGTTTTAATGCATGAATTCATAAGAAAATGATTGAAAATAGGTACTGAAATTTATGGATATATATTGACATGAAGGTCTTGATGACCTATTGGCTCAATTCTTGTGTTATTAGGATGCTTATGCATGTGGAATTGGTGTTAGAAGTGATAGTATGTAAGTTGAGGATGAAAGCTGGAAAATTGACTTTTGACCTAGTACACTGATTTGAGCATAACTAATTGGGTGGTTATGAAAATGAGATGAGGTTTTGCCAAATGAAACTTTGGTTTGTTGGCTACAATTTTGTGTGAAATAGGTGTTGTCTAATTTTAGCCTTAAGAGGGTGAATTTTAGCTTGGAAAGTCACTGTTGATGACTGGTGTGTACAGTATCTGGATCAATGACTTACTAGTTTTGATGATTTTTCTACATTAATTGAGAAGGAATTAGGAAAAATGGTCTAAATGAAAGTTGAAGCCTGTGTTGTTAGCTTTCCAATGCCACTGATTTTGCAATTTTTCGATATGTACGTTGGGAGTTATGAACTGTTAACTATTGACTGATTTTGTACATTGTGGGAAAACTTAGCCTAAGTGTCAGATTTGTGAGCATTCGGATTGGAACCAATTTTAGCAATTTCTATGAATTGAATTGGCTTGAGTGATCTTCTGAAGAGTTGTAGAGGAAACATTGATAAATTTTGAGGACTGAACATAGCCCAAGGTTTGAAGTAAACTAGTATAAAATCGCAAGACTAAGATAATTTTGAATGCTTTTACATTAGGAAACATTCTGTATTCAAAGTACGAAAGAAGTGAGTGAATACATCAATAACGTGAAGCTAAAAAATACTTTTCTTAGAGAGAAAAATAAAGGCTAGAGCTTGGAGAGGCTAATACAGTAGATAAAGAATGCTTTGTGAGAGAGACCTGAAGAGGCTACACAAGTGTAGAAATATTACTTGTAAAGTTGAAGAGTATAGTGAAATCTCAGATAAATTCTGAGGACTGGACATAGCCTAAGGTTTGAAGTAAACTAGTATAAAATCACTACGTCTATTCTCTATCCCTTATCTTTTAATTTTCTTATTGTTAGATGAGTAGACAATTTTATTTGCGATTGCATTACTCATCAACTTTAGCAAAGTGTTTTAGTAATCATTTGAATTTTCGTAAAGAAATTCAAAAAGTTTGAAAAGATTAATATTTTTGAACAGATTACATAATTCAACCCCCCTTCTTGTGTAATTTACATATTTTATCAGATTTTTATATTAACAAATGATTTACTTCAGTTGTTATCAGATCAAGGTTTCCAAAAAACACTGTCACAAAGTGAGGATAAAGATCCATGGATAAATCACATGTTTTTATAGCTGAAGGTGCCTTGATTACAAGACCTCCTGCATTCAATGGTGAGGATTATCATTATTGGAACGACAGGATGCAGCCCTTCATAGAATCCACATACATTGATCTTTGGGATCTTTGTGTAAGTGCTATTGATTAGATGTTTGGACGATTTCAAACAATTGTTAACGGACTTAAAGCTCTTGGGAGAATCTACTATAATCAAGATCATGTCAGAAAGATTCTCAGAAGTCTACCTAAAAGATGGAGACCCAAGGTTACACCTTGGGACCCGATTTGGCAACCAGACCCCAACCTAAAAACGGACGAAAATCACATATCGAAAACGAATCGGATTCTTAATGAGCCATAGAAAATCAAAATGCTCGGATTTACAAAATTTCGGGAACAAATAAACAAAATGGATCAATCAACCACAAATGTTAGATCCCATTTCTGGAACCCAACCTCGGAATCATAATCGAACACATGTACAAAATGTGAGCAAACTTACACTTGGAGAAAGTGAAAGAAATTGAAAGTGAAACGAATTAGCTCGGAATCAAAACAAACAAATGATTCAATCGAACTGAAACAAATTTCAGACATCTGAGAACATGTAACTTAGAAAACTAGTGTTGGATACCATAAGACTAAACCAATCCGAAACCGGTATAAACTTTTTCCTTTTTTTTCATTCTTGATTTTATTCATCTTTATTCCATCTCATACAAAGCAATCTAATTTCCCATTTGGAAATTCATCCTTAATCAAAACTCAATTTATAATATTCTTCGTAGTCACGCAAAATCTCAATCTCATCTTTAACAAATCTTATTCTTATTCTTATTCTTTCTTTTATCATAAAAATTTCGGCAGCATAACGACTACTTTTTAACTAACCCAAACCTGCAAAGGGTTTAAAAATTTTCACTTCTATAAATCAGTTCAATCACACATTCATCAGATTCCTTTTTAGGCCCCGATCCGCTTTAAGCTTGTTTGATTTATTTTGAGGTTTAGATTGATAAATTCTTTTTAGTTAGAATTATTTGAGATTTTAGTGTTTAGTTAATAGAAATAATTGAAAGGATTTAGTTAAAATTAGAATTTTAATAAGTTGGTAGAATTAAAAAGATTAAGATGGTATAAGGGCTTTTTAGGAAGATCATGAATGTTCTTAAGGGTTAAGGTTTATAAGATGGGCTTTTAGCCCATTTTTCATGACATCAAATGAAGAAAGATGGAAATAAGTGATGAATTGAATGGGAAGCAAATGAGGTAGTCGTATGGAGAAGGCAAGGAAAGGAGGAAAATAAGTGATTTAAGTGAAAACTACGTAGTTTTGATAAAAGGGGCTTAGGTTTTTAAAGCTTAAGAAATAAGTTACCTTAGGTTATTTAGAAGCATAAGAAACTTACATAGAAAAGAGAAAGAGGAGATTTTCGTAGGAGATAAGAAGAAGAAGAAGAAGAAGAAGAAAAGAAGAAGAAAGAGCTTAGGATTTTATGCTTGAAAAAGGAGGGTTTAAGAGTTTACTTAAGAAGAAAGAGGAAGAGGAAGAGGTTAATCCTTCCTTAAAAGCAAAAGAGCAAAATCGTGGGTTTCCTTAAGGTAAGAGAATTTCGAAATTTATGGAGTTTTTAGATAGGTTTTGATGTTAATAGTTTAGATAAGGAATGGGTAAGGTTATTTAGAGTTACTTTCATGTTGTCCTTTCCTAAGGATTATGAATTTTGCTATTCCTATTGCTTATGGGATAATTATATTCAATGAAGGTGAATTGAGGCATTGGGAGGAAGAAACAAGGCCTTTGGATCAATCTCAAAGTTAAAAGAATTAAGGTGGGTGATTCTTTAATAATTGAGTAACAAGTTTACTGAACTTTTTATAATCAATGTTTTCTAATGACTTTGTTTTTGTGAATAATGTACTTTTTGTGATATGATTAACTTGTAGATGTAATTCTTTGATTGTGAATTCATGTTGAAATGATTGAATATTGGTTTCGGAGAATTTATGATTTCGGAAAAAGATTTGCCGTTTTGGCCAATTATGTGAAAATGGATTTGTAAGGCCAGTTACGGCTAATACTTTCAAATTGTGTGAAATATGTGCTATCTTTGGATTTGTGGTGGTCCCTTCTGAGTCAGGTGCACCTGTCTATTATAGGCTTCTCACTTTGCCCGCTAGTGGTCGTGGAGTTCCTCTTAAGGACTCCTATTCGTCACGACCACACATGACCGCTTCGCAGAAATGTGTAGTTCGTTCTGTTTCGGATCCACCCGAATCATATTCCTGTGCTTATGTGATAGGTTGAATTGTAAATTGCTGATGTGATAATTTTGTAAAATGATTTTGAGAAATGAGAAATATTTTAGTAATGTGACGTTGTTTGAAAATGAGTAAATGATGGTTTTTGCTTATTGCTTGTTTATTAAGTTATCACCCACTGAGCTGTCGAGCTCAACCCCCATTTTCTCTCCACAGGTAGCGGGCGAGAAATCGAGTCACCGCATCGGGATTGAGGCAACTCCGATGCAATTTTGCTTTTGAAGTTATATTTGAAGTTGTGTTTTTGAGAAAACAGGCTTTAGGTCGCATTTTGGGCTTTTATGTACTTTTTGCTACTTTTGATGTAATCGGGCCAAAATGCCCTCTAAAGCTTTTTATGAATTTAATTCCACATATTTGTAAGAGTTTTGATTTGAAAATGTATCTTGTGTTTGTTTCTTACACATGTATTGTTGTACGGTTGATAGTGATAAAAAGAAAAGAATGAAATCTTGTAACTTGATGGATTGGAATTGAAGAAATGCTTAGAAGTAAGATTGCTTTGTGATTTGAGAATATTTAGAAGCTTAGGAGTGAGTTGCTGCCTTTGAATATGGAATTATTATGCAGGTTGTAGTATTGGATTGAAGATTTGGGTTAGGTATAAAATAGGGGAGGTGCTGTCCAATTTTTTCAGAAATTGGGTAGCAACTTCCATTTGATTTTAGAATGGTTTAGAGCTTGAATTGGTTTGAATGGTCTTCTTGAAGATTGTAGTGCATGATTATATCTTTCCAATGACATAAAGTTTGTCAAATTGGACTTAAGATGGAAAAGTTATGAGAGTTGAAATGTTTCAGCTACTGTTGATGAGGGCTGAAATTGTGCAGCACCTTTAGAAGACTTTTTCACCCTCTTAGAGGCTGATCTGGTTTTTTCTTTCTTCATGAAAAATGTAGATTATCCTTCTATCTTTACAATGAGGTAAGATTTACAATTATTGGAGTTAGGAATAAAAAGTTATGAGGTTGGGAATGTTGACAGTTACTGTTCATTTAGGTAAAATTACTGTTCCATTGGAGAATTTATAGGCTGAAACTTTGAGTGTATTTTTACCCTCTTTAATGATTGAATTAATTTTTGCACCCTTCATGACACTTGTAGAGCATCTTTCTATCTTTACAATGGGGTAAAATGTGTCATTTTTACACTTGTGTGCTAAAAGATATGAATTTTCAAATTTTAGCATTTTGTAGGAAAATTAAGGTTTGGGCTGAAACTTTGAAGCAAATTATAACTATCTTAATGGCTAAATTAGTTTTTAACTCCTTCTAGAAAGTTGTAAAGCTCTCTTTTATCTTTCTTTGGACACTAAATTTGCAAAATTTCGATTTCGGAGTGAAAGGTTATAAGTTTGCAAAATTTAAGGGTTATTTCAGTTTTTTTTATTATTTACTGATTTTCAGAAAATGAAAAATAAAGCCCTTTTCTTATTTCTTTCGTTCTTCCTCCGTTTGACCTCCGACTTTCACGATTCTCGAACCGTCAATGTTTTTAAAAAAAATTTCTACCCTTTTTGGTAAGATGAGAGTGTCGGGTGTTTGTCGGAAATTACGGATAAGATTAAAGCGAGTCAATTATGTGACGGTTTTGGATATAAATCCGTTTATGGGCGATTTTGTGACCTATAGAGATCCGATTGAGGCGATTTTTGATTCCATGTAACCTAGAGATATGGAATTTCATTTTAGATTAAGAATCGGATTTATTTGTGGGCCCTAAGCAGATCAATTTTTATTGGAGGAAAATTATGATACAATTACCAAGATATATTTGAATGACATTAAAATAAGTTCGACTTGAGGTTTCCTTCTGTGGTGAGGAATTCCTCCCTCGTGAGATGCGCGCCCAGATGTCACGAAGGACGTCAGGCACGCTACTCATCGGGGAGGGGTTCTAACATTCCTCGGACCTCCCGTCCGGAAACTCAGCATAAACAAACGCAATCTATCATAATCATTACACAAATCATAATTCACTTTTCCATTCTATATACAAATCCATAAATCAATTTCATCATGATATACATGCTTACAAAACCTTAATGGCATTCCAAGTCATGTTACAATAGCAATATCAAAATCCAAAATGCACTAAATACAAAAATCCCAAAATTTGTATCATGTCTGAAATCTGAATCTTGCAACAATTTAACTTAAAAGCCAATCTTATACATAACGAACGAACGTCTAGACTTTCTTTCATCTAATTTCCATCTTGATACCTGGAGATGGGGATGAAAGGGGGGTGAGCTTTACCACTCATGGATACACGTTTATAATAAAGATAAGCAAAAACCTTGAAAACAGTTCACTTGTCTTAGAAAACTTTCATGGAGTTTATAAAACACATGTTTTCTAGGCTTTCAGCCAAAATCCATAAGTTACAAATCATGAATGCATGAAACTTGATCAAACATAACATGAGCACATAAACATATCAGAATGGTTTGGGTAACTCCAAATTCATGACGCACTACACATTTCCATCGAAATGGTCCTGTGTAGTCGTAGTTTTCTTGAGGGAGTCCTTGAAGGAGCTTCGTGTCACTAGCGAGCAGGCGGGAGAAGCCTTTAACTTGGGTCAACATGCACGTGACGGTTCTTGAGGGACTACCACAAACCCACTTAACACATAACTTTCAAAATCGTGTAACTTGTTGCCCAAAATGGCACTTTTCTTGAAAACTTGCTTATCATATACTTGATGTATATCTTGCAAACCATTTCTTGAAAACATGATTTCATAACATGCATCTTTTTGAAAATATCACTCAAATCATGTAATAACATATAGCATGTTTCACAAGTTATTCATAAACAATAATGCAGCACTTATGATGCAAGTGAAATCAAAAAGCTTCTTTGATTGAAAGAATACAGTAGTAGTTTATTTAAATTATAAACATGTACCTACCTGAATTTCTTGTTTGGAATACATGCTTAAAAGATGCCTCTCCTCTTGATCCTCTTGCCTTCCTTGATTTCCTTTATCAAATGCAAAATCCCATTTAATAAGAATACAAATTTGAGGACCCATAAATTCTAAAAACTCAAACTCTTCCAAAAATCCAAACATTTGGATCAATTTTCCATGATCACTCTGATCAAGTAAATGACAAAATATGATAATATTATCTTCTAAAAAAGGTTACCCATTGTCCTAAGTTTCTAATGACTCCAAAATCATTCAATTTGGTTCAGAAATCTGAAATTTATACTCCAAACATGTTGGGACTTTCCTTATGTTGAAACAAGAATCTATAGTCAACTTTCGACCAAAATTTGAGATCTTTAAAACTGATTCAAAACTTCCTTTATTCTTAAAACTTGTAAACCTTTGACTCTAGTTTACAACGAATCAAAAATCACCTTATTTAGACATCTACATCAAAAGTTATGCCCAAAATATCAAAACATGTCTGTACAGAAAAAGACCTCTCGCAGCGGTGGAAAGGAGCTCGCCGTGGCGAAGGATCCCGCGCACGCCGCGACGTGGGCGCTCGAACATGCAGCGAGATGGGTGCTCATGCACTCCGTGATGTGGGTGCTTGTGCACGCCGTGACGTGGGAGACCTGCGTGCGCCGCGACGTGCGAGACCAGAATCCCTCTGAATACTCATTTTTGACATTTTTCATCTTTAAACATTCCATCTTTCCCAAATAACTCATCTTAACCCTAAATTGACATTCCTACTTCATTTCTAAACTTATTTCAACACAAAAATCATTCACAAACAACATAATCATAAACCCTAGAAATCAAACATATTGCTTTAACTCATTCGACAACTTCTAACACACAATCCGCTCTTAGGTAACCTCAAAACATGTTTCATTCATCTAATCAAGAGGAAAGATGCTTATACTTACTTGATTTAGCTTCAAATTCTTCAAAGATGTTCAAACCCTAGCTTTCTCCTCTTCTCTTCTTCTTCCACAGCTTCCTCTCCTCTTTTTCTTCTCTTTCCTCATTTCCTTCTTCTAATTCATACCCTTAATGAGTGGGCAATGTCCATTTTGTCCTCCAATATAAGCCTTGTAACTCTTAGACTTAAGTGTCATGCCCAAATTGGCCTTATGTAATCTTATAACTTTAATCCTTCAATTAAAAAATTGAAAATCTTAAGGACTGAATTGAAATTTGATTGCTTCAGATAACTTGTAGTCCCATGTCTCTAATTTATTTAGAAACAATAATCAACTTAATTGGAACCCTACAGATCAAGATATCATCAAAATACCTAAACATATTCAGAAAAATATCCAACTCAAACTCTGTAATCAATCCTCTCACTTTGATTTAATCAATCTACTTCACATTTATCTCAAAAATCACAAATTTTCATGGAGAGATAAGAGATGTCTTAGGATTCTAATGCTTCAAAAATTGAATTAATCGGATGTCGGACAGAAAAGTTAGAAGCAAAAGAATGGGCAAGGGTCGGATCACCCTAAACAGTAACAGTAACTTGTAAAAATTCTTAACTTCCTATTACATGGTCCAAAAATCCCACACCTTACATTAATGGAAAGATCAAAACATACTCTAAAACTTTCATGAAGAACTTAAAAGCGATTGCAACCTCTAACTAGGTCAATTTCTCATTCAAAGTTTCTGCCAGATTTTATCATCCTAAAACAACATCCAAACTTCCAAATTTCATATCTTATAATTTCCTTAACCAGTAATAACATATAATACATCATTGAAAAGTTAGGATAATCTCCTATGACTTTCATGAAGATCACTTAACTCAATTCAGACCACATTGGTATATGATTTGCCTCAAATCACATTACACCTAAATGTACACTTATGGATATTTTCAAAAAACAAAGAAAATTAATACTTAACTTTGACTGATCATAACTTTCACTCCCGATATCAAAAAATATCAAACTTTATGGAGACAGAAAGCTCCCAACAGAAACTACAAGTTTCATGAAGATTATTTTCTCAAATTCTGCTTAAATCAAAAGTCAACTCTCTACTCCAAAAAGTCAAACTTTCTCAATTCTTCATATTCTCACACTTTTTCTCTTTATTTCTTGATTTTTAACTTCCAACAATGTATTTACTATCAATTCCATTTAAACTCAAAACTACACTTTAGACCATAATTAATCATAGACATCAATAACAAAAGCATTCACACACCTATACTCTCTCATCATCAACTTGCTAAATTGACCTATCTTAATTTCATATAACAATATACATTCTTGAATTGTCTTTTTCTTTGCACATGAAGAATTCACCACAAATTCCTCATCTAATGTAGACTTTAAAATTTCAAAAAAGTTCGGGGTCCAATATTTCTCCCCCTCTTAAAAGAATTTCATCCTCAAAATTCCTACATGAGTAATGATCAAGTAACTTATTCTCTCAAATAATTTCTTGTAAAAGATCATAGTCACTTTCTTTCTTATTTAATTCCTCATCATACATATATCTCAACTTATTCACAATCTTTCACTTATTGTATCTAATACCACCACCAATATCATGTCAAAATTACTATATCCACAAATCAATATGTCTTAACATATTTGACTCAAGTCAATGGTCCAATTCTTAAGGAACCTTACCATGGACCAATCATCATTTAAAATCAACCCTTTGAACTTCTATAAATATATCTCTATCGTTAATCTCGTCTTTCAAGTATTCCTTATTTCATCTCACAAATTTATATCCAAAATTCAATCAACAAAGTGATCGAAGAAGCCTAATCATCATGACATTATAACCTCAATATCATACATATTCTTATGATCGATCATGTAGCTCATCATCTCAATCAAATAATCAATTAAGTTCTTCAAATAATTCATGACAAAGACAATCACATCATGTTCACATTCTCACAAAATCAATCATATCCTTACAAACTCTTATCAATTCCTCATGAAAGTCACTCTTATCAATTCCTCATGAAAGTCACTCATACACATACGCCAAAATAAGATCCTATTACTGGGCTCTGATATCACCTATGTTGGTACCCGATTTGGGAACCGGACCCCAACCCAAAAATGGACGAAAATCACATATAAAAAACGAATCGAATTCCTAATGAGCCATAGAAAATCAAAAGGCTTGGATTTACAAAATTTCGGGAACAAAAAAACAAAATGGATCACTCAACCAGAAATGTTGGATCCCGTTTCTGGAACCCAACCTCGGAATCATAATTGAACACATGTACAAAATGTGAGCAAAATTATACTTGGAGAAAGTGAAAGAAATCGAAAGCGAAAAGAATTGGCTCGGAATCCAAACAAACAAACGATTCAATCGAACTGAAACAAATTTTTGACATCCGAGAACGTGTAACTTAGAAAACTAGCGTTGGATACCTTAAGACTAAACAATCCAAAACTGGTAAAAAATTTTTCTTTTTTTTCTCATTCTTGATTTTATTCATCTTTATTCCATCTCATACAAAGCAATCTAATTTCCCATTTAGAAATTCATCCTCAATCAAAACTCAATTTATAATATTCTTCGTAATCATACAATATCTCAGTCTCATCTTTAACAAATCTTATTCTTATTCTTATTCTTATTCTTTCTTTTATCATAAAAATTTTGGTAGCATAACGACTACTTTTTAACTAACCCAAACCTGCAAAGGGTTTTAAAAAAATTCACTTCTATAAATTAGTTCAATCACACATTCATCAGATTCCTCGGACCTCCCGTCCGGAAACTCAACATAAACAAACGCAATCTATCATAATCATTACAGAAATCATAATTCACTTTTCCATTCTACATACAAATCCATAAATCAATTTCATCATGATATACATGCTTAAAAAATCTTAATGGCATTCCAAGCCATGTTACAATAGTAATATCAAAATCCAAAATGCACTAAATACAAAAATCCCAAAATTTGTATCATGTCTGAAATCTGAATCTTGCAACAATTTAACTTAAAAGCCAATCTTATACATAACGAACGGACGTCTAGACTTTCTTTCATCCGATCTCCATCTTGATACCTGGAGATGGGGATGAAAGGGGGTGAGCTTTACAACTCGTGGATACATGTTTATTGTTGGACCCCATCGCCGAGGCCCAACATTCGGACCACACAAGCACACATAAGCATAGAAGACCCATAACTCACCACAATAGGGGAAACTTGCAATAGAAAAGTTGGATAGGCTTTTTAAGAAAATATGTTCCTTACGCTCTCACGGTTCCAACGCCACTAAAAACGCTCAATTTGGATTAGAAATGAAGATGTTATGGCAAAAATGCTATTTCAAAGAAAATAACCAAAATTGAGCACTACCGACTTCATGTCAAAATTTGAAAATCTTAAAGGCTTAATTGCCGATCGGTTCCTTCATAAAACTTGTAGTTTTATATCTCTAGTTTAATTTAAAACAAGAATCGCCTCGATCGGAGCTAGTAGCTCAAGATATTTCAAAATTAGTAAAGTATATTCAGACTTGATCAGCCGACCTCCACACTTTGTTTCAAGCCACCTTTTTCAATTTAAAATAAAAACTGATAAATCAAGTGTGGAAAGATAGAAAAATCTCTTAGAAATCCATCACTTTAAAAATCAGCTTAATCGGAGGTCTACACAACAAGTTATGGCCAAAAGAAGGAAGAGGGGTCGGTCGGCCAGAAACCGACCCCAAACGTGTTAAATCAAACCAGACTTCACGTATTAAATAATTTTGATAATAAACAAAGAGAAATATACAAATGAAAAGTAGATGGATGCATAAAAAGGAAAAGCAGACGGAAGAATAACAGACGGAAGAAAAACAGAAGGAAGAAAAAGCAGAAGGAAGAAAAAAGCAGACGGAAGAAAAAACAGAAGGAAGGAAAAGCGAGGCGGAAGAATAATGAGCGGAAGAAAAATGAAGGAAGAAAAGCGAAAGGAAGAAAAGCAGACGGAAGAAAAACAGAAGGAAGAAAAACAGACGAACAAAAATCGACGGAAGCTTTACGAAGAGAAAAGCATTTATACAAAAATCGAGCGGAAGTTTTACTTAAGAGAAAAGCGAGCGATACAAGAATCGACGGAAGAAAGAAACATCGCTTAAGGCGATTCTGAGTTAAACTGAATAACCGTTTCTTTAAAGATTCAAGAAGCAGATATTCAAGAAACAGTTGAAGACCCAATTATAAATAAGAGTCGAGATTGAAGTAAAACAAATTTTGAGAAAAGTGAATGAAACTCTGAGTATTCAAACATCTGACTATCTGAGAAAAATTGTGAACTATTTTTCGAGTGTACATTGTTAAGAGCAACTCTTTTGTAAAAAGCTCTTTATTAGTTTTTCATTTTGAAAAGTGTTACAGGTAGCCTGAAGAGGCTAAGAGTAAAAGAATACTTGTTGTTAAGAGACCTGAAGAGGCTCAGTCCAAAGAATACTTGTAAACAGTTCGGAAATAGTGAAATCTCAGAAGGATATCTAAGGACTGGACGTAGCCCACGGTTTGGGGTGAACCAGGATAAATTGCTGTGTTTCTCTCTCTAACTCTTACTTTACTTAAATCGTAGTTCTCTTTATTATCAAAGGTTTTCAAACTAGTCAAGAATTGATTTAAGATAAGTTTTCTGAAAGAACAAGCAATTGTTATTGAAGGGATTAACGAAAAGTTTATCACAATTCAACCCCCCCTTCTTGTGTATCTTGATCATATTATTACTCAATATATTAACGTGTGATTTACATCAATTGGTATCGAGCAAGGTTTTCAAGAATCACTCTAATAAAGTGTGAACTAAAGAAAATGGTAGAATCACACACGATATTGTCAAGGAGCCTACCACCGGACCTCCAAAGATTCAATGGTGAAGACTACCACTATTGGAAGGATCGATGAGATTGTTTATCGAGTCTACTCACATTGACCTTTGGGACATCATCGAGAATGGACCATACACACCTGAAGATGATGATAAAAATCCAATTCCACGAGAAAGATGGACGGCTGAGCAGAAAGCAAGATTTCAACTAAACTCCAAAGCGAAATTTTTCTTGAGTTGTGCATTGAGCAGAAGCGAGTATGACAAAGTTCATGGATGTGATACTGCCAAAGAAATGTGGGATACATTATGAATTGCACATGAAGGAACAAATCAAGTCAAGGAGTCCAAGATAAGTATTTTGGTGCATCAGTACGAGTTATTCAAGATGAAAGAAGAAGAGACCATTGATCAAATGTTTGGAAGATTCCAAACAATTGTTAATGGACTAAAAGCTCTTGGAAGAACGCGTAACAGTCAAGACCATGTTCGAAAGATTTTGAGGAGTCTGCCAAAAGATGGAGACCCAAAGTAATCATTGACAAGAAGCCAAAGACTTAAGCGCATCTTGAAGCTTGATGAATTGCTTGGATCGTTGAAGATACACGGCAGAGCTTGATGCGAAAGATAAGCCCAAGAAAGAGAAGTCCATAGCGCTCAAAGCAAGTCAAAAGAATCACAAAATCCGAAGAAGAAAACAAAGAGGAATACATCAAAGGCTTTAAAGATTGAAGAAGCAAAGGATGATGATTCCAGAAGTCGAATCTGAATCAAGTGATGAAGGCGATGAGCTATCTTTCATTTCAAGAAAGATAAGAAGAATGTGGAAAAGAAGTCCAAAGGAAATTCAACATTTAGAAGGAACAGCGGAAAAGACGATGAAAAAGTCGATAAAGCATCCGTTACATGTTATGAATGCAAGAAGCGGGACATTACAAGTCCGAGTGTCCAATGTTAAAAGACAACCCAAAAGGAGTAGGGATAACAAGAAAAGCATGATGGCAACGTGGGAAGATCTGGACTCATCGTAATCGGATACAAGTTCGTAAGCGTCGTAACATGCTAACATATGTCCGGTAGTCAAGAAGAAAGTGATGAGGAGGTAACTTCTAGCTATAATGATATACAAGATGCATACTCGTAATTGTTAGAGGATTCTCATGCTATTCAAACAAAGACAAGTGTTGAAGAAGAAATATGTAGAAAACCTCAAACATACTCGTGAGATAGAGAGTGAGAATATAAGTTTGAGAAAGCAAGTTGAGGAATTGAATAACAACAAAGTTGTAGATAGATCCGAAGAGATTAATCAATTGAAACTGAGAATTAATAATCTCTCAATTGATCTAGCTAAATTTATAGATAGTACAAAAAAGATGAATGAAATGATAGGAAAATACAGACATCCGAGGGATAAAACTAGATTAGGGTTTACTAAAAATAAGCCCCAGAATTACGTAAAATCAATTGCTCAAAAAGATAAGAAAAGATATCAATCAGGTTTTCAGAAAGGTCATCAACGTTTTCATTCTACACTTTATTATCATTCATTACATCATACTAACCCTAAAGGACCCAAGAGAATCTGGGTACCTAAAAATAAGATAATATCTCCTACTGAAATCCTTCTTTGGAAGAACCAAAGAAGCACCATTGGTATTTGGACGGTGGATGCTCGTCACACATGACGGAAACAAGTCTATGTTCCTAGATCTTCAGGACAAGAAAGGAGGATCAGTAACTTTTGGAGACAACCAGCAGGGAAAGATAATCGGGTTTGGTAAGATTGGTAAGAATTCCCATGCATGCATTAACAACGTACTACTAGTTGATGGTTTAAAGCATAACTTGATAAGTATTAGTCAATTATGTGATTCTGGTTTTGAAGTTACTTTCAATCAAAATTTTGTGAAGTCAGAAACAAAGATGGTTCCATCTTCTTTTCAGCCAAAAGACGAAACAATCTTTACAAAATTGATTTAGACGATTTTCAGTCTCAAAATATTTCATGTTTTTATCTATCAAGATGAAAGACCGATCCGCATAAAAACTAGGTCATGTCAGTTTTAAACATATTTCAAAACTTTTGAAACATGATTTGGTAAAAGGTTTGCCACAAATTCGTTTTGACAAAGATTTCTTTTGTGAAAGTTGTCAGAAAAGGAAACAAGTTAAAACCTCTTTCTCTTCAAAACATTTAAATAACGTCATCTAGACCACTTGAGTTGTTACATATGGACTTATTTGGTCCAACAAGAACAATAAGTCTTGGTGGAAAGAAGTATGGACTTGTGATTGTTGATGATTTTACAAGGTTTTGTTGGATACTTTTTCTATCACATAAAGATGAGTCTTTCAAGTGCTTTAGAAACCTTTCCATGAGGTTACAAAATGAAAATGAATGTCTATAGCCAGATAAGGAGTGATCATGGTGGAGAATTCAAAAATGAAAAGTTTAGAGTATTCTGCGAAGAAAATGGAATTTTCCATAACTTCTCCGCCCCAAGGACTCCGCAGCAGAATGGAGTTGTTGAGAGGAAGAATAGGACGATTCAAGAGATGGCAAGAACAATCTTTGTGCGAGATGAATCTTCCTAAATACTTCAAGCGAAGTCATCAATACAAAGATGCTACATTGAGAATAGAGTGTTGTTTGCGACCAATGTCAAGAAAACTCCCTATGAGTTGTGGAATGGAAGGAGACCAAACATTTCTTATTTCCATCCTTTCGGCTGCAAGTGCACTAGTCTGAACAAAAAGGAAGCTCTGGACAAATTTGATGCAAAGACATTTTCAGAAATTTTTCTAGGCTATTCTCTCACTTCAAAGGCATTTAGAGTGTTCAACCTCACCTCAAAGACTGTTGAAGAAACTATTCATGTTAAGTTCGATGATAGCTCTCAACCCAATAAGGAAGAGGAATCAAGATGATGTTTATTATAAGTGCCTTTGACATAAAGGTAAGGAAGTATCTTCATCAGAAACACCTCATGATGAAAAGACAGACATTTCTAAGAATTTTGAGTTAAAGAAAGATTGGAGATACAAAAGCTTTCATCCTAAAGAGTCAATTATTGGAGAAACCTCAGAAGGTGTAAGAACAAGGTCCAAGTTCGTAAGAGAAGCCAATATGGCATTTATATCGAAGTAGAACCTAAGAAGATTGATGAAGCTCTAAAAGATGAAGCATGGATATTAGCTATGCAAGAGGAGTTGAATCAATTCAAGAGGAATAAAGTCCGGTCCTTAGTTCCTAAACACGAAAAGAAATCCATTATTGGTACTAGATGGATATTCAAGAATAAGCTAGACGAATCGGGAAAAGTAAGTCGAACAAGGCAAGATTAGTAGACAAGGCTATAATCGCAGGAAGGAATAGACTACAATGAGACATATCTTTGCAAGAGCAAGACTTGAAGCAATAAGGATACCGCTTGCATATCTTTGTTTGCCATGACATAAAGCTTTTCAGATGGATGTAAAAGTGCATTTCGAACGGTTTTATAGATGAAGAAGTCTATGTCAAGCAACCTCCTGGATTTGAGGATATAAAGTATCCAGATCATGTTCTGAGACTTCATAAAGCCTTATATGGACCTAAACAGCCCCTAGAGCATGGTATGATCGTCTGAGCTCATTTCTTATAGGAAATGGATTTACTAGAGGTAAAGTTGACAAAACTCTTTTAGGAAGAACTTGAATAATGATTTTATTATTGTGCAAATCTATGTTGATGATATTATTTTGGAGCAACCTCAAAAGGTTATGCATGAGCTTTGAAAATATGATGAAAAATGAATTTGAGATGAGCATGATGGGTGAGTTAAAATTCTTTCTTGGATTGCAAGTAAAGCAAACTAAGGATAAGATTTTTATCCATCAACAAAATATGTCAAAGAATTGTTGTCTAAGTTTGATATGTGCAAAGGTTAAAAGTATGTCTACACCGATGCATCCTTCAAACTTGTTGTCAAAAGACGAAAGTGGTAAGAAGGTGGATCAAACCCTATTTAGAGGATGATTGGTTCTTTGCTTTATCTTACAGCAAGTAGACGACATTCTATTCAGTGTATGCTTGTGTGCAAGGTTTCAGTCGATCTAGAGAATCTCATTACATTCTTTGTAAACGAATTTTGAGATATCTCGCAGTACTATCGATCTTTGCTTAATGTATGAGAAAGGTAAAGATTTCAGGTTGAATGGATATTGCGATGCGGACTATGCCGGTGATAGGATCGAAAGGAAGAGCACGAGTGGTGGTTGTCACTTCCTTCGACCAAACACGTGTCATGGTCAAGCAAGAGACAAAGCTCGATTGCATTATCAAGCAAGTGAATATATGTCCGCCGAAGTTGTTGTTCACAATTGTTGTGGATCAAGTATCAATTGGAGGACTACTCAATACAAGAGGAAGAGATTCCAATATCTTGTGACAACACCGGCGCCATCGACTTGTCAAAGAATCCAATTCAACATTCAAGGTGAAGCACATAGAAGTCGACATCATTTCTTGAGAGATTACGCTCGGAAGAAAGTCGCTACCTACAATTCGTGGAAACGAAATATCGAGTAGGCGGATATCTTCACAAAACCACTAAGTGAAGATCGCTTTAAAGAAATCGACGCAACCTCAATATGGTGATGTTAATGCACCATTCATCCGATTTTTCAGAAAGAAGAAAGCAGACAGACGGAGGAGTTAACGGACCATTCATACATTTTTTTATAAAGATAAAGCAGATAGATGGCAAAGTTAACAGATTGATCATCTGATTTTTCAAAAGAAAAGACAATGAAACGGTGGAGTTAAACGGCGTTGGCGGTTTCAGACTTAAAACTTCTTTCACAAGGAAAAGTTTTAGAGGGAAAAGGTGTCGAGACGTAAGATAGCTCGTCAAAAGCTATATAGATTCAACAAGCTGTTGCTAAAATGGGTCCGAGATTTCAGACAAAAAGGAGCGAAGCACCAAGGAAAGCAACAACCGAGGGGAGCCTATACCAAGAAATCCTCTATGAAGGAGAGAAGATCACACTCGTGAATCAAAGTCAAGAAGTGTTCGATTTTTGAATCGGAGACTTGAAGCGTAAAGGGAACCTCGGTGAGTGACATTCCTAAGCAAGCAAGAAGGTCACCTGAATGAAACTGTATGGATGAAGAAGCCAGTCCATCCAGAGATTCAAGCCAATCAAAGCATTATGAACGATGAGATCAAAAGCTACAAAATCACTATCATCAATCCTTGAGAAAGATTCGAAACTCGCCTCAAGGAAATGGAGGAAAAGGAAAGAAGAAGAACACGAAAAGAAGAAAGCACAATCCAAGAGGTCACCAAGGTTAAAGAAAATGAGTGCGAGAAAAGAAGAAAGTCCAACAACAGAGACAAAGTCTAAGAAGGCAAGGCAAGAAGAGATCATTGTTGACACTACTGTAAAAGTCTGCTGTAAGTGCTATTAGTCTTTGTTGATGTCGCTTTGAAGTTAATATGGAAGTACGCCATCAAGCGTTTATGTGGAAAATGTTACGGGTAATATTAAGGATTCTCACAAAGTTCTTAATAATGCAATTTTTGAAGAAGTAGTTCCTACTACTTTTCAGTCTACACTTGTCCACAAATAAGTTGCTACTCATGTTATGGGTAAGAAGGCTACTCAAAAAGTTGTGAGTGTGATGACTAATGTTCCATCCAAGTATTTAACTGTTCAAAGAGAAAGTTGGGAACACAGATTGGTTGTAATAGAGGAAAAGAAGACCAAGTCTGTCATCATCCGAGACAAACCAAAGAGATATGTGAAAGCCTTCTTCAAATCGATTGAATATGATAATGGCATTTTACATCCGTTGGATAGGGGTTACAAAATTTCTATGATCAATCAAGAGAGTTGGAAGAGAACCATATCCACCAGAGCCATTTGAGAGCGCCTCACTTCTTATCCTATATCGAATAAAGACAAGAATCAAGGTGGTACCGATCTTCAACCACCAAATTTTGTTGAACTCAAGTATGAGAAGTGAAGCTAAAAGTTCAACCAGAGCTAGTTGTGGATGACATGACTTCGATCAAATTCAAGAGGCAAGTAAAATTGATTGATGAAGCATGTGAAGAGAAAAGGAGTGGAAATTCTATCTGTGTATATCAAGATCCGTGACCAAGCCTAACTAAGGCTACAGCAGAGGATCCATGTGGAGGACTATCGAAAGGGTCAGATTGTTCATTCGATTGGCAACTCGTAATGTTGTTATACTATTTTACGTAACATTCTGCTAAATCGATCTCGTGGAGATCACCTCAATTCGAAGCTATGCCATGGTTGGAAGCACTTATCAACGATACATGATTCCTATGATCTTGATATTCATGAACAAGATGTATTTGTTCCTCCACCCTCCTACAAATCATTGAAACAAATGTCTTTAACAAGGAAGTTTATACAACAACAAAGGGCTATCGTTGAAAAGCAAGTTGTTGAGACAGAATCCTCGATGTAGATGAATCATCGACTTTAAAGAAGCATGTTCGTAAACTTGATAAGCATATGAAGAAGATTAAGAAGATGCTGAAAAGTTGGTGAAGCAGATTGGGAAATAATTTTTGATCAATAACAAATAGGGGAGAAGGAGAAGGAAGAAATCATTTGGAAGGATAAAGCAGAAGTTATTTTTTTATCTCAATACTTCTGTATAATTGATACTTTTCATATTTCTCTAATTCATAAGTATTTGTTATCATCAAAAAGGGGGAGAATGTTAAGTCAAACCAGACTTCACGTATTAAATAATTTTGATAATAAACAAAGAGAAATATACAAATGAAAAGTAGATGGATGCATAAAAAGGAAAAGCAGACGGAATAATAACAGACGGAAGAAAAACAGAAGGAAGAAAAAGCAGAAGGAAGAAAAAAGCATACGGAAGAAAAAAAAGAAGGAAGGAAAAGCAGACGGAAGAATAATAGACGGAAGAAAAACAGAAGGAAGAAAAAGCAGAAGGAAGAAAAAGCAAACGGAAGAAAAACAGAAGGAAGGAAAAACAGACGAAACAAAAATCAGACGGAAGCTTTACGAAGAGAAAAGCAGACGATACAAAAATCAGACGGAAGCTTTACGAAGAGAAAAGCAGACGATACAAGAATCGAGCGAAGAAAGAAACATCAGTTTAAGACAGTTACGGAGTTAAACTGAATAACCGTTTCTTTAAAGATTCAAGAAGCAGATATTCAAGAAACAGTTGAAGACCCGATTATAAATAAGAGTCGAGATTGAAGTAAAAATGAATTTTGAGAAAATTGAATGAAACTCTGAGTATTCAAACATTTGACTATCTGAGAAAAATTGTGAACTATTTTTCGAGTGTACATTGTTAAGAGCAACTCTTTTGTAAAAAGCTCTTTATTAGTTTTTCATTTTGAAAAGTGTTACAGGTAGCCTGAAGAGGCTAAGAGTAAAAGAATACTTGTTGTTAAGAGACCTGAAGAGGCTTAGTCCAAAGAATACTTGCAAACAGTTCGGAGATAGTGAAATCTCAGAAGGATATCTGAGGACTGGACGTAGCCCACGGTTTGGGGTGAACCAGGATAAATTGATGTGTTTCTCTCTCTAACTCTTACTTTACTTAAATCGTAGTTCTCTTTATTATCAAAGGTTTTGAAACTAGTCAAGAATTGATTTAAGATAAGTTTTCTGAAAGAACAAACAATTGTTATTGAAGGGATTAACGAAAAGTTTATCACAATTCAACCCCCCCTTCTTGTGTATCTTGATCATATTATTACTCAATATATTAACGTGTGATTTACTTCAAAATGCTCGCAAGAGCTCGGCATAGCAATCGCCCGCATGGACGAGCGCCTGGGCGACCTGCCCTATAGCCCGACCTATCTGACTTCTAACCCCCATAAATTTTGACTCCGAGCTCCAAATCAGACACGGTTGGAAGCGTTGGAAAGATAGAAGAAAAACCTATATTTTTCAAGAATGACTCACAAGCAAGCTCGGACTCTAAGGGAATCAAAAATTTACACTAAGACTGATCGACTAGCTCTTCCTAAACAGTACCAGAACTTGCGACCTCCATAACTTTTGACCCAGAACTCCAAATTTAGCAAACTTAGTGTCTATGGAAAGGTAAAGGAATTATATACAACTTTCATGAATATCACCGACCTAAACTCCAACTCCATAAGGGTCAAAAGTAGACTCGAAGCTTCTGCCTAGGATCTGTCAATTTGACAGCACCTGCATTTAATTCTAACAACCACACATACCAATTTAACACATCATGAATTGTTGGATTGGAAAAAGAAAGCATGCTTAGTATGGATAAACGATAGATTTCAAAACTTTTTAAGAAATCATCTTGCAGCGGAAGCAATATATCCAAATCAACATGCTAATCAATACATGATATGGTATAAGGATAATAAAACCAAGAACAAGATAAAAGGAATTACCGACTCCTTCGCTACAGCTTTAAATCCTCGCTGCGCTATCCTCTCCTTCTTATATCCAAATCCTTTGCCTTTGAGTCTTTTCCTTTAGCAATCTATCTTCTTCCTTGCTGTAGTATCCTCAACCAATTAGATTTACCACTTGTTCTTCAAGGACAACTAGGTTAACAAAATCCTTTTGTGGGAAAGGAGAAGAAATATTTGGAGGAGATTTTCTTAGAAGAAGAAGAACCAAAATTGAAACTCTTTCAATTCTTTCACTTAGGAATTTCGGTTCTACCTTGCATGAAAGGAGAGAATGTCTAAAAACCATGTAAGAACCCTTTCTTACATCTCAATTTTGAAATATGCATGAATGGAAAAAGTGAGAGGCATCCAATGCAACACTTCTTCCATTAATCACTCATCAAATAGCCAATAAATGAGACTTACTTCATTTATCTTTAAAATGGCTATTTGAAAAGACCATAACCTATAATTGAATACCCATTTCGGTTTTGGCAAGAAGAAAGAAGGAAGATGGTCCATCTAATGCACATCTTTCATCTTTAATCTAATGAATGCAAATAGGTTACATGCCAACATTAAAAGCCAACCATTAAACCATTTAATGGTAAGTTCATAACTCCATTTAATAATGATGAACCATAATAAAGACCATCTTTATTTAGTATTTTAATGTAAAATGAGGTTACACATCTAACCTAACACAATTTCGAAATTGCTTCTTTCCATTTAAAAAATTGTTTCAATATAATTAATCTAATCAATTACATTAAACCAAAACAAGCCCATTTCTAAATGAACATATGGGCTTCCAATTAACCATTAATTAGTATAAGCCCATCATTCAATTATAGACTTCTAAAGCCTCCAAACTACTTCTTACTTAGCTTGATAACCTTCCTTAAAGCCAAGTGGGGAATCTTATTGGACTTTGATAATTCAAGCTCCAATAAGCCCGTAAATAATTCAATCTCATTGGAATTAATTCTAGCTTATTAACTAAATGTCATTCCACTAAAGACAATTAGTTGAACTCTTGAATTATTAAATATTATGAGAATATGTCCAATTGCAAACCCTATTTAGAACCTTATTATAGCCATCCGCACAACAAAGGGTAAAATTACCGTTTTGCCCTTATGTTGGTTTTTCCTTCTAGATATCTCATTTTACTTTATATGGTGATTAATGATAAGATCTCATCTTAGTGTTAAGACTTGATGGGTAGCTAGTCCATCAAACCATGGCGCCAGCTTAATCACCAAATCTCCTTAAAACATCTAGAAGAGATGATAACACTATAAACTCTTTATTCGAGTGAATGTTCTCGATACATGTTTCAATTAATAATTCCAACATGCAGCATAATCGGATTAATACCTGTAAAAATCCATTCCGATCATATCAAGAATTATAATGAAACACATATGAGTTCACCACTCATCAAGATTGTGGTTCATAATAAGCGAATGTTAAGTTGTATGTTTTAAGATTAAAGTAACGACCCACTTTATTCTTGAAAACATACTTGATTCTAAATTAATTTAATAGTTCCATTATCGATAGTCTACTACTATCATGATATGAAACTCATCATTCCCTTTAAGTAAACTCCTTTACTTATATGGAGATAAATCGCAACACTACTGATCTAAACCATAATCAAACGACCAACTTGATTATTCAACTGTGAATCAATTAATTGATTCTAATAATATACATGTTTCCCATACATCTCTATGTATATGTATATTACTTACAAATGAATCTTGGTACCTTATGACCAGATATATAATGCTCATACAAATAAAACCAAACTCTTTTGTTTTATTAATAATAAATATTTTCATTACAAAATCAGAATCAAGAAGATAAAGTTACATGTAAATACACTTGCTTTCCGTGGTACTATATTTACATAACTCCAACAATCTCCCACTTACCCTAAAGCAAGTTTGACATATCCTTCATTCCCATCCCTTCTAGGTGACCCTCAAAGCTCTTTTGAGTCAATGTCTTTAATGAACGGATCGCAAGGTTTTGCTCAGTAGAATCTTTACCACATCCACTTCTCCACGTTGTATTATCTCCCTTATGAGATGATACTTTCGCTCAATGTGTTTGGCACTTTGTGGTTCCGAGGTTCTTTAGAATTAGCCACTGCCCCACTACTATCACAATAAAGTGTAATGGCTTTTTCTGCCTCTAGAACTACCTCCAAATCATTTAGGAACTTCCGAGTCGATCGCTTCCTTTCTTTGTTTCACAAGCAGCAACATACTCAACCTCCATAATCGAATCAGCAATACAAGATTGCTTGACACCTCCAAACTATGGCTCCACCTCCTAAAGTAAATATAGAACCGAAGTTGATTTCCTTGAATCAACATCGATTGGAAATCGAATCCGTATATCCCGTCGGAATAAGATTACTTCCAGAGTAAACAAGCATTAAGTTCTTCATCCCACGAAGATACTTAAGTATACACTTAACCGCAGTCCAATGCTCCATTCTCGATCGGTGAATCGCTACCAGTCCCATCTGCGTAATGATATCCGATCTAGTGCAACATTGCATACATCAAACTACCAACTACCAAGCATATGGAATGTTACGCATGCGCTCAACCTCCTCTTGGGTTTTAGGTGCTTGTTCCTTTGAAAGTTTGATTCCATGTCTAGTAGGAGGAAACCCTCTTGGAATCTTGCATGGCGAACTTATTGAGCATATTCTCAATGTAGGTTAGTTAAGGCAAAACTATCTTCTTGTTCTTACGATCCCTTATAAGTTTGATCCCTAGAACATAGGTAGCCTCTCCCAAATCCTTCGTTGAAAATTGTTCATTCAGCCATCCCTTAACCGCAGATAACATTCCCACATCATTCCCAATGAGCAGAATGTCATCAACATACAGGATTAGGAAAATAACCTTACCTTCTTGTATTCTTTTGTAAACACAAGGCTCATCTAGGTTTTGTATGAACCCATAGGTTTTGATAGCCTTATCAAACCTAATGTTCCAAGACCTAGATGCTTGCTTAAGTCCATAAATGGACCTTTGCAACTTGCAAACCTTATGCTCATTACCTAGCTCAATGAATCCTTCTGGTTGGGCCATATAAATGGTCTCCTCAAGATCTCCATTCAAAAATGCGGTCTTGACATCCATTTGCCATATTTCATAATCAAAATAGGCTGCTATGGCCAAAAGAATCCTGATGGACTTAAGCATGGCAACCGGAGAAAAAGTCTCCTCGTAGTCTATACCCTCCTTTTGAGTATAGCCTTTAGCTACCAATCTAGCTTTAAAGGTCTCTACCTTTCCATCCGATCCTCTTTTCCTTTTGTAGATCCATTTACACCCTATGGTTTTTAGACCTGGTGGTAGATCTACAAGGACCCGCACTTCATTAGTATACATAGAATCTATTTTCGATTCCATTGCCTTGAGCCATTTTCCGCATCAACATCATTAATAGCTTTGTGTATACGTGAACGGGATCTGTTTCTTCTTGGTGCGAGATGGCAATTAAGCCTTCTCCTAAACCCGATACCTATCTGGTTGTCTCACAACCTCCCACTACGTCTAGGCACATCTTGATGTTCGGGTTGCACTTCGATTCAACTCTTAAATCCATTTCGACATCTTGTTCATCATATCCAAAACAACTCTTGGTTTGGATGAAATTGCTAACTCCTTTAGTACTACTTCACTTCTTCCTTTGTGATTTCTCATAAACTCTTCCTCTAAGAAGTTTTCATTTGTCGACACAAATACCTTCCTATCATGAGGACTATAAAAATAGTACCCTCGAGTTCTCGTAGGATATCCTACAAACAAACATACTTCTGACCTTGGTTCCATCTTTGTGGATTAGGGCTTTAGAACATGGGCTGGACAGCCCCAAGTCCTCAAGTGCCTCAATGAAGGCACTCGCCGATCCACAACTCCCTAGGTGTTTTAGGCACCGATTTGGATGGAGCAAAGTTAAGAAGATATGTTGCCGTTGTATGGCATATCCCCAAACGATTCTGGAAGGCTAGCATAGGACATCATTGATCTTACCATTTCTAATAGAGTTCTATTTCTCCTCTCGCTACACCATTCGTTGAGGTGTACGAGGAGTCGACAAATTGAAACAATTCCATTGTCAATTAAATATTGCTGGAACTCTCAGGATAAATACTCACCACCTCGATCCGATCAAGTCGTTTTAATGGCTTGCCAAGTTGCTTCTCACTTCAACTTTGAATTCTTTGAACTTTTCAAAAGATTCACTCTTTTATGCATCAAATAAAATAACCATGTCTTGAGTAATCATCTATAAAAGTTATGAAATATTCATAACCTCCTCTAGCTTGTACATTCATGGGCTCACACACATCAAGATGTACCATGTCCAATGTGGATTCAAATCTGTTTCCTTTAGAAGGAAATGAGGCTTTGTCATTTTCCTTCAATACAAGATTCACAGTGGGTAATGGATCACTATCCAAGCCTATAAGGATCCCATCCTTTACTAGCCCGTCAAGTCTTTTCTGATTGATATGACCCATCCTTAGATGCCACAGATACTTTGAATTAATGCTAGAGATATTGGATTGTCTTGGTTTTATCAATTCTGTGGTGTTTAGTGAGCCTTTCATAGGTTCTATAAAAAACAATCCCTGTATAATTATCGCTTCACAAATAAAATCCTTATTCTCATATATTGAAACAACCTTTTCAAAATATAAGAAATAGCCAGATTTTATTAGACAAAAAACAGAAATCATGTTCCTTACAATCATTGGCATGTAATAAACATCTTCCAAATATAGCCTATGACCACTAGGAAAGTCCAAGATAACTACTCCACCGATTACGCTAAAACATAGGAACCAATGCTATCTTAACTTGAAACGGCCTTTAGGAAGTCTTTTCCTTCTTGGAACCCCGCAAAGAATTACAAACATGGTTAGTGGCTCCTGAATCTAATATCTAAGAAGTAGATAAATCTGTCACATTTCTAGTTCCTAACAAACTTAGGAAGCCCATACCTTGTTTGCTTTTGAGGGACTCTAGGTAGATGGGATAAGATCTTTCCAGTGGCCCATCTCATCACAAATGGAAACACTTTCCTTTGATGTTCTCTTTGGCCTTCTTTTTCATGAGTTTGGCCTTGACCCCTATTTGGGTCTTCTTTTCATTAGACCCTTCTTCTTTCCTTGCCCTTACCTTGGCTTAGAAGAAGAAGCTACATTAGCCGGCCCATGAGCCTTAATATTCAATATTTCCTCCGTGCTCGGAGGGTATTCATTAACTCACTCAAGGTGTAATCCTTTTCGTTGAGCTCATAGTCCAACTTAAACTGCTGAAAAGAAGAGTTTAAGCTATTGATGATCATAATCATCTGCGTGTCCGCATCCATATCCGCCCCAAGCATCTCAGCCTCAGTGACCGCAGAGATTACCTTCATCATGTAATCCCGCACCGGTTCACTAGGTTTCATCTCGAGATTATGAAAGGTTTGGATAGCTTTCACTCTTGCAGACCTAGTCCTCACACCAAACATCTCATGTAGGTGATGGACCATTGACTAGCAGTTTTCATACAAGCAATTTGCTTTTGCAACATGCCACGATGTAAGTCAGAATATAACACTTAGTAGTCTTGTCAGCATTCTGCCAACGCTCATGTTGTTGGACTTGCTCAAAAGTTGCATCTCCACTTAGAGGTGTAGGCTCATTTTCAGTTAACACCCATGAAATACGTTCATATTGAAGAACAATGTCAAGGTTACGTCTCCATTCATTAAACTTGTCTCCATTTTCCATTTTGTTATTAGTCAAGAGCAGGGTGAGTGGATTCATTTTGTGGTTGATTATGTCTGAAAATATAAATTATTAAAACATGAGCATACTAGTCAACAATTTATGGAACTTTGTATAAAATCATGATGCATGTATGCATGATGATAGATTTAACAAAACTTAAAAATTAAAACATTATACTGACGATTATTTTTCTTATCTATAATGAGACTAAGTGACGGTGGGCCATCTTATCTATTAAAAGAAAAACTGGACCCTCCCACTCAAAAACTACCAAGCATCTCATGCTCAATTTTTAAGAAGCGTCTTAATTTGATCCATACTTTTACCAACAGAGCTACGGTGGGCGGTTTATTGATAAAAATGTTGAGTGTATAACCATTTGATTCATTCACTAAAGATACCTACAAATCATGCCTCGGTGGGAGGTCACATTTGCTATCATTAAGTGGACTTATCCTTAAGGAGACCCAAACCATGCAAGATCTAGGATCCATGCCCTCCGATGGGGAGTAACACTTCACCACATGCAAACGGGCCATCATTTGGAGACCGTGGACTCTCACAGGAGCATCCTCTCCCACTCAATCTTTTTGGGCTTTAAGTTTTAAATACCATCTTGTCTAGATGCTATTTATTATCCATCCTATATTGTTTCATTATATATCTCATACATAATGAATGCATGGCAAGGCCTAGGGTTGGCAATTTTCTAAATGACATGCAATCACATAATATCACATATTACAAGCATTCATTTCTCCATGAACTAATAAAGCCACTTTTGATTGTCCATCCTAGAAACATAAAATAATTACAAGCCTTTTAGGCCCAAAATATGCTTCTTCATCTTGGATCTTCCGCTTCGAACTCTTCGCTAACATGATCCGGCCCATTCGGTAAACAAAATGTAATGACATTTATGAAATTAGAATTTTGTCATTTTGAAAAATAAAATTCCAGCACTAGATTTTTAGAAAACCAAATCTTTGTTTTGACAAAAAATCCCAGCACTTGTTTTATTAAAACCGAAACTCATTTCATGAAAATTAAAAACAGCACTTAGTATTTTAGCAAAACCGAAATTGGATTCTTTGAAACAAAAAAACCAGCACTTGTTTTCTAATCATAACTGAAGTATGATTCATTGAAACAAAAATTCCAGCAACTTAGTTTTCACAAAACTTATGCCAAAACACAAAAGGATACACCGAAAATTTTACCTTTCCATTTCTTCAATCCATGGCTGCTCCTTCTTCATCATTACATCAATTTTGTACATTACAAAATCAAATAAAATAGAAAAAAGAAACCAAGGAGGAAACATGGTGATGATAGACCACCCTCCTTGTTACAACCAAATGAAGAAATCTTACAAGATAAAATTTAACTTCTATAGACAACCAAAAGAGCAACATACACCATATATATTTCTATCACATAAAAATATGCAGTATACATAAAAAGATTGCCAACCTAAGCATCCACCATATAGGAACCGAAATCATGCATGAAAAACCGTCTCTGATACCAATTGTTGGATCGGAAAAAGAAAGCATGCTTAGTATGGAGAAACGATAGATTTCAAAACTTTTTAAGAAATCATCTTGCAGCGGAAGCAATATATCCAAATCAACATGCTAATCCATACATGATATGGTATAAGGATAATAAAACTAAGAACAAGATAAAAGGAATTGCCGACTCTTCGCTCTGACTTTAAATCCTCGCCGCTATCCTTTCCTTCTTATATCCAAATCCTTTGCCTTTGAGTCTTTTCCTTTAGCAATCTATCTTCTTCCTTGTTGTAGTATCCTCAACCAATTAGATTTACCACTTGTTCTTCAAGGACAACTAGGTTAACAAATTCCTTTGGTGGGAAAGGAGAAGAAATATTTGGAGGAGATTTTCTTAGAAGAAGAAGAACCAAAATTGAAACTCTTTTAATTCTTTCACTTAGGAATTTCGGTTCTACCTTGCATGAAAGGAGAGAATGTCTAAAAACCATGCAAGAACCCTTTCTTACATCTCAATTTCGAAATATGCATGAATGGAAAAGTGAGAGGCATCCAATTCATCACTTTACATTAATCACTCATCAAATAGCCAATAAATGAGACTTACTTCATTTATCTTTAAAATGGCTATTTGAAAAGACCATAACCTATAATTGAATACCCATTTCGGTTTTGGCAAGAAGAAAGAAGGAAGATGGTCCATCTAATGCACATCTTTCATCTTTAATCTAATGAATGCAAATAGGTTACATGCCAACATTAAAAGCCAACCATTAAACCATTTAATGGTAAGTTCATAACTCCATTTAATAATGATGAACCATAATAATGACCATCTTTATTTAGTATTTTAATGTCAAATGTGTGGTTACACATCTAACCTAACACAATTTCGAAATTGCTTCTTCTCCATTTAAAAAAAAATTGTTTTAATATAATTAATCTAATCAATTACATTAAACCAAAACAAACCCATTTCTAAATGAACATATGGGCTTCCAATTAACCATTAATTAGTATAAGCCCATCATTCAATTATGGACTTCTAAAGCCTCCAAACTACTTCTTACTTAGATTGATAACCTTCCTTAAAGCCAAGTGGGGAATCTTATTGGACTTTGATAATTCAAGCTCCAATAAGCCCAGAAATAATTAAATCTCATTGGAATTAATTCTAGCTTATTAACTAAATGTCATTCCACTAAAGACAATTAGTTGAACTCTTGAATTATTAAATATTATGAGAATATGTCCAATTGAAACCCTATTTAGAACCTTATTATAGTCATCCGCACAACAAAGGGTAAAATTACAGTTTTGCCTTTATGTTGGTTTTTCCTTCTAGATCTCTCATTTTACTTTATATGGTGATTAACGCATAAGATCTCATCTTAGTGTTAAGACTTGATGGGTAGCTAGTCCATCAAACTACTGGCGCCAGTTTAATCACCAAATCTCCTTAAAACATCTAGAAGAGATGATAACACTATAAACTCTTTATTTGAGTGTATGTTCTCGATACATGTTTCAATTAATAATTCCAACATGCGCATAATCGGATTAATACCTGTAAAAATCCATTCCGATCATATCAAGAATTATAATGAAACATATATGAGTTCACCACTCATCAAGATTGTGGTTCATAATAGCGAATGCTTAAGTTGTATGTTTTAAGATTAAAGTAACGCCCACTTTATTCTTGAAAACATACTTGATTCAGATTCATTTAATAGTTCCATTATCGATAGTCTACTACTATCATGATATGAAACTCATCATTCCCTTTAAGTAAACTCCTTTACTTATGTGGAGATAAATCGCAACACTATAGTCTAAACCATAATCAAACGACCAACTTGATTATTCAACTGTGAATCAATTAATTGATTTTAATAATATACATGTTTCCCATACATCTCTATGTATATGTATATTACTTACAAATGAATCTTGGTACCTTATGACCAGATATATAATGCTCATACAAATAAAACCAAACTCTTTTGTTTTATTAATAATAAATATTTTCATTACAAAACTGTAACTGAAGAAGATAAAGTTACATGTAAATACATTTGCTTTCCAGGGCACTATATTTACATAACTCCAACATGAATAACTCATAAAACCTCCTGGGAGAGCTCTACAGCTCACCTATCACTCTCAAGGAGTCTCAATAATCCCAATTGACCTATAACAACACAGAAATTGCAGAAAACACAACCTACCTAGAATTTTGCAGAAACTTCCACAACTCACAAATCCTTGGCACATTTTCAGCGAGCTCTCTCAAGGCAACCTCATCAGCAACTCAACAATTAATAATACTCATACACACTATTTCAAGGCCATGCACAGTACACAAATCAACATCAACACAAGACAAGAGAGTATTGGAGCTCTCATACTCTTTTCAAATCATAACAAAGATTCATGCATAGCTTTGGTTACATATTGGCATATTCATCAAGATCAAGTACAAAATACAAAAGATGAGATGCTCAATGATCAATATGCTTGCAAATCTATTCCAAAAGATAGTTACTAACTTAATACAAAAGTAGCTAAATTTCTTGGAGTGATGCACGAAGCTTTTTGCAAGGTTCAGCTCCCAACTTGAATTTGCACTTGAGGAGTGAGAATGGGGTGAGCTAACACGGCTCAGTGGCTAACATGTTTATAGCCATCGGGTAATGAGCCACACAACACATCATTAATAATCCAAAGCATTAGCAATTTACATAATATGCTGAAATACTCAACTTTGTCACAAAAATCACAATTAACTCAACTCATCACATAAGGCATAACATGGAATCCTCTTGTAATTAAAAACACATATTATGCATCATAAACATAATTAAATGATGAAATGCACACATTTGGCTCGAGAGTTCCATAAACATGACAGAAACTGAAGTTTACCGTAAACACGACGAGTCCATTTTCGGATCTCGTGGGCCACAAGCGGGCTGCCGGGAGAAGGCAAAAGGGGGGTCAACGTGCACGTGACTTATCGAAGTAGGTTCTCTCTCGCCCAATCACAACCAATTTATGATCACATATTCAAGCACAAAACTAGCATTTTATGCTTCTTTCATTCTTTCGAATCATCATAGTTTCACACTTTACTTTCAAATCAAAGGAAATATGTTGGGCCCCGAAATTTTTTTTATTTTTTATTTTATTTGAATTAATTAATTATTTATTTATGGATTTATTCGTTAATTATTTTATTTTTTCTTAATTGATTTAATTATGTGTTTATGTAAATATTTTTATGTTGTGCTTGGAAATTAGAAGTTAGAAATTAAATGAAAGCTTGGGCTTAATATTGGAAAGTATGGGCTTAGGTAAATGGATTAAGTAGAAGGAGGATTAATAATAAGTGGGTTTGATGGAAGTAGGCCTTGGGAGGTGGAGGCCCAAAAGCCTTTATGTAAAGGGAAAAGCCAAAACTATGTAGTTTTGGTGTAGGATGAATTAAAGGAATTAAAGAAGAGTTAAAGGAAGAGGAGGAGAAGAGAGAGTGTCGTAGAATCCAAAGGAGAGGAGAAGAGAAGGAAAAACGTGAGCTAGCCAAGGAAGAAAGGAAGAGAGAAAATCGTGGGAGGCTTGTGGAGAAGAATAAAGAAGGAGAAAAAGAAGAGAAATCAAGAGCTTAAGGTAAGTATCTATCTTCCTTTGAGTTAGATTCAAGAAATGGGATGGAATGAAGGTTAGGGTTTGTGTAGGAATGAAGAAAGAAAGAAGAGATGAGTGGTTTTATGATTCCGAAGCTAGGGTTGGTTGTTTTAGTTTAAATGGGCTATGGGTAGGTTAGGTTTAAGACTTCGTTATCGATTTATCGATTCTTGAATGTTTCGACTTTTCCAATGAGTTTCGAAATGTGTTTTATTGAAGGGAACCAAGGAAACCTCACTCAAGAGAGAGAGGAAGAGCAATCGTGAATCCGGATTTCCGACGATAGGTGGGTAACATCTTTATAGTTATTGTGTAATGGGCAAAGCCCTATGTGTGCTATCTTGTTATACTATGTGCATATTGAAAATGAAATTTTGTGTTTTGAGAGGAAAGAATGAAACTTTGATGCTTTGAAAGAGTGCGATAAGCATAAAATGTGAATCTTGTGTTTTGATATGTGAGCATATTGATTGTGTTTGGGCGAGAGAGAACCCCTTTGTGAAGTCACGTGCACGTTGACCCCCATTAGCCTTCTCCCGGCTGCCTGCTTTAGGCTTACGAGATCCAAAAAAAAAATGGACTCATCGTGATTACGGTAAACCTCGGTTTCCATCGTGTCTATGGAACTCTCGAGCTAATTGTGTGCATTTCATCATTTATAAGTGTTTATGATGCATAAGATGGGTGTTAGTTACAAGATGATTCTATGTTATGCCTTGTGTGATGAGTTGAGTAAATTGTGAGTTAGGTGATAAAGTTGAGTTTTCAACCTATTATGTAAATTGCTAATGCTTTGGATTATTAATTGTGTGTGTGTGGCTCATTATGTGATGGCTATAAATTTGTTAGCCACTGAGCCGTGTTAGCTCACCCCATTCTCCCTCCTCAGGTGAAAATTCAAGTTGAGAGTTGAACCTTGCAAGGCATCGACATCACTCCAAGAGCTTAGGAACTTTTGTATTAAGTTAATAACTAGCTTTTGGAATAGCTTTGTAAGCATATTGATCATTGAGCATCTCATCTTTTGTGTTTTGTACTTGATTTTGATGAATATGCCAATATGTAACCAAAGCTATGTATGAATCTTTCTTATGATTGGAAAAGAGAATGAGAGCTCTAGTACTCTCTTCATTATATGTTTTTGTTGATTTGTGACCTATGTGTGAAGCATGTGTACCATTATTTTAAGTTTGGAGATTTCTGTTGGGTGTCTGCTGGGTTTTTGCCTTGAAAGAGCTTGCTGGAAAATTTCCAAGGTTTAGAGTTGTAGAAGTTTTGTAAATTCTGGGTATGTTGCATTTTCTGATATTTCTGTGTTGTTAGAGGATTGTATGGGAGCATTATGACTCCTTGAGAGTGATAGGCGAGCTGTAGGGTTCTTCTAAGATGTTTATAAGCTATTTATGAGGGATTAAAATGGTAGGTGTGAGTGGTTAGAATTAAATGTAGGTGCTGTCAAATGACAAATTTTTAGACAGAACTTTTGTGACCATTTTTGACCCTTATAGAGTTGGAATTTGGGTCAGTGATCTTCATGAAAAATGTAGATCTTTCTTTTTTCTATGAAATAGACACCAATTTTGTTAAATTTGGAGTTCGGAATGGAAAGTTATGAGCTTTGCAAGTGGAGATGCACTGTAGCAAAAACCAGACGATGCACTGTAGCAAAAACCAGACGATGCACTGTAGCAAAAACCAGACGATGCACTGTAGCAAAAATCAGACGATGTTACTATTCATCTCCGTCTGATTTTTGCTGAGGATGACATCATCTCCGTCTGATTTTTGCTAAGAATGACGTCATCTTCGTCTCATTTTATCGTCTGTTTTTGTCTTACGACCCCTCTTCCTTCTTTTGGCCATAACTTTTTGCACAGACCTCCGATCGACCTCATTCTCGAAGCATTGGATTTCTAAAAGATTTTTCTACCTTTCTACACTGGACTTATCAGATGTTCTTTCAAATTGAAAATGGTGGTTTGAAACGAAGCATGGCGATCGATTGATAAGTACGACTATGCTTCAGAATTTTTAAAATATCTTGAGCTATAGAGCTCCGATTAAAGTGATTCTTGTTTTAAATTAAACTAGAGGCATAAACCTACAAGTTTTATGAAGAGACCGCTCAGTGATCTAGCCTTTAATATTTTCAAATGCTTACCCGAAGTCGGTAGTGCTCAGTTTTGATTGTTTTCTTCGAGATAGTGTTTTAACCATAACATCTTCATTCCTAACCCGAATTGAGCGATTCCAGTTGCGTTGGAATCGTGAGATCTGAGGGATCATTTTTATCAATAGCTAACCCCGAATTTTTATAAAGTGAAATTTTTCCATATTTGTGATTAGCATATGTGTTCGGTTGTGGGTCTTCTACGTTGGATGGGTCCGAATGTTGAGCTTCGGAGACGGGGTCCAACATTGTTTGGTATCAGAGCTTAGGCTTACTCCTAGGCTTAAAATGTATAGTAGGGAACATTGTTTTGTATGTGATTAAATGTTTATTTTATGAATTGATTGTTTGCATTACGTGACATGCATATCATGCATACATATAGGAACTAAGCTTAAAAACGAATTGTAGCTAATCACTAGTATTTTCATTGAAGGAGTACGATGCCACCTCATCGAAGGACACGAGGAGTTTTGCAAGGTTCAATTGCACCTGACTCTTCGTCGAGAGAGGAGAGCATGGATGAGTCTGTAGCCCTAGGAGTGGCAGAGGCCCCTCTAGGGTAGGGTAGTGAGCCTCTTCGTTCACAGACTCAGCAGTCACCTAGTCTGTCTGAGCAAGTGCCTGCGTTAGACCCAGCATTCTGCATTTACCCAAGCTTTGTTCAAAGCTATGGGGCAAATGCCACGAGCTTCGTTCGCCCCACTAAGAGGGAAGACAGTTTGATAAGCTAAGGAAATGGGCGGTGGATTTCCACGGGACCACGGATCCCGAGGAAGCTGAGACCTGGTTGAGGAAGACTGAGAGAGTGCTGGATCAGATGGAGTGCGAGGATGATGAGAGGGTAGTCTATGCTTGCCATCTGCTTGGGGTGATGCTTTACCTTGGTGGGAGACTGTGCTGTGGAGTCGATTGAGACGATGGGATTGACATGGGAGACTTCTGACTGTCTTCAAGAAGAAGTATCTGTCTGAAGTGTACATTCGTGAAGCGAGGGAGTTCTAAGCCTTACCTGAGGAGATGACAATCGATGAATACGAGCGTCGGTTCACTGATTAGCTAGATATTTGCAGAGATGAGGCTGAGTGAGGCTGCTAAGTGCCGTCGATTTGAGTCGGGTTTGCACCTGGCTATCAGAGAGAAGGTGATAGTACAGAACTTCTGTGACTTGCAGCAGTTGGTTGAAGCAGCGCTGAGGGTTGAGAACCTCGAGAACATCAAGAGTGCAATTAACAGGAAGAGGAAGGAAGAGCGATTCGGGAGGGAGGTGGTACTTCTATGCCCGAGAGAAGTGCTAGAGCCTTTCTGTAGATAGTCGAGGAGAGAGTACCGGTGGGAGCCGCCCAGACCGATGAGGACTTCTTCCGTTTCCCACCAAGTCTCAACGGTGGGCGGCGGTAGAAGAGGAGATGGGGAGAGACCACCCCTTCCTAAGTGTGAGCACTGTGGATATCTCCATAGAGGAGAATGTCGCAGATTGACAGGAGCATGCTTCAATTGTGGCCAGAAGGGGCATATCGCTAGGTTTTGTCCTGCCTGGACGAGAGAGAGAGGGATCTCAGATGCAGCCCTCAAGAAGGACAGAGGCAGTGGCTTAGAAAGCGGTGACAGAAGTGGGTAGCTCTGGAGGTCCTAAGAGAACTTATCCTCCAGACAGATCCAGAGGGCAAGTTCCAGCCAGAGTGTTTGCCATGACTCGAGAGGAGGCAGAGACCGCGCCAGAAGTTGTAGCGGGTATGGTTAAACTGTTTGATGATTATGTGCTTGCTATGATTGACTCAGGTTCTACCCATTCCTTTGTGTCTTCGGGTAGGACTATTTCTAGGAGGAGTTTGAGCCCATTGGATACTCCGCTGATGGTGAGTACTCCAATCGGCCAATATATTATTATCAGTCAATTATATAGAGATTGTGAGATAGAGATTAGTGGAGGAAAATTGGTGGTGGATCTGATGCCTTTGAAGATGGGAGGATTGGATGTGATCCTAGGTATGGACACATTAGAGAGGTATCATGTTACTTTAGATTGTAAATGTAAGGCGGTGGAGTTTGAGCTAGAGGATAGCAGGAAAGTGATACTCATGGGAGATAGAAAAGTCAGTCCACCTCGGGTTATTTCAGCTATGATGGCAGAGAGAATAATGAGCAAGGCGTGTGAGGCCTTTTTGGCTTATGTGCTAGATATGAAGGCAGATAGAGGGAGGTTGGAAGACATTCCAGTAGTCAGGGAATTCCCGGATGTCTTTCCCGAGGAATTGCCAGGACTACCTCCTCCTAGGGAAATTGAGTTTCCATTGAGCTTCATTCAGCATCTTGGCGATCTCAATTCCGCCTTATCGGATGGCTCGGTGAATTGAAGGAGCTTAAGGAGCGATTGGAGGATCTTTTAGAGAAGGGTTATGTTAGACCGAGTTCTTCGCCTTAGGGAGCTCCGGTTCCTTTGTGAAGAAGAAAGATGGGTCGTCATGCGGATGTGTGTGGATTATAGGAAGTTGAATCATGCCATCGTTAAGAATGTATATCCGCTCCAGCATAGATGATTTGTTTGATCAGTTGCAAGGGGCGAGAGTCTTTTCCAAGATAGACTTGAGGTCGGGTTATCATCAGTTGAGGATTAAGGAGACCGATGTGTCAAAGACTGCTTTTAGGACGAGGTATGGCCACTTTGAGTTTTTGGTTATGCCTTTCGGGTTAACGAATGCTCCTGTAGTCTTTATGGATTTGATGAATAGAGTCTTCAGGTCTTTCTTAGATCAATTTATCATCGTCTTTATTGATGATATATTGGTCTATTCTAAGAGTGATGAGGAGCATGAGGATCATTTGATGGTTGCCTTGGAGACATTGAGGAAGAATGAGCTATATGCCAAATTCGATAAATGCGAATTTTGGCTAAGGGAAGTGGTATTTTTGGGGCATGTGATCTCTGAGCAAGGAGTGCATGTGGATCCGCAGAAGATAGAAGCTGTGGCTAAATGGGAAACGCCAAAGAATGTAGCTGAAGTGAGAAGTTTCTTGGGATTAGCTGGATATTACAGGAGGTTTGTGGAGGGCTTTTCCTTGATAGTTGCTCCACTTTCCAAGTTGACAAGGAAGAATCAAAAATTTGAATGGACTGAGGAGTGCCAGGGTAGTTTCGAGGAGTTGAAGAAGCGGCTTACCACCGCACCGATTCTGACATTGCCTTCTGGTGATGATGGGTACATTGTGTACAGTGATGCCTCCAGGAAGGGTTTAGGGTGTGTATTGATGCAAGGAGAGAAAGTGATTGCTTATGCCTCTAGGCAGTTGAAGCCTTATGAGATGAACTATCCGATCCATGACTTGGAGTTGGCTGCTATAATCTTTGCATTGAAGATTTGGAGACATTATCTGTATGGAGTTACCACTAGGATATTTACAGATCATAAGAGCCTTAAATACTTGTTGACCCAAAAAGAGCTGAATTTGAGGCAGAGGCGATGGTTAGAGTTGCTAAAAGATTATGACTTGGTGATAGACTACCATCCGGGGAAAGCTAATGTTGTAGCTGATGCATTGAGTAGAAAGTCCACCATGGCACATGTGGAGACAGTGTACCTTCCTTTGCTGAAGGATTTAGCCAGACTTGATGTGATGTTGAGGAAAGATGTAGCAGAGTATGCTAAAAGATGTTTGGTGTGCCAGCAAGTTAAAGCTGAACACCAAGCACCTTCAGGCAAGCTTAATCCCTTGCCTATTCCGGAGTGGAAATGGGAAAAGATAACTATGGATTTTCTGATGGGATTGCCGAGATCTAGCCGGAAGCATGACGCTATATGGGTGATTGTGGATAGGTTGACTAAGTCAGCTCACTTCTTGCCGATTCGTCAGACAGACTCTTTAAATATTTTGGCTAAGAAGTATGTGGATGAGGTGATCAGACTTCATGGGATTCCGAGTTCTATAGTGTCTGATAGGGATCCTAGGTTTACCTCCAGATTTTGGGAGAGTTTGCAGGAGGCTTTGGGGACTCGATTGCATTTTAGTACAGCTTTCCATCCGCAGACCGATGGACAATCGGAGAGGACCATTCGGACTTTGGAGGCAATGCTGAGGGCTTGTGCTTTGGATTTCAAAGGTTCGTGGGATGATCACCTACCTTTGATTGAATTCGCCACAACAATTCCTATCACTGGAATTCAGATGGCGCCTTATGAAGCCTTGTATGGTAGGAGATGTAAAACTCCTATATGTTGGGATGAGGAAGGTGAAAGAAAGCATGGGGCCTGAGTTAGTGCAGTCACGATTGATAAGATAAAGCTAGTGAAGCAGAGGCTTAAGGCAGCTCAAGATCGGATGAAGAGCTATTCGGATGCCCATAGGAAAGAGATGGAATTTGAAGTGGGTGAGAAGGTGTTTCTTAGAGCTTCTCCATGGAAAGGCGTTTGAGGTTTGGTAAGAAAGGTAAGCTTAGCCCGAGGTATATAGGCCCATCACGAGATCATTGAGAGGATTGGGCCTTTGGCTTATAAGTTAGATTTGCCATCGGAGTTGTCTAAGATTCATAATGTATTCCATGTGTCGATCTTTGAGGAGATATAGGTCGGATCCTTCACATATAGTTCAACCTTCAGAAGTTCAGTTGAGAGAGGATTTGAGTTATGAGGAGCAACTAGTGGAGATCTTAGATTCAAAGGAAAAAGTGCTAAGGAATAAGATTGTGAAGCTGGTTAAGGTCATGTGGAGGAACCATTCGACCGAGGAGGCTACTTGGGAACCCTTGGAAGCCATGAGGGAGAAGTATCCCTACCTTTTCATGGACTCAGGTAAGAATTTCGAGGACGAAATTCTATTAGGAGGGGAGAATTGTTGGGCCTCGAAAATTTTTTTATTTTTTATTTTATTTGAATTAATTAATTATTTATTTATGGATTTATTCGTTAATTATTTTATTTTGTCTTAATTGATTTAATTATGTGTTTATGTAAATATTTTTATGTTGGGCTTGGAAATTAGAAGTTAGAAATTAAATGAAAGCTTCGGCTTAATATTGGAAAGTATGGGCTTAGGTAAATGGATTAAGTAGAAGGAGGATTAATAATAAGTGGGTTTGATGGAAGTAGGCCTTGGGAGGTGGAGGCCCAAAAGCCTTTATGTAAGGGAAAAGCCAAAACTATGTAGTTTTGGTGTAGGATGAATTAAAGGAATTAAAGAAGAGTTAAAGGAAGAGGAGGAGAAGAGAGAGTGTCGTAGAATCCAAAGGAGAGGAGAACAGAAGGAAAAACGTGAGCTAGCCAAGGAACAAAGGAATAGAGAAAATCGTGGGAGGCTTGTGGAGAAGAATAAAGAAGGAGAAAAAGAAGAGAAATCAAGAGCTTAAGGTAAGTATCTATCTTCCTTTGAGTTAGATTCAAGAAATGGGATGGAATGAAGGTTAGGGTTTGTGTAGGAATGAAGAAAGAAAGAAGAGATGAGTGGTTTTGTGATTCCGAAGCTAGGGTTGGTTGTTTTAGCTTAAATGGGCTATGGGTAGGTTAGGTTTAAGACTTCGTTATCGATTTATCGATTCTTGAATATTTCGACTTTTCCAATGAGTTTGAAATGTGTTTTATTGAAGGAACCAAGGAAACCTCACCAAGAGAGAGAGGAAGAGCAATCGTGAATCCGGATTCCGACGATAGGTGGGTAACATCTTTATAGTTATTGTGTAATGGGCAAAGCCCTATGTGCTATCTTGTTATACTATGTGCATATTGAAAATGAAATTTTGTGTTTTGAGAGGAAAGAATGGAACTTTGATGCTTTGAAAGAGTGCGATAAGCATAAAATGTGAATCTTGTGTTTTGATATGTGAGCATATTGATTGTGTTTGGGGAGAGAGAACCCTTTGTGAAGTCACGTGCACGTTGACCCCATTAGCCTTCTCCTTTGCTGCTTTTAGGCTTACGAGATCCAAAAAAATGGACTCGTCGTGATTACGGTAAACCTCGGTTTCCGTCGTGTCTATGGAACTCTCGAGCTAATTGTGTGCATTTCATCATTTATAAGTGTTTATGATGCATAAGATGGGTGTTAGTTGCAAGATGATTCTATGTTATGCCTTGTGTGATGAGTTGAGTAAATTGTGAGTTAGGTGATAAAGTTGAGTTTTCAACCTATTATGTAAATTGCTAATGCTTTGGATTATTAATTGTGTGTGTGGCTCATTATGTGATGGCTATAAATTTGTTAGCCATCGAGCCGTGTTAGCTCACCCCATTCTCCTCCTCGGTGAAAATTCAAGTTGAGAGTTGAACCTTGCAAGGCATCGACATCACTCCAAGAACTTAGGAACTTTTGTATTAAGTTAATAACTAGCTTTTGGAATAGCTTTGTAAGCATATTGATCATTGAGCATCTCATCTTTGTGTTTTGTACTTGATTTTGATGAATATGCCAATATGTAACCAAAGCTATGCATGAATCTTTCTTATGATTGGAAAAGAGAATGAGAGCTCTAGTACTCTCTTCATTATATGTTTTGTTGATTTGTGACCTATGTGTGAAACATGTGTACCATTCTTTTAAGTTTGGAGATTTCATTGGGTGTCTCACTGGGTTTTGCCTTGAAAGAGCTTGCTGGAAAATTTCCAAGGTTAGGAGTTGTAAAGTTTTGTAAATTCAGGTATGTTGCATTTTCTGATATTTCGTGTTGTTAGAGGATTGTATGGGAGCATTATGACTCCTTGAGAGTGATAGGCGAGCTGTAGGGTTCTTCTAAGATGTTTATAAGCTATTTATGAGGGATTAAAATGGTAGGTGTGAGTGGTTAGAATTAAATGTAGGTGCTGTCAAATGACAAATTTTTAGACAGAACCTTTGTGACCATTTTTGACCCTTATAGAGTTGGAATTTGGGTCAGTGATCTTCATGAAAAATGTAGATCTTTCTTTTCTCTATGAAATAGACACCAATTTTGTTAAATTTAGAGTTCGGAATGGAAAGTTATGACCTTTGCAAGTGGAGATGCACAGTAGCAAAAACCAGACGATGCAATTGAAAGCAAAACCGACGATGACCTTCAGAAAAAACCGAGACGATGCATTGTAGCAAAAACCAGACGATGCATGTAGCAAAACCAGACGATAGTTACTGTAGCAAAAATCAGACGATGTTACTGTTCATCTCCGCCTGATTTTGCTGAGGATGACATCATCTCCGTCTCGATTTTTGCTAAGGATGACGTCATCTTCGCCTCATTTTATCGTCATTTTTGTCTTACTACCTCTTCTTTCTTTTGGCCATAACTTTTGCACAGACCTCCGATCGACCTCATTCTCGAAGCATTGGATTTCTAAAAGATTTTTCTACCTTTCTACACTGGACTTATCAGATTTTCTTTCAAATTGAAAATGGTGGTTTGAAACGAAGCATGGCAATCAGTTGATAAGGGCTGACTATGCTTCAGAATTTTTAAAATATCTTGAGCTATAGAGCTCCGATTAAAGCGATTCTTGTTTTAAATTAAACTAGAGGCATAAACCTACAAGTTTTATGAAGAGACCACTCAGTGATCAAGCCTTTAACATTTTCAAATGCTTACCCGAAGTCGGTAGTGCTCAGTTTTGATTGTTTTCTTCGAGATAGTGTTTTAACCATAACATCTTCATTCCTAACCCGAATTGAGCGATTCCAGTTGCGTTGGAATCGTGAGATCCGAGGGATCATTTTTATCAAGAGCTAACCCTGAATTTTTATAAAGTGAAATTTTTCCATATTTGTGATTAGCATATGTGTTAGGTTGTGGGTCTTCTACGCTGGATGGGTCCGAATGTTGGGCTTCGGAGACGGGGTCCAACAAAATACACTTTCAATATGCACATAATTATCAAAGATAGCACACATAGGCCATTTGCCCATTACACAACAACTATAAAAATGTTACCCACCTATCGTCGATATCCGGATTCAAGATTGCCCTTCCTCCTTGTCGTGAGTGGAGTTCTCTTGATTTCCTTCAATCAAAACATACTCCATTCACTATTTATATTATAAAAGAAAGCATAACATTCATAAAAATCAAGAAAAATAAAAGTATACTTTAAACCTAACCTACCCATAAGTCATTTAAGCTAGAATACCCAAGACCTTAGCTTAAAAGTCCCCAAACTCCATAGATCTCACCTTTCTCTTCTTTCTTTCTACAAACCCTACACAAACCCTAACTTCTATTCCTCCCATTTTCGAACCTAACCTAAGCAAAGATGGAACTTACCTCTCACAAGTAGTTTCCTCTTCCTTTTTCTTCTTCTTTCTTCCTCCTACGGCTCTCCTTCCTCTTGGCCGAAAGCTTCTTCTTTCTTTTCTCACGTTTTCTTTTCTTCTCTTCTTTTCCTTCTTTTCTTTCTCTATGACACTTCCTTCTTCTTCTTTCCCTTTAACTTATTTAACTCTTCTTATTTCTCAACTTAAAAGCCTACCTCAAAACTACATAGTTTTGAGCTCCTTATAACTTACAAGGCTTTGGGCTCTCCTCCTCCTCTCAAGCCCACTACACTTAACCACTTAAATTCTAAAGCCCATACTTTCCAATATTAGGTCCAAGCCTTCATTTAAAGTCCCAACTTCTAATTTCCAAGCCCAACATAAAAATATCTATATAAACACATAATTAAATCAATTAAGGCAAAATAAAAATAATTAACGAATAAATCCATAAATCAATAAATAATTAATTCAAAAAAAAAAAATTTCGGGGCCCAACATTTATAATAAAGATAAACAAAAACCTTGAAAACAGTTCACTTATCTTAGAAAACTTTCATGGAGTTTATAAAACACATGTTTTCTAGGCTTTCAGCCAAAATCCATAAGTTACAAATCATGAATGCATGAAACTTGATCAAACATAACATGAGCACATAAACATATCAGAATGGTTTGGGTAAGTCCAAATTCATGACGCACTACACATTTCCATCGAAATGGTCCTGTGTAGTCGTAGTTTTCTTGAGGGAGTCCTTGAAGGAGCTCTGTGCCACTAGCGGGTAGGCGGGAGAAGCCTTTAACTTGGGTCAACGTGCACGTGATGGTTCTTGAGGGACTACCACAAACCCACTTAACACATAACTTTCAAAATCTTGTAACTTGTTGCCCCAAATGGCACTTTTCTTGAAAACTTGCTTATCATATACTTGATGTATATCTTGCAAACCATTTCTTGAAAGCATGATTTCATAACATGCATCTTTTTGAAAATATCACTCAAATCATGTAACAACATATAGCATGTTTCACAAGTTATTCATAAACAATAATGCAGCACTTATGATGCAAGTGAAATCAGAAAGCTTCTTTGATTGAAAGAATACAATAGTAGCTTATTTAAATTATAAACATGTACCCACCTGAATTCCTTGCTTGGAATACATGCTTAAAAGATGCCTCTCCTCTTGATCCTCTTGCCTTCCTTGATTTCCTTTATCAAATGCAAAATCCCATTCAATAAGAGTACAAATTTGAGGACCTATAAATTCTAAAAACTCAAACTCTTCCAAAAGTCCAAACATTCGGATCAATTTTCCATGATCACTCTGATCAAGTAAATGAAGAAATATGATAATGTTATCTTCTAGAAAAAGTTCCCTGTTGTCTTAAGTTTCTAATGACTCCAAAATCATTCAATTTGGTTCATAAATTCGAAAGTTATACTCCGAACATGTTGGGACTTTCCTTATGTTGAAACAAGAATCTATACTCAACTTCCAACCAAAATTTGAGATCTTTAAAAACTTATTCAAAACTTCCTTTCTTCTTAAAACTTGTAAACCTTTGACTCTAGTTTACAACGAATCAAAAATCACCTCATTTGGACATCTACATCAAAAGTTATGCCCAAAATATCAAAACATGTATGTATAGAAAAAGACCTCTTGCCGCGGTGGAAAGGAGCTCGCTGCTACGAAGGCGCCTGCGCACGCCGCGATGTGGGCGTTTGAGCACGCCGCGATGTGGGCGCTCAAGCACGCCACGACATGGGCGCTCATGCACGCCACGACGTGGGTGCTTGTGCATGCCGCGACGTGGGAGACCTGCGTGCGCCGCGACGTGCAAGACCAGAAGCCCTCCGAATACTCATTTTTTACATTTTTCATCTTTAAACATTCCATCTTTCCCAAATAACTCATCTTAACCCTAAATCATCATTTCTACTTCATTTCTAAACTTATTTCAACACAAAAATCATCCAAAAACAACATAATCATAAACCCTAGAAACCAAACATATTACTTTAACTCATTCGACAACTTCTAACACACAATCCGCTCTTAACTAACCTCAAAACATGTTTCATTCTTCTAATCAAGAGGAAAGATGCTTATACTTACTTGATTTAGCTTCAAATTCTTCAAAGATGTTCAAACCCTAGCTTTCTCCTCTTCTCTTCTTCTTCCACGGCTTCCTCTCCTCTTTTTCTTCTCATTCCTCATTTCCTTCTTCTAATTCATACCCTTAATGAGTGGGCAATGTCCATTTTGCCCTCCAATATAAGCCTTGTAACTCTTAGACTTAAGTGTCATGCCCAAATTGCCCTTATGTAATCTTATAACTTTAATCCTTCAATTTAGAAATTGAAAATCTTAGGGATTGAATTGAAATTTGATTTCTTCAGATAACTTGTAGTCCCATGTCTCTAATTTATTTAGAAACAATAATCAACTTAATTGGATCTCTACAGATCAAGATATCATCAAAATACCTAAACATGTTCAGAAAAATGTCCAACTCAAACTCTGTAATCAATCCTCTCACTTTGATTTAATCAATCTACTTCACATTTATCTCAAAAATCACAAATTTTCATGGAGAGATAAGAGATGTCTTAGGAATCCAATGCTTAAAAAATCGGATTAATCGAATGTCGGACAGAAAAGGTCAAGGGTCGGATCACCCTAAACAGTAACAGTAACTTGTAAAAATTCTTAACTTCCTATTCCATGGTCCAAAAATCCCACACCTTACATTAATGGAAAGATCAAAACATACTCTAAAACTTTCATGAAGAACTTAAAAGCGATTGCAACCTCTAACTAGGTCAATTTCTCATTCAAAGTTTCTGCCAGAATTTATCATCCTAAAACAACATCCAAACTTCCAAATTTCATATCTTATAAATTCCTCAACCAGTAATAACATATAATACATCATTGAAAAGTTAGGATAATCTCCTATGACTTTCATGAAGATCACTTAACTCAATTTAGACCACATCGGTACATGATTTGCCTCAAATCACATTACACCTAAATGTACACTTATGGACATTTTCAAAAAACAAAGAAAATTAATACTTAACTTTGACTGATCATAACTTTCACTCCCAATATCAAAAAATATCAAACTTTATGGTGACAGAAAGCTCCCAACAGAAACTACAAGTTTCATGAAGATCATTTTCTCAAATTCTACTTAAATCAAAAGTCAACTCTCTACTCCAAAAAGTCAAACTTTCTCAATTCTTCATATTCTCACACTTTTTCTCTTTATTTCTTGATTTTTAACTTCCAACAATGTATTTACTATCAATTCCATTTAAACTCAAAACTACACTTTAGACCATAATTAATCATAGACATCAATAACAAAAAGCATTTACACACCTATACTCTCTTATCATCAACTTGCTAAATTGACCTATCTTAATTTCATATAACAATTCACATTCTTGAATTGTCTTTTTCTTTGCACATGAAGAATTCACCACAAATTCCTTATCTAATGTAGACTTCCAAATTTCAAGAAGGTTTGGGGTCCAACATTACAACAATAAAAGAGGCCAAGGACTTAAGTAAGCTGAAGCTAGACAAATTGCTTGGTTCACTGAAGATACATGTAGTAAAACTTGATGTAGAAGATAAACCTAGAAGAGACAAGTCTATCGCATTAAAGGCTAGTCAGAAGAATCGAAAGAACCAAAAAAATAGAAACACATCTTCAAAAGCATTAAAGATTGAAGAAATTAAGAATGATGATGCCAGTGAATCTGATCAAGATTCAAGTGAAGATGATGATGAGCTATCCTTCATTTCAAGAAAGATTAGGAGGATGTGGAAAAAGAAAGTGAAAGGAAATAAAGATTTTTCTTTTGAGAAGAATAGCAAAGATGAAGCCAAGAATGAGAAAATGTCTATCATCTACTATAAGTGCAACAAACTAAGACATTACAAGTCTGAATGTCCATTGCTCAAAATAAAATAGAAGCAAAGGAAAGAAAACAAAAAGAGCTTGATGGCAATGTGGGAAGATTTGGACTCATTCGAATCTGATTTCGATTAAGAAGCATAAGAACAAGCAAATATATGTTTACTAGCTGAAAAGGCGTACGACGATGAGTTAACTTCTAACTTTAATGATCTTCAAGAGGAATATTTAGAATTGTTAGAAGATTCGCATGCTATATTAATGCAATATATGATTTTGAAAAAGAAATTTGTTGAAAGCTTGAAGAACATAGAAGTGTTAGAAAAAGAAAACTTTAGCCTTAAGAAATAAGTAGACGATATGAAAAAGAAAGAAACTATAGATAGATTTGAGGAAATAAATCAATTGAAACAAATGATTAATAGTGTTTCAGTAGATTTATAAACATTTGCTGAAAGTACTAAAAGGATTAATTATATGATTGGAAAATATAGACATCCAAAAGATAAGAGTGGTTTAGGGTTTACTAATAGTAATGTTCGTCATAATAAGAGTTTTTTTTCTTAACTAGAAGAAAAAGAAGCAATATTCTTATTATTTGAAGTCTAACCCCAAAAGATCTAAGAAAATATAGGTACCTAAGAAAGACATAATATATATTGCAGATCTCCCTTCTTAGAAAAAGCAACCAACACCAATTGTACTTGGACAGTGGATGCTTGCAACACATGACAGAAAGAAGGCCTATATTCCTAGACCTCCAAAATAAGCAAGGAGGATCAGTAACTTTTGGAGACAACTAGTAGGATAAAATAGTTGGAATCGAAAAAATTGGTAAAGATTCATTTGCATATATTGATGATGTTCTGCTAGTTGAAGGATTAAAGCAGAATCTAATTAGTGTAAGTCAATTATGTGATTCTGGCTTTGAAGTATTCTTTAATCAAAATTCTTTTGTAGTAAAAAACAAGGATGGTTTCGTATTCTTTTCTGCCAATAGACGAAACAATCTCTATAAAATTAATTTAGATTATTTAAAAAGTCAAAATATTTCATGTTTTATATCAACAGATGAGGAAAAACTGATTTGGCATAAAAAGCTAGGTCATGTTAGTTTTAAACATATTTCCAAGTTGGTTAGACATGATTTGGTAAGAGGATTACCAAAAATAAGTTTTAACAAAGATTTCCTTTGTGAGAGTTGTTAGAAAGGAAAACAAGTTAAAACATCTTTTTCTTCTAAAAATATTGAACTTCATCTAGACCTCTAGAGTTGTTACATATAGATTTGTTTGGTCTAACTAGAACATTAAGTCTTGGCGGAAAGAAGTAAGGTCTCGTAATTGTTGATGACTTCACTAGATTTTATTGGATATTGTTTTTATCATATAAAGATGAATCTCTTAAGTGCTTTAAAGTTCTTTTCAAAAAATTACAAAATAAAAAAGGAATTTTTATTGCTGGAATTAGGAATGATTATGGTGGAGAATTTGAAAATGAAAAATTCAGAATGTTTTGTGAAAAGAATGAAATTTTTCATAATTTCTCTGCTTCTAGAACTCCACAATAGAATGGAGTTGTAGAAAGAAAAATAGGATGATTCAGGAAATGGTAAGGGCTGTGCTATGTGAAATGAATCTTCCTAAGTATTTCTAGGCAGAAGCTATGAATACAGCTTGTTATATTCAAAATAGAGCATTTCTATGACCTATTTTAAATAAAACTCTATAAGAGTTATGGAAAGGAAGACAACCAAATATTTCTTACTTCCATCCTTTTGGTTGCAAATGCACTATATTGAATACAAAAGAAAAATTAGATAAATTTGATTCTAAGATCAATTCAAGAATTTTTCTAGGATATTTGATGTCTTCTAAAGGTTATAAAGATGATAATCTTGTTTCTAAATCTGTTGAAGAATCTATGCATGTTAAGTTTGATGATGATTCTCATCTAGATAGAAGAAACGATTTTGATAATGAAACTCTATCTGCTCCCTTAGTTGATAAACTAGACATGTCACCATTAGTTGATCCACCTGATAAAGTAGAAGATATTCCTGAAAACTTTATTCTTAGAAAAGACTGGAACTATAAATCCTCTCACCTAGAAAACCTGATTATAGGTGAAATTTCAGAAGGAGTGAGAACTAGGTCTAAATTTAGAAGAGAGGCAAATGTAGCTTTTGTTTCTAAATTATAACTTAAGAAAATTGATGAAGATTTTCAAGATGAAGCTTGGATTTTAGCCATGCAAGAGGAGTTAAATCAATTTATAAGGAAGAAAGTTTGGTTTTTAGTTCCTAGGCCACCCAATAAGTCTGTCATAAGAACTAGATGGGTATTCAAAAATAAACTAGATGGATCAGGAAGAGTAAATTGTAACAAAGCTAGATTAGTAACTCAAAGCTATAATCAACAAGAAGGAATAGACTATAATAAAACCTATGCTCCTGTAGTCAGACTAGAAGCTATTAGGATTTTATTTGTATATGTTAGTTGTCACGACATAAAACTGTTTCAAATGGATGTGAAAAGTGCCTTTTTAAATGGTTTATAGATGAGGAAGTTTATCTAAAGCAACCTCCTGGTTTTGAAGATACTGATAAACCAGATCATATTTATAGACTTCATAAAAATTTTTATAGGTTAAATCAAGAACCTTGTCTTGGTATGATCGTCTAAGTTCATTTTTTATTGGAAATGACTTTTTTAGAGGACAAGTAGATAAGACTCTGTTTAGAAAATGTATCAAAAATGATTTCATTGTAGTACAGATATATGTAGATAATGTTATTTTTGGTGCAACTTCTAAGAAGCTATGTTCCAGTTTTGAAAATCTAATGAAAAGTGAATTTGAAATGAGTATAATGGTTGAATTGAAATTCTTTCTTGGTTTACAAATTAAACAAACTAAAGAAAAGATTTTTATTCATCAACAAAAATATGTCAAAGAACTGTTAGTCAAATATAAAATGGAGAAGGTTAAACCTATGTCAACTCCTATGCATCCTTCAATCCTTTTATCTACGGATGAAGTAGGTAAGAAGGTCGATCAAACCCTTTTTAGAGGAATTATTGGTTCTTTACTTTACTTAACTATAAGCAAACCTGATATATTATTTAGTGTCTATTTGTGTGCAAGATTTCAAGTAGATCTTAGGGAATCTCATTATGTTGTTGTTAAAAGAATATTGAGATACTTGGCAGGTTCTACTGATCTTTGTTTAATGTACGAGAAAGGTAAAGATTTCAAGTTAATTAACTACTGTGATGCTGATTATGTTGGAGATAGAATTGATAGAAAGAGTACAAATGGAGGTTGTCACTTTCTTGGTGATAATCTAATTTTTTGGTCAAGCAAGAGGCAAAGGTTAATTGCTCTATCTACTATAGAAGCTAAATACATCTCAACTGCAAGTTCTTGTTTACAGACGTTATAGATTAAGTATAAGTTGGAAGATTACTCCATACAACAAGATCAAATTCCAATCTTCTGTGACAACATAAGTGCTGTCAATCTATCAAATAATCTAATACAATACTTGAGGGCAAAGGATATCGAAGTTAGACATCATTTTATACGAGACTATATATAGAGAAGAATCATCAGTATACAATTTGTTGAGACGAATCAACAATAAGAGGATATCTTCACTAAACTTTTGTGTGAAGATAGATTCAAGGAAATAAAATGGAACTTGAATATGGTAATGCTAAATGACCATTTATCTGACACGTCATGACCTAGATGATTCATACAAGAAGAAGATAAAAAGTAGTAAATTTTTAAGTAAATAGTAATGGTAAGTTATGAATGGTAACTTTTCAAGAGTAGGTATAAGAAGAAAATTTTCTCAAGATTCTAAAATACCTTCTACTCTAGAATTCTCTTGAAATACTTTGAAACTGACTTGTTTAGTGCTAATAATCAAGACAATTTAATACTCTGTTCTAAGCTTCAAGTTCTTTTCATCTCATACTCTTACTTTTGGAGACTAACATTGCTACTTTGAGTGAAATACTTTTGTTTGTTTAGTTTTTATTTGTTACATATCACAAATGGAGCAATCGCTTATCTATGGGAGACATGTTGATTTCAACTCATTGAAGGAAAATCAAATAAACATTGAACCAGAGATTGAAGTAGTTAGCTAGAAAAACTTCTTTAAGGTTTATGAAAGGTCTATTTGAATTAGATATATGAATTTTAGAAGAATGCAAAGGTAGTAGATGACACCTTAGTATCAATGGTAGATGGATTATTAGTTACCGTGACACAAAATACTATCAAGAGGATCAATGGGTGTCCTAGTATTGGAGTAAAGCTAATTAACAATACAAAATGGATTACTCAAGGTCGTGTAGATAGAATGCACATCAATCAATAACTCTATGGAAGTAGTGATCCAGAAGTTAAAAAGGCATCAACCTTTATTCTGAAGGCTAGGGTTCTACATTCACTACTTCTTCACTATGTTCTACCAAGAATAGGCTCGAAGAACATTGTGACAATAAACGATGAACATTGTCTGTATCACCTACTGAATCATCAGCCCATTAATCTTTCTTACTTAATTTTGAAGTACATGATGAAGTCAAAGGGAGATTCTAGCTCTTTACTGTATGGAATGATGTTGACGAGGATTTTTAGAGAATCTAAAATCTTTTTCGACAGAGGTAACAGGGTAAAGATGGATGTGGAGAGCATTATTAATGCCCCAACTATTCACATAATGGGGATAAAGTTTAATGATGAGGTAGATATAGGTTCTATACCCAAAGCAAGGTCTGAGGGGGAGCTTATAGTAAGATGGGGAAGAAGTGAACATGGTACGTCTATAAGAAAAACAAAACCTTGATCAACAGGAAGAACATTCTAGAAGAAAAGACTGAGAAATTGTATGATGCACCAATAAAACCTAAGATGATTCTACAGAAAGAGGAAAGCCGAGTTTAACAATCATCGGAACAAGTGTCATTGAAGAGAAAGGTGGAGACACTTCAATCAGAAAAATCCAAACAATCAAGAAGGTCATAAGACTATTGACCTTAAGACAACAAGAACAGAAAAAGAAAAAATCTTTGATTCTTGATGGAGATTCTGAAAAGCAAGAGAAAAGATAGCAGCTTACCAGATCAATTGTCTATATTTTGTAAAGCCAATAAGCAAAATCATCTGGGGAGACTGAAATTAAAAGGAAGTTGGTATTTGAGAGGAAGAAACCTCAACAACAACTTTTATCTAAACTAGCATAAGAACCAAAGAAGGTGAAGCCCAATCAGAAAAAGGTTTCTTCATCTGATGCTCAATAGAAGGCGCAAACAGTTGAACACCAATTAGAACCTTACAACCCATCTCAAACAATCAACAAAAAGGATTTGAGAATGAAGATTATAGAAGAATTAGTACCTGTTCCAAGAAGAAGCTCAATTATTATCAGAGAACCTTCAAAAAAGTCAATCAAGGTACTACTCGAACCGATACCGATTAATGATCAGACAATACATCTTCTAAGTCATGAAGAGCAAAGATTATATGGCATCCTGCAAGATGAGAAGGCAGAACCATATCCATTGAAGATTTCAAAAGATCGGTATACAATATATCCGATTACGAGCAGAACATTGATAAAAATTGTGCAAGACATAAAACCAAGATGCTCAACCCTTATGAGAAATGAAGAAAAAGGAAAAAAGAAGATGTTTTCTGAGGGAAATAAAGATGTTCTTATAGAAGAGTAGATATAAGTAGCTGTGAAGAACATAGATGATGTATGTAATGCAGCTCAACTTGGAGGAATCTATGTTTCACATCTTATTTCAAAAGCATCAGGAAGTAAATTTGGGGTTTCAACCACGGATGAAAACTTCAAGGTAGAGAAAGCGAGATAACAAACAAAACTCGACAACAGACGAAGCGAAACACCAGACAAAACGAGACAACAGATGAAGCGAGACAGTAGACGAAGCGAAACAACAGACGAAGCACAACACCAGACGAAACACAACACCAGATGAAGTGAGACAACAGATGAAGCGAAACAACAGATGACGCGAAACAACAGACGAAGCAAGACAACAGACGAAGCAAAACAACAGATGAAGTGAAACAACAGATGAAGTGGAATAATAGACAAAACATAATAAAAGAAGAAGAACTATTCCAGATAATACAAAAGTAAGATATTCTAGAACGTCAGTCAGTCAGTTAGTTGGAGTTAGTTATAGGACTCAACTAATAACTTTCTAGAAGATTCAAGAAGAAGTTTTCAAGAAGACTATAATTGAAGACTAAGATAATTTTAAACACTTTTACATTAGTAAAAATTCTGTATTCAAAGTGTGAAAGAAATGAGCGAATACATATGTAACGTAAAGCTCAAAAATACTTTTCTTACAGAGAGAAAGGAAGGTTAGAGCCTGGAGAGGCTAATACAACAGATAAAGAATACTTTTGAGAGAGACCTGATGATTGAGCCCAAGTTTATTATATAAATTGGCTACATTTTTGCTATCCTTAATGTACTTTTGACTCTTTAGTTGTGATTTTTGTGCTTTAGTTAGTCCCTTATATGAGCCCACACTTTATACAATTTGATAGCAAAATTGTCACAATGAAATTAATTCCATCATAAGTTTTCCAAGGACAATTGATACTACAAATTGTTGTTTTATATTGTAGGGGAAAAAGAAGAATCAAAAGCATCCGAACAAGTAGACGCTGCGACGTGTTACAAGTAGACGCCGCGACGTGTACAATCCAGGAAGGCACGCCGCGACGTGTGCAATCCAGGAAGGCACGCCGCGGACTCAAACTCATCTCGCCGCGGCGAGGATACAAGGAACGTACGTCGCAGCGCCTATAAAGCACCTTGCCGCGACGAGGATTAAATGAAGCACGGCGCGACGTCAAGAAGTACACGCCGCGACGAGAAGACCAAAAGAGCACGCCACGACACCTAAAATTCATCTCGCTGCGGCAAGCAGATAAATACCCAGACTCCATTTGGAAACGTCTCTCACTATTTTGACCCGACCCGCGTCCATCATTTAATAGCTTTCCTATTTTCAGGTCAAAGAGGGACGGGGATACTTTAAGACACTTAGGAGGCAGCAGAGACGACATTTTTTTCCTTCCATCACCATTCTCCATTTTCATCATCGTCGATCATCACCATCATCGCCACTGTCAGTATCTTCTGCTACCATGAGTGAAGAAGTGCCTCCACCCAAGGAAAAGATCAAGAAATCTGAAAGTATAAAGGAAGAAGCACTATTGAAAGAAAAGAAGCCTGTGTTGAAAAATAAAGGAGCTATGTCAGAGAGTTCAAAGGATCAGGCTGCATATAGAGAACCAAGCAAGCAAGCCGACAAAGGTAAGGAGGTAAGTCTTCAAGACCTTCCTTTTTCCAAATTCATATCTGATGAGTAAGCGTATGAATGAAATAAAACATGAAAAAGAAATCATTGATTTGTTTGGAAAAGTAGAGATAAACGTTTCCTTACTTGATTTAGTGAAGAGAGTTCCGACCTATGCTGAATATTTGAAGGACTTGTGCACTAATAAGAGGAAGTTTAGGCCAAATGAGAGAGTCCAAGTGAGCTCCAATGTGTCATCCTTTTTCAAACCGCAAATACCTGTGAAATGTCAAGACCCTGGATCTTTCACCATTCCTTGCATCTTAGGGAAAGTAACTATAGGAAGAGCTTTGTTAGATCTGGGGGTTGCAATTAATGTGATACCTAAATCTGTTTATCAGTCCTTATGAGTAAAAAGTTTGAAATCCACATCTGTTGTCCTACAGCTAGCTGATAGATCATTTAGGCATCCAGTGGGTATAATTGAGGACATCTTGATCCAGGTAAAGGGTTTAGTATTTCCTGCTAATTTTTATGTACTTGATATGTCTTCTGAAGTTGTGCAGGATACTTCTTTGATTCTCGGGCGACCCTTTTTGCGGATAGCAAGCACCATGGTCAGCATGAAGGAAGGTAAGATCACTATGGAGGTTGGTGATCAAAAGGTAAGCTTCAACATGTACGAGGCAATGAAATATCCACATGAGGATTATTCGCTTTTGGGTGTGAACATGATTGATTTAGCTGTGGATAATGCTTTCCAAAAATATGAGTTACAAAAAGATTCTTTGAATACTGGATTACATTCACTTGATCTTGGAAAAAGGGTTTTCTGTCCATGTTTCAGGGAAGCGGGAAGGATTATGCACGACCACTCACCAGGAGGCAGACTTCATCCCAAAAGAAAGAGGGAGTGATCTCTTTTCTCTTGAACTTCAGAAATTGATTCCTTCTATTATGCAACCTCCTGTGCTTGAGCTTAAATCCCTACCTGCTACTTTAAAGTATGCCTTTCTTGAGACTTATGAGCGATTACCTGTCATAATTGCTAGTACCTTGTCCCACACTGAGGAAGAGAGACTCATGAATGTTTTGAGGGAACACAAGAGAGCTATAGGATGGACATTAGCAGATATAGTAGGCATTTGCCCAGCTATTTGCACACACAGGATCTTATTGAATGAATGGTCAAAATCGGTTAGGCAACCTCAAAGAAGACTCAACCCACTTATCTTAGATGTTGTGAAGAAAGAAATAACAGAAGTTGTTGAGTGCAGGGATAATATATCCCATTTCTGATAGTGAGTGGGTTAGTCCAATACATGTAGTACCAAAAAAGAGTGGGATAACAGTGGTAAAAAATGATAGGGATGAGCTTATTCCTACCAGAGTGCAGAATTCGTGGCGTGTGTGTATAGATTATAGACGATTAAATGATGCCATAAGAAAAGACCATTTCCCTCTCCCTTTTATTGATCAAATGCTTGAAAGGCTTGTGGGCAAATCACATTTTTTTTTGGATGGCTTCTCTGGGTACTTTCAAGTACCCATTGCACCGGAAGACCAAGACAAAACCACTTTTACATGCCCTTTTGGCACCTTTGCATATCGAAGGATGCCTTTTGGTTTATGTAATGCCCCAGGAACTTTCCAGCGTTGAATGATGACTATTTTCTGTGAATTTTTAGAGGAATGTATGGAAGTGTTTATGGATGATTTCACAGTCTATGGTGATTCTTTTGATGCTTGTTTATTCAGTCTAGCAAAAGTTTTACAAAGATGCATTGAAAAGAATTTGATTTTGAACTTTGAGAAATGTCATTTCTTGGTCAGTGAAGGTATCGTGCTCGGTCATTTAATTTCTAGCAAGGGGATTGAAGTAGATAAAGTTAAGATTAAGGTTATATCTTCTTTGCCTTTCCCTTCTTGTATTCGTGACATACGATCATTTTTGGATCATGCAGGATTTTATAGGCGCTTCATAAAGGATTTCAGCAAGATTTTGTTACCTCTCTCCAAGCTTTTTCAAAAAGATGAAAAATTTGAATTTGATGATTCCTGCAAGAATGCCTTCAACATGCTGAAATCAAAACTCATTTCTCCACCTATTTTAGTTGCTCTGATTGAACTTACCTTTTGAGCTTTCATGTGAAACATCTAATTGTCTTGTCAGTAGGGCTATGTTGGGTCAATCGGAGGAGAAACTACCAAGAGTTATCGATATGCCTCGAAAATATCGGATCCAAATTTCAAATCAATTATACAACAACCTAAAAAGAGAGCATTTGCAGTGGTTTTGCTTTGGAAAATTTAGGCAATATCTTTTGAATTCACATGTAACCATTTTACCGATCATGCAGCTTGTTCAAGATCTCCTCAAGAAACCACAATGAAGCTTAGATCGACACGGTGGGCATTGCTACTCCAAGAATTTGATATTGAGATAAAGGATCGAGCGGGAGCGACAAACCATGTAGTTGACCATTTGAGTAGGCTACCGAACGACACACAGGGAGTGGATTCTTCCGAACTTACCTGTGATTCATTTCCTGATTCGGTTTTGTGTGCTTCAATTATTAAAGAACCTTGGTATGCACATATTGTTAATTACCTAATGTCTGGGCTCACTCCTCCTTTTATATCTCAGGAACAAACTCAGAAGCTAAAGAGTGAAGCTTGACATTACATTTGGGATGCCCCTTATCTGTGGAGAATGTGCAGTGACCAGGTGATCAGAAAATGTGTGCCTCATGAAGAGTGTGATGATATAATTTTAGCTTATCATTCCATGGTTTGTGGTGGTCATTTCAGTGCAAGGAGAACATCTAGGAAAATTCTTGATTCTGGTTTTTATTAGCATACACTTTTTAAGGATTCATTTAACTTTTATCGGTCATGTGATAAATGTCAACGATTTGGAGGATTAGGGAAATGACATGAAATGCCACAACAACCTCTTTTATTTTGCAAAATTTTTATGTTTAGGGAATTGATTTCATGGGCCCATTTCCTCCGTCTTTTGGCTTTGTGTATATCCTTTTAGCTGTTGATTATGTGTCCAAATGGATAGAGGCCATTCCTACTAGAAAAGATGATGCCCAAGCCGTGTCTAAGTTTCTTAAGTCCAACATTTTTTGTCGATTTGGGATACCAAAAGCTGTGGTTAGTGATAGGGGAACACATTTTTGTAATAGAGTCATTGATAACCTATTTTTCAAATTTGGGGTCACTCACAAAGTCTCCACTGCATACCACCCACAAACCAATGGACAAGTTGAAGTTTCAAACAGAGAGGTGAAGCACATTTTGGAGAAAATTGTGAAGCCATCAAAGAAGGATTGGAGCCTTCGCCTCGAGGAAGCGCTATGGGCATATCAGACTGCTTATAAATCCCCAATAGGCATGTCCCCTTATCGTCTGATTTATGGAAAGGCTTGCCATTTGCCTGTGGAACTGGAGCATAAAGCATATTGGGCAGTTAAGCAATGCAATATGGACTTAGAATCTGCCGACACAGAGAGGAAGTTGTAACTTCAAGAGCTAGAGGAGTTGAGATTAGAGGCATATGAACACTCTCGGCTCTACAAGGAAAAGGCAAAATTGATGCATGATAAGATCATTCAAAGGAAAAGCTTCAAGGAAGGGGACAAAGTCCTATTATTCAAGGCTCGGTTTGCTTTCAAACATGGGACTTTCAATACTCGTTGGGACGGACCGTATCTAGTCACGAAGGTGCACAACTTTGGTATGGTAGAGCTTTTTCATGAAGAATCTGAGACACGACTCAAGGTGAATGGCCATCTTTTGAAGCTCTATCATGAGAACCAGGACCCACCTTAATCACCGGGTAGTTTCTTTCCTTTCACTTATCATATATTTCTACATATAGATTGAAATTGGAGTGCAACTGTTGTGCACAAATATGTTGACTAAGTGTGGGAAAGAGACTTCATCAGTAGGATTAGGTCTAGTTCAGTAGGATTTCAATTTGATATTTTTTTTTAACTTCAGTCTCCTTTGGAACCTTTGATCTTCGTGAATGCATGTTACATGTTGTTTGATGGAAGAAACTTGTGTGCATGAGTGGTCAGGAAAAGTAAACTTAGGATCCTTGTTATTTTCGGGAACTCTCGCCGCGATGTAGGATGTAGTCGCTGCGAGGAAGATGTCTCACCGCGACGTGCTCAAAGTACGCGCCGCGGCGAGTGTTCCAGTAGATGATCTCGCTGCGGCATACACAATATGATCTCGCCACAGCGTGCATCGTTTATACGTCGCGGCGAGCTGAGTTTGAGCGTAACCCTAAAAGGGTTAAAAAAACCCTTTTGTTCCTTATTATATGGCAGTTTTCCTTTTTTTCCAGTGTTATTTTTGTACTTTTCTCCCTCATCCTTCACAACCCCTAAGCGCACCACCTTTTAGCTGCGTCCTTCTCATTCTCTATTCACTCTTTCGCCGCAACTTCCCCATTCCTCCTTGCGCTGTGACCTTTCCACCTTCTTCGTCTGTTGCTTGTGGCTCACCTCTGTTGTCCATCTTTGTCTCTGTGTTCACCTTGTAAGATATCTCTTCCCTCTGTCATTTTCATTTTCGTTTTGTAGATTAGGATTTGCTTTCTGAGGCAACGACATTTCGCCGTGTCGCGGTGTGTCCAATTTTGGCCCTTCGCCGCGGCGTGTCAAGTGCTCGTCGCAACGTGTGGGTTTATTCCATTTCGCTGCGACATATAATTCGCAACTCGACGCGGCGTGAGAAGCAACGCATGTTTATACGCCGTGGTGCATGTTCATTCGCCGTGGCGCACGTTTACACGCCGTGGCGAAGCGCTATTGTTTTTGTTTTGTTTTACTAATTTTCTCTGTGTTTACTTTCTGTTCAAGACAAGCCTCGCACTAAGAACGCCTCTGTCCATCCTACTACCCCCTCCGATGTCTACTCTTTCGATTCCCTCGACTTCTCTTCTGACCATTTGTCTTCTTCTTCTGGCCCTCACCCTTCCACTTCCACTCCTCCGATCGATCCGAAGTACGCAAACCTAGCTGCGAAGATCGAAGCTAGGCTGCTACTCAAGGAGCGACCGTTTCCTCTTTTACCCTCCACTCACCCTTTCGTCCAACAGCTCGGCTATTCTTAACTTTCCGGTTTAGTGCAGCCTAGGACTCCTGGAAATGACACATTCGTTCGTCATTTCTACACCCATGCCCGTTACCATGACACCTTTGATATTTGTTTCCGAGGTGTTATCGTTTCTCCACCCTTTACCCTTGCCGCCATCCGCGACCACTACCACCTTCCTCCCATTCTTCACTGCCACTACACCGAACTTATTCGGGACTACCCTTAGGGTGATGTCCTTCGTATCCTTTGTCCTGCAGGTGCCGAATGGTATCAACCTCGAGTGTCTCAGAGATACATTTGCCGTGCTGATCTCCATCCTGAGGCCCGTCCTTGGCTTCATTTCATCTGCAACAACGTTCTTCCTACCACCCACCTTGCCTTCGTTCCCAAAGAACAAGCATTGTACATTTACCTCCTGATGGTTGGCCAGCCGGTTGATATTGCTCAGGCAATCACTTCTGCCCTTCGCCAATCCATCCTCACTTCTACCCTCACCCATTCCATATTATTCCCTCACCTTGTTAGTGATCTGTTCCGGGCCCACCAGGTCCCGGAACTTCCTACTAACAGATTTTTTGAACCCACCTCCCTTTTTCGATACGTCCGCCTCAAACAACCCCGTTTTCTCGCCCCACCACCTCCTCCTCACTCCCCATCTCCTCCCACTCCACCACCACATTCTCCTTCACCACCCCCATCCCCTCCTTCCCCTCCTGTTGTTGCTGCCACACCTACTGATGAGCCTTTTTCGGACACCCACCCCACCTTACCCCCCTCTTCCCCTCTTCCCTTGACCACACTCACTCACCAGGTGGCCACCCTTCATCCTGCGTTCCTTCGTCTCGAAGCCCAGCTAACTGCCGATCGTCGATATCACCAGCGGATGTATGCCCTGATTGTGGCGCACCTCCACATTCCTCTTCCTCCTGCGGATGATGATTATTTAGCCGGTCCTAGCTCATCTGCGGCTACACCTCCTGATCCTGCCCCTGATGACCCTTCGGCTTAGTTCTGGCATTTTGTTCTATGTTGTTTCCCTTTTATTTTTCTATTGTTTTCTCGGTTTCTTAGCGCACTTTGTACTGACCACATTTTGCCATCATAATTTATACCAAGTTTCTATTTTTCTTTTTCATTGAGGACAATGTGTTATTTAAGTGTGGGGGAGCTTTTCCTATTGTGTTACTATTTGTTATGCTCCTTTTTGACACTTTTTGTTGTGTATGTTATCCAATCTTGCTTACTGTTACAATTTTTAAACTTGGTGCATTCCTCGACCATTTTGTCATTCCTCGCCGCGGCGACAGTTCATGTGTTGGGCCTGAGCCTCAGAATCGAATCTCGAGGCGACCCTCGAGTCACTACCCTCAGCAGGCGACCAACCGTCGGACCCGATCCCAACATTTGCACAACAATCGATTCGACATGCAATTTATAACAAAATCATTCGCATAATCATTTAAATAAACATCCCATAATCCGGGGCTAAAAGCCATATCAATCCAAAAATGAAATTCAACAATTATTGTCATAACACCATACTAAATCTAAAGGAAATCCAAAATACGAGAAATATGCTCCATGATAACATACCTGGGCCAACTAAAATACTAACTTAATGAAATAGTCTTTAACTACTATGGAGTTTTTCAAGTCCGCAAGGATCACCCGAGGTCTTGAGTTGCACCCGAGGAGGAAAGATAATGGGTTGAGCTACACACTTCGATGGCTAATATAATTATAGCCATCGGCAATTAGAACAAAATCAAGCATACGTATAAATATATATTATACTAATATACTTGTAACGGTTCTAGTGTTCACATGCACATCAAGAAATACACGAAAATTTACCACATGTCATGATATATACTTCATCAAGCGCAATTCAAATATGCAGTGCACAAAACAATGGCTCGAGGGTCCATGGAATCAAAAGGAAGAAACCAAAGTTTGCATCACAAACAAAAGGAAGAAACCAAGTTTACATCTCGAACGAAATGAGTCCATATCGGAGCTCATAGGCCACAAGCGGGCAGCCGGGAGAAGGCTTTTGTCGACGTGCACGTGACTAACGAAATGGTTCCACTCTCGCCCAAACAAAGCACATATTCATATTCATAATCATTTCATCAAAATGTCGTGGATCGAGGTCCCACATAACATGCTCGTAATCATAATTCATGCTTATTTCATGGCATAAGAAATCCATATCATTCATTATACATGCATATTAGACAACATATACTCATGCATAGTCCAAAAATTGCCTAATCACGCAATAACTATAAGTATATCACCCACATAGAATCGCACGAGAATCCGACCATCGGTGACCGCCCTCATGCGATGGGAAGCGATCGCTTGGTTGCCTATATTAAACCAAGTCTTAAATCAAATAATAATCAAAGAAAATTAATCAAAAGCTTTGGAAATCAAATAAGCAAATTTCGGAAAAGGGAGTTCGCCATGGCAGCATTGCTTCGCCAATGGCTGTCGCGCATGACGATAAAGCTAAGCTTTTCGGCGGCGAAGCGCCACAAGATGTCGCAAGCACGCACGCATGCTGCGCCAGAACGCTGAAGTCCCTTGGCACGCCGCGACGAGCACGCCAAGGCAGACAAAATTCGCGACCACGACGCAGATCGGGATTTCGTTCTCGAACCACAAAATCTCCAGATTTTAACTCCCAATCGCTCCAAACTCGGATGTAATACTCCCAAGCCATAGATCCAACCTTCTACCACGCTTCTAACCCATTCTCTGCCCAATTCGTCTCTAAAATCATCAATCAAGGATTTTCCCAATTTCTCATCCTAAAACCCTAATCATCAATTTCTCTTAATCCCAACAATCTCAATGCTTAATCTATTCATAAATAAGATAGAAAGGTCATAGACTTACCGATCAAGCACTAAATCCTTGAAATCGTCAAGTCGCTAATCCTTCTCTTCCTCTCTTCTCCTCACCGACAAAGAACCTCTTCTTCTTTCCTTTCTATTTCTATTTTCTTTCTTCTTTTCTTTTCCTTTTTATATCTAGGTCATTTAAAACCTAGGGATGGTCAAAGACCAACCTACCCCTCCTTTTAAGCCTAACTCCAATTCAACTTAAGTGAACTTCCCGAAATACCCTTACACAATTTAATCCTCTAATTTATTAATTAAACCTCGATTATACTCCAATTAATCAATATCAAGCCCAATTAAATCAAACTAAACCATAGACTCATAATCATCAACAATGAATGCTTAATCATCAAAAGAAAAAAATATTCGGGGTCTAACATTTCTCCCCCCCTTAAAAAAAATATCGTCCTCGAAATTTACCTGAACTATCGAAGAGATACGGATACTTCTCCTTCATAGCGTCCAATGGCTCCCATGTAGCCTCCTCTACTGAATGATTCCTCCACAAGACTTTGACTATTTGAACGCCTTATTCACGAGGACTTTATCCTTACTATCCAAGATCTCTCTTGGTAGCTCCTCATAAGTCGATCATCCCCATGGTGAACCTCACTAGCTTTGAACGATATGAGAAGGATCGATCTATACCTCCTCAACATAGATACATGGAAGACATTGTGAATCATGCGACAACTCAAGGTAACGCCAACTCAGAGGCGAGTGGCCCAATCCTCTCAAGGATTTCATATGCACCCACATACCTCGGACTCAACTTACCCTTCTTGCCAAATCTCAATACTCCTTTCCAAGGAGACGTCTTAAGAAACACCTTCTTACCGACTTCATACTCCATTTCCTTTCGGTGAGCATCCATATAACTTTTCATCCTATCCTGCGTTGCCTTAAGCCGTTGCTTAACCAGATTGACTTTCTCAATCGTCATCTGAATCAATTCTGGTCCCACCAATTGCCTATCTCCTTCCTCATCCCAACAGATCGGAGTCCTACACCTCCTGCCATATAGTGCCTCATACGGAGCCATCTGGAATACTCGAATGGTCCAATTGTTGTAAGCAAATTCGACCAACGGCAAATGCTCATCCCAAGCTCCCTTAAAATCCATCACACACGCCCGAAGCATCCCCTCAAGAGTCCGAATGGTCCTCTCGATCGACCATCCGTCTGCATGGATGAAACGCAGACTAAAATGTAGCTTAGTACCCAAAGCATCCCGCAAATCGCCCCAAAACCTCAAGTAAACCGAGGATCTCTATCGACACAATCGAAGTTCGAATCCCATGCAATCTCACGATCTCATCAATATACTTCTTTGCCAAGACGTCTAAAGAATCCGTCTGCTTAATCGCCAAAAAGTGTGCTGACTTCGTCAACCGATCCACAATAACCCAAATGGCATCGTGCCTCCTACTGGTCTTAGGCAAACCCATCAAAAAGTCCATAGTCACTCGCTGCCACTTCCACTCCGGAATGGACAATGGCCTCAACATACCGGAAGGTGCCTGGTGTTCAGCCTTGACTTGCTGACACACAAGACATCTACTAACAAACTCTGCTACATCCCTCTTTATGCCTTTCCACCAAAAATGCTCTCTCAAATCTCGATACATCCTGGTACTACCTGGATGCATGGCATAAGGCGCATTGTGTGCCTCATCCAAAATCTCATCCTTGATCTCCTGCACATCCGGAACACACAACGGGTACCCAATATCATCACCCATCATCCTCACCTCTATATCCAAACCTTACCATTTCAATCTCATCTCGAGCTTGGTCAAACCGATCCCGAGCTCGCAAAATCCTAACCTTTTCCTTCAAAGAAAGGCCTCACCTGAAAATTAGCCAAGACAATCCGCTCTTCATGCGTCAAACTTATCTTCAGCTTGGCCATTTCTTCCAATAAAGGAAGATACATCGCCCAACATGAGCAATCAAGACTTTCGCTTCAAAGCATCCGCCACCACATTGGCCTTGCTCGATGATACTCAATCAACAGTCATAGTCCTCGAGTAATTCAAGCCACCGCGTCTCGCCTCAAATTCAGCTCCTTCGACTCAAGAAATACTTAAGACTCTTGTGATCGGTAAAGATCCGAGTCTGAACTCCATACAAATAATGCCTCCAAATCTTCAAGGCAAAGATCACCGTTAACTCCAAATCGTCGTCGGGTAGTTCAACTCGTAAGGCTTCAAGCGCTCAAACATAAGCAATCACCCGATCTCTTTGCATCAAAACACATCCAAGTCCCTTCCTCAAGCATCGCTGTACATGAATAGCCCTCATCCTCGAAGGCAAAACCGTAACCGAGCACTCACAACCGGTACTTAAGCTCCTCGAAACTCCTCCGACACTCATCACTCCAAACAAACTTCGATTTTCCTCAAGAACCGCCATCGGAGTGGATATCATCGAGAATCCCTCCACAAACCTCCCTGTAGTAACCAGCCAATCCCGTAAAACTCCTCACCGCCACATTCTTGGGGCTTCCTAACTAACCACGCCTTCTATCTTCTTTGGATCCACATGAACTCCTTGATCCGATATCGCGTGACTAAGAAATGTAACTTCTTTCAACCAAAATTCACATTTCTCGAACTTAGCATATAACTCATGGCTCCTCAATGTCTCCAAAGAAATCTGTAACACCCCACTCCCGTAAGAGCCGAACCCGATATCGTGGGTGATATCCGAGTCCGTGTCCCACGAGAGTGGCGATTACATCGGTCGATTTAAAATTCATTATACATTTTTTTTTCGAGCCATCAACTCCACGCTCACACGGCAAACACAAGTAAGTAAATAAAATCCGTGTCCAATATACATTTCAGGTTATTACGGTCATCCAAAGAATAATTACAATCACCAATGCGAGAAAGCATTAATACCACAATGGCTCAAGAAAATATAAAGCCTTGCTATACAAAGTGATTGCGGAATACAATTTACTAATACACTAATGCGCATACTAACCGATCCCGACCTCTAACCTTTACTCGTCTACATGAGACATACTCCGTGTCAACCGGAGTATTCTTCAGACTGAAAAATAGATGCAAATTTTGGGTGAGTTTTGCGAACTCGGTGAGAAACCATCATCGATGGTTCACTAAATCATGCATTACGCCTATGGCGTCATAAGTATAATACATTAATCATCGACACCGATAAGCAATCAATAATCATATCCAGAATAAATAAAACATTCACAAGAATTCATGCCATTACAAAAGCAAGACATGTCACGTAAGCGGTCATTTATGCAAATGAGATGCATATGAGACTCTTTCCGATTATTCAAGATTGTGCCCAAGTGCTCGATCGGTGTTCGGTGGGGACGCTGTGATTTCTCCCTCGGCTCTGGGTGGCGGCCAAGACAAGATGAGAGCTCAAGCTCTTATCGTAATAATAGCAACTTGGGGCACGCCCATTATCCGATCATGCAATTATGCATGCGAAGACAAGATCGAAGAATGTACAATGTTTGGCTATAAAGCCCAAATGTATCGTTGAATCCACGATATGGCTATAAAGCCCGATATAGCGATGTTCAAAGATAATGGCTATAAAGCCCGATCTATCAATATCGGATCATTCAAGACAAGTAAAATCATATAATACAATCATCCACTTTTATACATGCCAGAAATCATACAATTCACCTTTGCACGTAATTCACGTTAAGCATGTACACAACCAGAAATTTGAGAAACCAACTAGGTTACTCACCTATTGCTTCCGAGCTAATGCCGAAAGCCTCGTGACGTCGGTCAATCGACGCCCAATTGGACCTCTATATGAATCGAAAAGTACGAGTCACTAAATATGAAATTTGTGCTCATGTTGATGAAATATGCATGTTCATGAATTCCGGTCCTAATTCAATATTTTCCCATAATAAAATTCTATGAAAATTAAAATTCATAGGCGCCGACGGTGCAATTAGGACCTCTATAGGTCCTCAATTAAATAAAAGCAGTGTTTACATGTTCATCGATAGGCTACGCCAAATTCCGCCTAAAATTCCCGTTTTCTCATAATATGAAATTAAATATTCAACGAATCCGATGCCTCTGGAATCAGGTCAATCGGACGTCGGACGGGAAAGAAATTGACAAAAGAACCATTGTACCATTTAATATCAAAATAATAATCAAAATAAAATAAATATATATATATATATATACGAAACTGCCTCATGGGCGAGCCGCCCTCGAGGCGGAATCATCTGCTTTGTCGCGAGGCGAGGCGTCGCCTCATGAGCAGATACACCTCGCTTCGTCGCGAGGGCGAGGCGTCGCCCTCGCGACCAGCTCCTTTGATCTCGCCCTCGCGAGACGACCCCTTTCCTTGCCTCCTTCTTTCCAGATTGAAATTCCAATTTCCAATTACTCTAACTTTTAGCACACAAATCAGAAAAATACCCACTATACCTCATTGGAAAGCTTATGAACAGCTCTACAATTCTCAAGAAGACCATAAAAATCAATTCCAACCCTAAGGGTGTCAAATAATCCATCAAACCTTCTGCCTACTCAATTTCCATCAACACAGAGCAGTACATTTACAATTTCATAACTCACTTATTCTTCAGAAATAAATTACCACAAAAATATGGTCAATAAGTTCACAATGTCCTCTACAACTTTCATGAACAACCCAAAATCAAATTCTATTGCTAAGCCAGTCAATTAATTCATTCAATGTCACTGTCCTGAAATCCTTCACTTTGGGCAGTAATCTTACAAGAAGCATAACTTCCAGTATATAAGTCAATAAAACCAAAACTTTATATCCTTGTAAAGATAACATCATAAACTTCATTTTCATGAAGCACTCAACACCCAATTCGATCTCTAGCAATTTCAAAATTGTTATGGAAGTTTCTGTTATCATCAGTCATTCATAACCTAATGTAGGATCAGTTTTTGAAAAAAAATCATATCTCCCAATTCTGACTTCTAAAAATTACATACCAAATATCAATTTCAAGATAATCTCTTCCTCTACAACTTTTCAGAAGCTCACTCACACCAATTCAGTCCACATAAAATGTTAAAATTGCCTCCAATCAGTAAACTCACAAAATCACACTTAAGCTAGGTTTCATCCAAAATGCTCAAAACCAGTCATTAGTAATAAATTCATATCTCCCAATACACAATTCTAAAAATAGCAAGATCAGTAGCAATGGAAAGATAATTCAATATGCTACAACTTCCATGAAGACCATTCTTCCTAATTCCATTTCAATTAATTCATAAAAATCAACAAAACTCAGATGTCATGGTTGCGGTTACTGTTCACAGGCAATGGAACAGTAACTTTCCATGCAAAATTTCACCCCTCTATCATTGAAATTCAATAACACCTATTTCACACTAAATTGAAGCCAGCATCCCAAAGTTTCAGCGGCCACTAACCTTACCTCATTTGCATTTCTACACATTAAGTTATGAATAAAACAGTAACATCAATTAAAATTCCAACTTTCCAGATTTAAGGTTAACCTTAGTTCAACCACTTCCAATGCCTTTTTCACATCATTAAACATCACAATAAATACAAATTAAATCTTACTCCAGTCACACAGATACTAGGGTTAATACTGAAAAATTTACAGCATTAAAATCCTCAATTCAGATACTCAATTAATTATCCATAATCAATTCAAAATCAAATCACATCAGTAACTTCAATGCATCTTCATCTAACCTCATCCCCTTTTCTTCAAATCATAATAATCATCACTATAATACCTACCTAAACCTAATACATGCTTTAAACCCTTTTATTAACTACCCCCATACTATCATGACATTTATTTCCATGTAAAAATGCATTTAAAGATCAAAACTTAAGGAAAACTTACCAAATCAAAAACCTCCTTCAAACCTTCAACTTCTAACTTTTACCTTCTAACTTCTATACCAAGCTACCACCTTTTCCTTCTCAAGTATGTACAAAGCTCATCTTTAAGCTTTGATGAGATCAAGAGATGGTAGCTTACAGTTGAGGAGAAAGTTGAAAGAAGAGAGCAAATTTTTCAATGGATTTTGTAAGGAGATGTGTGTTTGGATGACTAAGAACAAAGCATAAAATTCATCCTTTCATTACTTTTAAAGCAAGCACATCCGAAAGAATGGAGAGGAAGCATTAAATGATGCTTTTGTAATGGCAATTTCTCATTGGTCCCTTTTTCTTAGAAAAGTCAAAATATCAATTTATTAATCCAGATCAAAATTTTACTCAAATTAATACAAATGACTCTACTTTCAGTCCCAAAATAATATACCCTATATTATTGTGCCATTGGGTAGCGATTTTTGCCGAGAAACTACTAGGATTCGCTAATTGACGATTTATCCGGTCCGAAATTTCCCAATTATTTTTCGAGAATTAATGAAATTCCCTAAAATTATAAAACAGGTAACAGTGCACTCAGAATAATTTTTCAATCACAAAAATCACCTTTGCTACCCCAAAACATGTTTAGGCCAGTTACCGGCGATTTTGCCGGTCCGGGAACTTTCTCCGGAAAAAAATCCAGAAAAATTCCTAAAAATCCCTAAAAATGTAAAACCATTTATGGTGCAGTCCAATCAATTTTCCAAACTCAATTATCCCATTAATTCCAATAAAATTGCTTTAGGCCCAATTACCGGGAATGTCATGAATGCATTTACCGTAATTCCATATACACAATTGATATTGTGTATCAATCCTATTATGCATGAACAGTAATAAATATTCCTTATCAATCTTATCCTATGCCAATTTTACTATTTTACCCTTCCAGGAGGGGGTGGGATGTTACAATTCTCCCCTCCTTATAAGAATTTCGTCCTCGAAATTCTCAGTCAACGATTCCCTATGACAGTAATCATATGATTCTACATATCTCATACACTTTTCCACTTAATAATTCACTTATCGAGTGATCACTATAACTACTCTCAGTCTGTGGTTCAGTTACTGATTTGGCTAACTCGTTATCACTTAGTACAGTAAACGGATTTGACAAAACTATCAATTGGCGATCTCATTTTCTTAGCTATCTCACTTGCCATGTCTAGCATAGTCACTACCTTTGGTTCCGATATTTAACTCAGTTCAGTATTTTCGAACCTATTCACTTATCACATTTTATTCCTCTCCTCTAATACCTTTTTCCTACAGTGCCATATAGTCCAATTCGTATTCCATTGAGGACATCTCCATGTCTTTGGTACCTCCCTTAATCACGTCAGGGACGATTTACATTCCTTTGGTACCAATACAGTGACATTTAATTCCACTTCACTATCAGTAACAATGTACCTAATGCAGTCATTTATTGTATGCCATTCACTTTATGTTCAAATTCGATTCTCGTAAGACAATTCACTGTTCTATAGTGTTCACACACTTTATTCGGGTATACGTTTTACTCTGTCTCTTCCTAAGTCACTTTCCTTTTTCTCACACATTTTAGTCTCAAACCCATTACGGTCTTTAACTCCCAAGAGTAATCGTGCAAAGGTAACAAGATATATTTTCCAAATGAATCAAAGCTCTATAACACGACCATAATCAAACCTTTTCCTATTGGACATTCAACCTATAAACACTGAGCCAAGAATCACTTCATTCTATACCTACAATTACTCAATTTCACTTTTCAAATATCCGACTAGAATGTCTAACTTTGATTTGCTCACTTTCTTGTTCTCATACCTTTTATCTGCACACATACTTCTTCTTCGACTTTTGTTCACTATAGTTTTCCAATTCCATTTGTATATTAAAACTCATCATAAAAAAGAAATTCCCCCTTTACTTTCTGCACTCTTAACCTTTCTTATCACTATTTTTACAACTTCAATTTTCCAGAAACTCCTCACAATAACCCATAATCTGCTTGACAATCATTGACAACCCCAATATCTGTAATTGATTTGTTCATTGCAGCATTATCTGTTCACTAGTTAAGGGTAGTAGGCAGAATTGTTCGTTCATTTCAGCACTATCGTATTTATACTTGTCTCTTTTCTCAAATTAACACAGTGTATCCTTATAGGAATCTCGGTCCAAGGCTTTCAATAATGAGAATGGCACTAATACCATTTATCACGGTCGATTCAATTTATTTCATACTTGTTCAACATATTGTCGCAGCTCAATACTCACTACCCACTCTTCCAATGTATGTATATCATCGATGACGATTCCTCAATTAGTCCTATCGTTCTCTTCACTTTTCACCGCTCAACACTTCTAAACACATTCTGCCTCCAATCACAGCTTATTACCATTGTTTACCTCGCATAATTCCTATTAGGGTCTTATTGACTTTACCATACATCTTTTACCCTTTTCATTGAGTCCACACTTAGTGTATCTGCAATTTCTTTATGAAGGTGTCACTACTTCACCTCATTGTCAGTTTCCTTTTTTTTTGACCTTATTGTCTCTATTCAGTTACTCTTTTTCATTTTCTCTTCTCATTTGTTTTCATATCATTCCTATCAACATATGTTAATACCTTGTCATCTATATTTAAACCTCCAAAATTTTCCATTTTATTTTAGTATCTCTCTTCTCAGTTCGGGACTCTTTTATTTTGCGTTTCAAATCTAGATTCCTCAACAGTTTTACATCATAACTGGAGATCGATTCACTTCACATTGCAATAGAATTACCTCAAATTAAAATCTCACTCATATGGAATTCTTTACATTTCTGTACATACAATGCAGATAATCTCAGCAGTATGAGCTATGACCCAATTTCACTTTTCATTTTGTCCACAAAAGTCTCATCAACCAATGATTATTCCTAATTGTGTTTCAATCCTTCTTCACTATACGTACAATCAAGACACTCTTATGTCTTCATTTAACAGATCAGAACATTCCTTTCGCGAAGGTTCCTTGTGACAGTCACTTAAACACTTTCTTACACAGTTATTCAGTAATCTATATCATAGCACTTTATCCGGAAACCAATTTGTAACCCATACAATTCAGATTTCCTTAAAACTCCTTTCCGTTTATACACATCCTCAATTAAATAACTGATACCAGAATCATTTTTCATTTCCTCTCATAGAGGCACACTCAGTCCACTTTTGTCTTACTTTAACCTCGTAAGAACTTCACACTTAAAATCACTCTAAACATTTACCGCTCATTTCCTCTATGGTTTCCATATGTCTGTAACATACATTTCATTAGTCACAATCAACATTACTGTCCGATAGATATCCCTAACAGTAAATCGATTTAAATGCAATAACTCTTTTCATACACCACTATTGTGGTTTCATTCTTTTCAAGATCTTTATTTCATTCTCCCCGTATCATTAAATTGTATGACTCATTCCCATATCCGTTACGTGCAGCTTGACCTTGTAAGGTCATATCAATTTGGCTTCTCATCTTATGATCTTTATTCCTATTTTTTATTCTGTTTTCTGCTACTTATCTTCTATTTTCCTCAAACAGTCTATGATCAGGGTTCACAGTCTCCAATACCCGACAAAATCGTTGATACCACTCCATTTTATCTCTATCTATATGCCTATCCATTTACCATTTTTGTGTCCATATACACCTAATTTAAAATTTCCCGATACACCATCAGTATAATCACCTAACAATTTCAGTCTCAAACTTATGCGGTCTAGTTCATAACCATTTCTCGAATTCATTTTAGTCTATCATACACTTTTATCTCACTCAAATAGGCATTTGAACATCTTTCCTTTTCGATTCTTTCAGCCTCAATAAACCGTTATAAGATTTTATCGAGCTTCTTTCCATTTCGCTATTATCATCTGCTATAAACTCTACTAATCTCTAACTTGAATAAAGTGAATCAAAATATGCCCGATTGGACCATCTACATTTTACTCAATTCCAATATTTCCCTTTCATGTCATATACAATGTAATCAGAATTCCCTAACCATCCCTGCATTTAATCTCACTTAGATCTACTATAACCAATAAGCTTCCCATATCTTTAATGGACCTCCCAAGTTCTCAACATCTTCATTTTTCATCACCATAACATTGTCAATTTAATTCGAAATTTTAATCGCCTAGCCAACACGGTCATTCTACTATCACTTATAAGGGTTTCTAACCCAAGACAATTTCAATCTTCTTATCCATTTTTTCCTTTATCCTTTCCTAATTGATTATCCCTTTAGGGATTTTCACCTAATCCAGCCTCACTCTTCTCTCACTTAATCACTTGACACTTATGCACCTTAGGCTTTATCCTCGTGCGACTCGACTAGGATCGATTACCACGGTCTCGCAACGACACGACTCAAATGCATGAAACCTATGTTCCAAAGCTGTTCCCGAGATACATTACGTACTCATCGGGCTCGATACCACCTAAATGTAACACCCACTCCGTGAAGACCGAACCCGATATCGTGGGTGATATCCGAGTCCGTGTCCCACGAGAGTGGCACTACATCGGTCGATTTAAAATTCAGTATACATTTTTTTTGGAGCCATCAACTCCACGCTCACACGGCAAACACGGTAAGTAAATAAAACCGTGTTCAATATACACGATTTCATTATTACCATCCAAAGAATAATTACAATCGGTCAATGCAGAAAGCATTAATACCACAATGGCTCAAGAAAATATAAAGCCTTGCTATACAATTGATTATGAATACAATTTACTAATACACTAATGCATACCTAACCGATCCCGACCTCTAACCTTTACTCGTCTCTGAGAGACATACTCCGTGTCAACCGGAGTATTCTTCAGACTGAAAATAGATGCAAATTTTGGGTGAGTTTTATGAACTCGGTGAGAAACCATCATCGATGGTTCACTCAAATCATGCATTACGCCTATGGCATAAAGATAATACATTAATCATCAATTACCGATAAGCGGTCAATAATCATATCCAAGAATAAAGAAACATTCACGATAATTCATGCCATTACAAAAGCAAAGACATGTCGAGTAGTCATTTATGCAAATGAGATGCATATGAGACTCTTTCCGCTTATTCAAGATTGTGCCCAAGTGCTCACCAAGTGTTCGGTGGGACGCGTGAGATTTCTCCCTCGGGCTCGTGGTCGCCAAGATAAAGATGAGAGCTCAAGCTCTTATCGTAATAATAGCAACTTGGGGCACGCCCATTATCGATCATGCAATTATGCATGCGAGACAAGATGCAAGAATGTAAATGTACGGTGTTTGGCTATAAAGCCCAAAGGTATCGTTGAATCCACGATATGGCTATAAAGCCCGATATAGAAGAATGTCAAAGATAATGGCTATAAAGCCCATCTATCAATATCGTGATCATTCAAGACAAGTAAAATCATATAATACAATCATCCACTTTTATACATGCCGAAATCATACATTCACCTTTGCACGTAATTCACGTTAAGCATGTACACAACCGAAATTTGAGAAACCAACTAGGTTACTCACCTATTGCTTCCGAGCTAATGCCGAAAGCCTCTGTGACGTCGGTCAATCGACGCCCAATTGGACCTCTATATGAAGAAAAAGTACGAGTCACTAAATATGAAATTTGTGCTCATGTTGATGAAATATGCATGTTCATGAATTCCGGTCCTAATTCAATATTTTCCCATAATAAAATTCTATGAAAATTAGAAATCCATAAGCGCCGACGGTAAGCAATTCGGACCTCTATAGGTCCTCAATTAAATAAAGCAGTGTTTACATGTTCCATCGATAGGGCTACGTCAAATTCCGCCTAAAATTCCTGTTTTTCATAATATGAAATTAAATATTCAACGAATCCGATGCCTCGAATCAGGTCAATCGGACGTCGGACGGAAAGAAATTGACAAAAGAACCATTGTACCATTTAATATCAAAATAATAATCAAAATAAAATAAATATATATATATATATATATGAAACTCCTCATGAGGCGAGACGCCGCAGCGAGGCGGAATCATCTGCTTTGTCGCGAGGGCGAGGCGTCGCCTCGAGGCAGATACACTCGCTTCGTCGCGAGGCGCGGCGTCGCCTCGCGACCAGCTCCTTGATCTCGCCATGAGGCTAAACGTCGCCTCGCGAGACGGCCCCTTTCCTTGCCCTCCTTCTTTCCAGATTGAAATTCCAATTTCCAATTACTCTAACTTTTAGCACACAAATCAGAAAAATACCCACTATACCTCATTGGAAAGCTTATGAACAGCTCTACAATTCTCAAGAAGACCATAAAAATCAATTCCAACCCTAAGGGTGTCAAATAATCCATCAAACCTTCTGCCTACTCAATTTCCATCAACACAGAGCAGTACATTTACAATTTCATAACTCACTTATTCTTCAGAAATAAATTACCACAAAAATATGGTCAATAAGTTCACAATGTCCTCTACAACTTTCATGAACAACCCAAAATCAAATTCTATTGCTAAGCCAGTCAATTAATTCATTCAATGTCACTGTCCCTGAAATCCTTCACTTTGGGCAGTAATCTTACAAGAAGCATAACTTCCAGTATATAAGTCAATAAAACCAAAACTTTATATCCTTGTAAAGATAACATCATACACTTCATTTTTCATGAAGCACTCAACACCCAATTCGATCTCTAGCAATTTCAAAATTGTTATGGAAGTTTCTGTTATCATCAGTCATTCATAACCTAATGTAGGATCAGTTTTTGAAAAAAAATCATATCTCCCAATTCTGACTTCTAAAAATTACATACCAAATATCAATTTCAAGATAATCTCTTCCTCTACAACTTTTCAGAAGCTCACTCACACCAATTCAGTCCACATAAAATGTTAAAATTGCCTCCAATCAGTAAACTCACAAAATCACACTTAAGCTAGGTTTCATCCAAAATGCTCAAAACCAGTCATTAGTAATAAATTCATATCTCCCAATACACAATTCCAAAAATAGCAAGATCAGTAGCAATGGAAAGATAATTCAATATGCTACAACTTCCATGAAGACCATTCTTCCTAATTCCATTTCAATTAATTCATAAAAATCAACAAAACTCAGATGTCATGGTTGCGGTTACTGTTCACAGGCAATGGAACAGTAACTTTCCATGCAAAATTTCACCCCTCTATCATTGAAATTCAATAACACCTATTTCACACTAAATTGAAGCCAACATCCCAAAGTTTCAGCGGCCACTAACCTTACCTCATTTGCATTTCTACACATTAAGTTATGAATAAAACAGTAACATAAATTAAAATTCCAACTTTCCAGATTTAAGGTTAACCTTAGTTCAACCACTTCCAATGCCTTTTCACATCATTAAACATCACAATAAATACAAATTAAATCTTACTCCAGTCACACAGATACTAGGGTTAATACTGAAAATTTACAGCATTAAAATCCTCAATTCAGATACTCAATTAATTATCCATAATCAATTCAAAATCAAATCACATCAGTAACTTCAATGCATCTTCATCTAACCTCATCCCTTTTCTTCAAATCATAATAATCATCACTATAATACCTACCTAAACCTAATACATGCTTTAAACCCTTTATTAACTACCCCATACTATCATGACATTTATTTCCATGTAAAATGCATTTAAAGATCAAAACTTAAGGAAAACTTACCAAATCAAAACCTCCTTCAAACCTTCAACTTCTAACTTTTACCTTCTAACTTCTATACCAAGCTACCACCTTTTCCTTCTCAAGTATGTACAAAGCTCATCTTTAAGCTTTGATGAGATCAAGAGATGGTAGCTTACAGTTGAGGAGAAAGTTGAAAGAAGAGAGCAAATTTTTCAATGGATTTTGTAAGGAGATGTGTGTTTGATGACTAAGAACAAAGCATAAAATTCATCCTTTCATTACTTTTAAAGCAAGCACATCCGAAAGAATGGAGAGGAAGCATTAAATGATGCTTTTGTAATGGCAATTTCTCATTGGTCCCTTTTTCTTAGAAAAGTCAAAATATCAATTTATTAATCCAGATCAAAATTTTACTCCTATTAATACAAATGACTCTACTTTCAGTCCCAAAATAATATACCCTATATTATTTGTGCCATTGGGTAGCGATTTTTGCTACTGAGAAACTACTGGGTTCGCTAATTGACGATTTATCCTATCCGGAAATTTCCCAATTATTTTTCTGAGAATTAATGAAATTCCTAAAATTATAAAACAGTAAAAAGGCACTCGAATAATTTTTCAATCACAAAATCACCTTTGCTACCCCAAAACATGTTTATGCGCCATTCGCGATTTTGCGGTCCGAACTTTCTCCGGAAAAAAATCCAGAAAAATTCCTAAAAATCCCTAAAAATGTAAAACCATTTATGGTGCAGTCCAATCAATTTTCCAAACTCAATTATCCCATTAATTCCAATAAAATTGCTTTAGGCCCAATTACCGGGAATGTCATGAATGCATTTACCGTAATTCCATATACACAATTGATACTGTGTATCAATCCTATTATGCATGAACAGTAATAAATATTCCTTATCAATCTTATCCTATGCCAATTTTACTATTTTACCCTTCCAGGAGGGGGTGGGATGTTACAAAATCCTTAAATGTTCCTCATGCTCCCGATCACTCCTGGAATACACCAATATGTCATCAATGAAAACGATGATGAATTGGTCTAAGAACGGCTTGAAGACCCGATTCATCAAATCCATAAACGCTGCCGGGGCATTCGTCAATCCGAACGGCATCACCAAAAACTCAAAGTGTCCATACCGGATCCTGAAAGCAGTCTTTGCCATATCCGACTCTTTAACCCGCAATTGATGGTATCCCGATCTCAAGTCAATCTTGGAAAAGACTTTCGCCCCTTGCAATTGATCAAACAGATCATCAATGCGAGGAAGCGGATACCTGTTTTTCACCGTGACCTGATTCAGCTTCCTATAATCCACACACATCCTTAAAGAGCCATCTTTCTTCTTCACAAATGTAACCAAGAGTCGTAAGGTGAAGAACTTGGCCCGATGTACCCTTCTCTAATGACTCCTCTAATTGCTCCTTAAGCTCCTTCAACTCACGGAGCCATCGATAAGGCGGAATCGAGATCGGTGCCGTGCACAAAAGCTCGATCAAAACTCAATCTCGAATGGCGGTAGTCGGGCAATTCCTCGGGAAAGACATCCGAGAAATCCTCGACCACCTGGAATGTCCTCCAACTTCCCTCCGTCCGCTTCAATCCACCACATAGGCCAAAATGCCTCACAACCTCCTCTCATCGCCTTCTCATTGCGAAGCGAAACAAATGGCGGACCGCCTTCCCGTCCCTCAGAACACAACTCTTCCGCCATCGTCGAATCCGAACTCTACCGTCTTACATCTACAATCGAGCGCAGCATTGTACCGCCAACGATCCATACCTGAATTACATCTAGCCCTCTCATCTTCAATGGCATCAGATCTACTACTAGACATCCTCCACCAATATTAAGCTCACAACCCCTAAACATCTGACTAATCACAATATGCTGCCCGATCGGAGTACTCACCATCAGCGGAGTATCCAACGGACTCGCAACTCTATCACAAACAGGTCTACTCGACGAAACAAACGAGTGAGTAGAACCTGGGTCAATCAACACAAGCACATCATCAGCAAATAAGTGAGCCATACCAAGAATAACATCCGCGCGACCTCTGCATCCTCACGTCATAAATAAAACCCTAGCCGGTGCACGCCTCTCGGTCTCCCGGAAGACTCGCCTCCTAGCAAAGATCGAATCGCCCACCGTGTCGAAGTCCCCGACTTATAGTCTCTATCCTTCTGAGCTGATCTGAAATCCTCTCTCACGGACTACCGAGGACACTCTACGCCCTGTGCCCCTTCTGTCCACAGTTGAAGCATGCACCCGTCAATCGGTGACACTCCCCGCTATGGAAATTGCCACAGTGCTCGTGACTAGGGATATACGACTTATCCCGCCTCCCTCCTATTGCCTCCGTCGCGGGCCTTTGATGAGAAACAGTAGGAGTCCTCATCGGTAGAGACTTGCTCACATCACTGCTCCTCACCTCCGACTGCGGAGGAAAACCCCTAATACTCCGCTCAGGCATAGGAGCACTAGCACTACCTCCTCTTCCGAACTGCTCCCTATTCTTTCTCTTCTTATTCACAGCACTCTTAATGTTTTCTATGCTCTCCACCCTCAGCGCTGCTTCCACTAACTGCTGGAAGTCACAGATATTCAGCACAAATAATTTTTCCCTGATCACCAGATGTAGACCTGACTCAAATCGGCGACATCTCCCAGTCTCGCTCAACATCAGATCGGAAGCATAACGAGATAACTGCATAAACTGGCGCCATACTCGCCACATATCATATCCTCTCGTAAGGCTCAGAAACTCCCTCTGCTTCTGCTGGACATAAACCTCTGACATGTACTTCTTCCTGAATGCAGCCAAGAAGTCCTGCCATGCCAATACTATCGGTCTTCTCTGACTGCCTGGCACAGTCTCCCACCAATGCAGGGCATCTCCCTGAAGTAAACTGGCAGCATACACAACCCGATCCTCCTCCTCACACTCCATCTGATCCAGCACTCGCTCTGTCCTCCGTAACCACGTCTCAGCTTCCTCAGGATCTGCTGTCCCGAAGAAATCAACAGCTCCAAATTTCCTCAACTTATCAAACTGTTTCCCCCTCTTAACTGGGGCCGGAGCAGAAGGCTGAGGCATCTGGCCCATAGCCTGAACAAACGCCTGGGTGAAAGCCTGAAACATCCCCTGATCGAATTGAGGCACTTGCTCCTGCGGAATCGGCGATTCCTGCGATTGCGACAGCATAGGCTCACTGCCTAACCCTACAGAAGCCTCAATATTCCCAGGGCTCTCGACTCATCGGTTCTCTCCTCTCTAATCGGAGAGTCAGGTGCAACTGATCCTTGCAGAACTCCTCGGGTTCTTCTACGAGGCGGCATCGTAATCCTTCAAAGGGAAACACTACGGATTAGCTATACGATCGAAATCCCTATATGTATGCATGTTATGCATGTCACTTAATGCAATAAATCAAATGCAACACATAACACACAATTCATCCTACGATGCATTCTATGCCGAGGACACACTAACCTAAGGCTCTGATACCAAACATGTTGGGCCCGAGCCCCGTAACCTGAATCCCGAGGCGACCCCTCGAGCGCCTCGGCAGGCGACTTAACGTCGGACCCGATCCCAACATTTGCACAACAATCGATTCACACATGCAATTTATAACAAAATCATTCGCATAATCATTTAAATAAACATCCCATAATTCGGGGCTAAAAGCCATATCAATCCAAAAATGAAATTCAACAATTATTGTCATAACACCATACTAAATCTAAAGGAAATCCAAAATACGAGAAATATGCTCCATGATAACATACTCAGTGGGCCAACTAAAATACTAACTTAATGAAATAGTCTTTAACTACTATGGAGTTCTTCGAAGTCTGGCAAGGATCACCCGAGGTCTTGAGTTGCACCTGAGGAGGGAAAGATAATGGGTTGAGCTACACAGCTCAGTGGCTAATATAATTATAGCCATCGGCAATTAGAACAAAATCAAGCATACGTATAAATATATATTATACTAATATACTTGTAACGGTTCTAGTGTTCACATGCACATCAAGAAATACACGAAAATTTACCACATGTCACGATATATGCTTCATCAAGCACAATTCAAATATGCAGTGCACAAAACAATGGCTCGAGGGTCCATGGAATCAAAAGGAAGAAACCGAAGTTTGCATCCTGAAACAAAAGGAAGAAACCGAAGTTTACATCCTGAACGAAATGAGTCCATATCGGAGCTCATAGGCCACAAGCGGGCAGCCGGGAGAAGGCTTTTGTCGACGTGCACGTGACTAACGAAATGGTTCCACTCTCGCCCAAACAAAGCACATATTCATATTCATAATCATTTCATCAAAATGCCGTGACTGAGGTCCCGACATAACATGCTCAGAATCATAATTCATGCTTATTTCATGGCATAAGAAATCCATATCATTCATTATACATGCATATTAGACAACATATACTCATGCATAGTCCAAAAATTGCCTAATCACGCAATAACTATAAGTATATCACCCACATAGAATCGCACGAGAATCCGACTACTGATGACCGTCCTCTTGCGATGGGAACTGATCTGCTTGGTTGCCTATATTAAACTAAGTCTTAAATCAAATAATAATCCAAGAAAATTAATCAAAAAGCTTTGGAAATCAAATAAGCAAATTTCTGGAAAAAGGGGAGTTCGCCGCGGCGAAGGCATTGCTCGCCGCGGCGAACGCCCACGCACGTCGCGGCACCCACGCATGCGTGCGCTGCGACGCGAGTCCCCTTGGCACGCCGCGACGAGCACGCGATGTGCACAAAATTCGCACGCCGCGGCGTGTTCTTGAGCACGTCGCGACGTGCGGATCGGGATTTCGTTCCCGAACCACAAAATCTCCAGATTTTCAACTCCCAATCGTTCCAAACTCAGATGTAATACTCCCAAGCCATAGATCCAACCTTCTACCACGCTTCTAACCCATTCTCTCGCTTCCAATTCGTCCTAAAATCATCAATCTAAGGATTTTCCCAATTTCTCATCCTAAAACCCTAATCATCGCTTTCTCTTAATCCCAACAATCTCAATGCTTAATCCATTCAGAAATAAGATAGAAAGGTCATAGACTTACCGATCAAGCACTAAATCCTTGAAATCGGCCAAGTCGCGAATCCTTCTCTTCCTCTCTTCTCCTCACCGACAAAGAACCTCTCTTCTTCTTTCCTTTCTATTTCTATTTTCTTTCTTTTTTCTTTTCCTTTTATATCTAGGTCTTTTAAAACCTAGGGATGGTCAAAGACCAACCTACCCCTCCTTTTAAGCCTAACTCCAATTCAACTTAAGTGAACTTCCCGAAATACCCTTACACAATTTAATCCTCTAATTTATTAATTAAACCTTGATTATACTCCAATTAATCAATATCAAGCCCAATTAAATCAAACTAAACCATAAACTCATAATCATCAACAATGAATGCTTAATCATCAAAAGAAAAAAATATTCGGGGTCTAACATCATGCGCCGCGACGAGGCTCACATTCATCGCCTGTACGACACGGCGTGCATGCGCACGTCGCAACGTCCACCCATTTTTGCAGAATGAAAAATTTTCTCAAATCAACTTCTTCCGCATGAAACTTTTGTACCTTTTGTGTTTCAAATACCTTATAAGTTCAAATTGGTACCTGAGTTTATGAAAATTCCTTCCATTCTTTTAATAATAGTTGGTCTTGGCTACTCTTACCTTTGATGTTTTCAATCCAAAGTCAATTAAGGCATGCTAACAAAGTAACAATTTAAGTTTTTGAGACTTGAGATTATTCATTAAGATATTACCCCTGTTGGAAGGATATTTGAGCCTTAATTTTTCTTTGATATTGAATGCATCTGCTTGTTTCATACCTCTCTAGAACTTGTTTCAATTCTTAATCAAAGCTTTGTAGACTAGAATTTTATTGACATGATAGAGGCATTCTTTCTTCAACCCTTTTTCCTCAAACACTTATCCCACAAACACTTATCGCTTGCTAGCCCCTTGAGCCATTTTTATTTATGAGCACTTGCATGTATGCACCCCTACAGGATGTCAGTAATTTAATTTCATTTTGTCATGAAAAAAAAAGTGTGTTCCAAAAAGGGACAGAAAGTGTTTATCAATTAATAAATAAAAAAAGGGAAAGAAAGAAGAAAAGAAAGAGCAATAACAATTTATGCAGTATATATTGCATAATGCTATAAAAAAAAGTGACAATATTAGTTTATCTTTTGACATTGAGTTCATAATTGTAGTACATGTGTTCATACTCTTTCTTTCTTCCATTCCATCCATTCATCTAGCCCTCCGTACATTACAACCCAAAAAAGTCCTCTTGATCTTCAAATTATAGTTTTTGTAGTGGAGAAATAGAATTGTTACAAGCTTATGGTAGAGAATGGCTTAAGTAGATTGAGAGTAAAATATCCCCAATATGTGAGGAGAGAGAGAAAACACCTTATCTTGAGTGACATCTCTTTTGTGCAATCTCTTGAATTGAATTCTCTTAGTGTTTGTTTTATTAGCATTCTTTCAATTTACTTTGATTGCATTTTGATTAAGTGATTTGTGCCAAGTTCTTATTATTGTTTTGTGCATGGGCGAATTTTTCTTTTACACTTGTATCTTTTTGCTTCTTATAAACTTTGTCCAGGAGTACAAAGGTCTAAGTGTGGGGGAATTTGATTGAGCCCAAGTTTATTATATAAATTGGCTACATTTTTGCTATCCTTAATGTACTTTTGACTCTTCAGTTGTGATTTTTGTGCTTTAGTTAGTCCCTTATATGAGCTCACACTTTATACAATTTGATAGCAAAATTTTCACAAATTGAAATTAATTCCATCATAAGTTTTCCAAGGACAATTGATACTGCAAATTGTTGTTTTCTATTGTAGGAGAAAAAGAAGAGTCAAAAGCATTTGAACAAGTACACGCCGCGACGTGTTACAAGTAGACGCCGCGACGTGTGCAATCCAGGAAGGCACGCCGCGGCCTCAAACTCATCTCACTGCGGCGAGGATACAAGGAACGTACGTCGTGGCGTCTATAAAGCACCTCACCACGACGAGGATTAAATGAAGCACGCTGCGACGCCAACAAGTACACGCCGCGGCGAGAACCAAAAGAGCACGCCGCGAAGCCTAAAATTCATCTCGCTGCGGCGAGCAGATAAATACCCAGACTCCATTTGGAAACATCTCTCACTATTTTGACCCGACCCGCGTCCATCATTTAAAAGCTTTGATATTTTTAGGTCAAAGAGAGACGGGGATACTTTGAGACGCTTAGGAGGCAACAGAGATGACATTTTTTTCCTTCCATCACCATTCTCCATTTTCATCGTCGTCAATCATCACCATCATTGCCACTGTTAGTATCTTCTGCTACCATGAGTATCGTTCAATCTTCAGCAGTCGAGAGACAGTCCGGAGTTATGCGTAGCTAAATCACATTTCCTCTTGAAGATGTAACAATGACTTGAGTTCATCGAAAGCTTCAAAGGGGAGTAATCATATAGTGTCTGAAGTTTAGTTATATTTGTGTAAACTCTGAGTTAGAGATTGCATCTGTATAACTAGATTAGCATGGTTAATAGTTTAACTGTGTGCTGAACATTATGTTGGGATTTGGATATAGTTATTTGTAGAACTTTGATACTTAATATATGAAGTCTCATATATGTCATTCGGATTTTGCATTTACTCTCATTATCTACCTAGTTGTGTTTGATTTAGATGGTTGTATTTTTATCCGATTGACCAGTTGCATTTACTTGTCCGAATTTTCACACTAAGGTTTTTAACAAGGATTTAAATGATGGAGTTCATTAATTAAATTTTTGGACCTAAAGAGTCCTTTAGGGTTGATCTTTTGAAACTTAGTGGATTCTATCCCCGAAAAATCATTTTGAACCGTGATAGCCTGCGCCCATTTCAAGAGGATTTTATCAATTTGATTACTATCTGAGTTTTTGTTAATTTCATTTAATTCCATAAAATCAAAAAAATACACTTTTTACACTTTTGCCTGCAATTTAGTTAAATTTGTTTAGTTCTTTCAATGACCAAAACCCCCATTTTATCAACTTTGATTGCAATTTTTGGTAATTAGGCTAGTTTAGACCTTTTTCATTTGGTTCCAATTAAGTGAGACGACCCGAGGTTGTATCCTGTATTGCAATCTTTGGAATTATTATTTTTGACCGGTTTCCAAGGATCGATCGTAAGGTCGAGTCAACAAAGCCATGATCACCTGACGAGGCTCTACAAGTGTAGAAAGAATACTTGTAAAGTTGAAGAGTATAGTGAAATCTCAGACAAACTCTGAGGAATGGATGTAGCCCAAGGTTTGGGGTGAATCAGTATAAAATCGCAACATCTATTCTCTAAGTTTTTTCTTTTAATTTTCTTATTGTTAGACGAGTAGATAATTTTACTTACGATTGCATTACTTATCAACTTTACCAAAGTGTTTTAGTAATCATTTGAATTTACGTAAAGAAATTCAAGAAGTCTGAAAAGATTAATATTTTAAAAAAGATTACATAATTCATCCCCCCTTTTGTGTAGTTTACATATTTTATCAGATTTCTATATTAATAAGTGATTTACTTCATTGGTTGTACATCTTGTATAATATTTATTGTTGTCCTGCTTGTTATCGAATAGATTGTATAATGATATTTCGTAATCTTCATTAGATATGGTTCTGACTTTTCATCTCGCAGAATACCATATAGTCTTTGTTTTTCATGACTTAGAAGATGTATCATCTGATCGTTTACTAGTATAGGCTCAACTTGTACCTTGACTATCTACTTAGAACATTCTTTGATAATAATTGAACTTCTGTTTCGATCAAGTATTTCTTCTATGACCTTTATTTTCAAATCCTTTTTCTTTATTGGTTGAGGAGGGTTATAAAATACAAGCTGGTATTTAACTGTCTGTGCCTTTTATGGAACATCAGATGAAGAAACCTTTTTTTTTACTAAGCTTCATCTTCTTTTGTTCTTCTACTAGTTTGGAAGAGAGTTGTTGTTAAGGTTTCTTCCTCTCAAATACTAACTGTCTCTCCAGATGATTGTGCTTATTGAATTTAAGGGATAGAGAAAATTTATTTGGTAGGCTATTATTGTTGCTCTTATTTCTCAGAATCTCCACCAAGAATTAGAACTTTCTGCTTCATTTGTTCTTGTTATCATAAGGTTAATAATCTTGGTGACCTTCTTGACTGTTTGGGCTTTTTTTATTGGAGCATCTCAGCCTTCCTCTTCAAAGGCACTTGATGAGTTGATTGTTGAACCTTGTTTTCCTCCCTCTTTAAAACCTTCTTGACTTGTATTAGCACACCAGATGATTGTTCAACCTTTTCTTTTGTGGATATTCTTCCTGTCGATCGAGGTTTTGCTTGTATTTCTAACAGAACATGTTTGCTCTTGCTTTTTCTTACTAAAAGCTCCCCCTCAGACTTTGCTTTTGTTGTAAAACTTATATCTGCTTCAGCTTCAGTCTTGATTCCCATTTTGTGAATAGTAGAGGCATTAATAACACTCTTAACATTCATCTTTACTCTGTTTCCTCTATCAAGTAGGATTCCAGATTCTTTGAAGAATCTTGTCAACAGTATACAGTATGGTAAAGAACCATAATAATCCTCCCTAGTCTTTATGATGTTCTTCATAATCAAGAACGGAAGATTAATGGGTTGGTGAGTAAGTAGATGAAACAAACAGTGTTCATCATTCATTGTCACCATGTCCTTTGATCCTGCTCTTGGTAGAATACAATGAAGAAGAAGTGAATGAAGAGCCCTAGCCTTCAGAATGAGGTTTGAAGACTTCTTAACTCTTAGATTACTGGATCCATATAGTTTTCGATTGATGTCAGTTTTATCTATATGACCTTGAGCGATCCATTTTGTATTGTTAAACAATTTTGTTCCAATATTTCGACACCCAATAACCTTCTCGATAAAATCTTGTGTGACTATTATCGACAACCCATCTACCATCGATAACAAGGTGTTGTTCACCACCTTCGCATTCTTCCAGAACTCATATATATTTCATTCAAATATATTATCTCACGGATGTTGAAGAAATGTTTCCAACCAACTATTTCAATCTTTGGTTCGATATCCATCTGGTTTTTCTTCAAGGAAATCAAATCAATGAGTCTCCCATAAACAAGAGATTTTGACATTTTTGATCTACTAAACACAAAAATGTATTTCGTTTAATGAAGTGAGGTTAGTATAAAAAGATAAAGATATGAAATGAGAGGAATTTGAAGTTTAGAACAGAATGTTGTATTGTTTGTGTTGAGAGCATTAAATAAGTCAGTTTCGAAGTTTTTCAAGAAAATTCTAGAGTGTAAGGTGTTTTAGAATCTTAAGAAGATTTCCTTTTTATATATACTTTTGAAAAGTTATCGTTCTTAACTTACCGTTACTGTTTTACTTGAAAACTTATGACTTTTCAGCTTCTTCTGGTTGAATCGTTTGGGTCATGGAGTGTCAGACGAATGGTCATTTAACATTATCATATTTAAGTTTCGTCTGATTTCCTTGAATTTTTCTTTACTTAAGGGTTTGGTGAAGATATCTACCCATTTTTGATTCATCTCAACAAATTGTAGATTGATGATCCCTCTCTATACATAGTCTTTTATAAAATGATGTCTAACTTCAATATGCTTTGCCCTTGAGTGTTGTATTGGATTCTTTGAGAGATTAATACCACTTTTGTTATTATAGAAGATTGGAATCTGATCTTCTTGTATAGAATAATCCTCTAACTGATACTTAATCCATAACATCTATGAACAATAGCTTGCAGCTGACATGTATTCAGCTTCTGTAGTAGATAGAGCAATTGAACTTTACCTCTTGCTTGACCAAGAAATTAGATTATCACCAAGAAAGTGACAACCTCCACTTGTACTCTTTCTATCAATCCTATCTCCAACTTAATCAGCATCATAGTAGCCAATTAACCCGAAATCTTTACCTTTGTCATACATTAAGCAAAGATAAGTAGAACCTACCAAGTATCTCAATATTCTTTTGATAGTAATATAAAGAGATTCTCTAGGATCTGCTTGAACTCTTGCACACAAACAAAAACTAAACAATATATCAGGTCTGCTTAAAGTTAGGTAAAGTAAAGAACCAATAATTCCTCTAAAAAGAGTTTGATCAATTTTTTTACCAGTTTCATCCTTAGATAAGAGGTTTAAAGGATGCATAGGAGTTGACATTGGTTTGACATTCTCCATTTTATATTTGACTAAAATTCTTTGATATATTTTAATTGATGAATACAAATCTTTTCTTTAGTTTGTTTAATTTATAAACTAAGAAAGAACTTTAATTCACCCATCATACTCATTTCAAATTCACTTTTCATAAGATTTTAAATTTTTACATAATTTCTTAAATGTTGCACCAAAATGATATTGTCTACATATATTTGTACAACTATAAAATCATTTTTAATATATTTTCTAAATAAAGTTTTATCTACTTGACCTCTAATAAATTCATTTTTAATCAAAAACGAACTCAGACGATCATACCAAGCACGAGGTGCTTATTTTAATCCATTCAAAGCTTTATAAAGTTTATAGACATAGTCTGGTTTATTAATGTCTTCAAAACCAGGGGGATGTTTTACATTAACTTCTTCATCTATAAAACCATTCAAAAAAGCACTTTTCACATCCATTTGAAACAGTTTTATATCATGAAAAACAACATATGCAAGCAATATCTGAATAGCTTCTAGTCTAGCTACAGGAGCATATGTTTCATTATAGTCTAGTCCTTTTTGTTGATTATAGCCTTGAGCTACTAATCTAGCTTTGTTATGGTTTACTTTTCTTAATTCATCTAGTTTATTTTTTAATACCCATCTAGTTCCTATGATAGATTTATTGGATGGTTTGGGAACTAGAGACCAAACTTTATTCCTTGTAAATTGATTTAACTCCTCTTGCATAGCTAAAATCCAACTTTGTCTTAAAAAGCTTCATCAATTTTCCTAGGTTCTAATTCAGAAACAAAAGGTACATTTGCCTCTCTTCTAAACTTAGACCTAGTTCTTACTCCTAATGTTTCTCCTATAATCAAGTTTTTTGGGTGAGAAGATTTATACTTTCAGTCTTTTCTTAGACTAAAATTTTTTGAGATATCTTCATCCTTATTAGGTGGATCGTCTGGTGGTGACATGTCTAGCTTCTTAACTAAAGGAGCAGATAGAGTTTCATCATCAAAATCGTCTCTTCTATCTAGATGAGAATCATCATCAAATTTTACATGCATAGACTCTTCAACAATTTTAAAAACAAGATTATAAACTCTATAAGCTTTAGAAGTAATTGAATATCCTAGAAAAATATTGATCTTGGAATCAAATTTATCTAATTTTTCTTTTCTATTCAATATAGTACATTTGCAACCAAAAGGATGGAAGTAAGAAATATTTGGCTGTCTTCCTTTCCATAACTCATATGGAGTTTTATTTAAAATAGGTCATAGAAATACTCTATTCTGAATACAAAAAGTTGTATTCATAGCTTCTGCCCAGAAATACTTAGGAAGATTCATTTCAAATAGCACAGTCCTTGCCATTTCCTGAATCGTCCTGTTTTTTCTTTCTACAACTCCATTATATTGTGGAGTTCTAGGAGCAGAGAAATTATGGAAAATTCCATTCTTTTCACAAAACATTCTGAATTTTTCATTTTCAAATTATCCACCGTGATCACTCCTAATTCTAGCAATACAAATTCTTTTTTCATTTTGTAACTTTTTAGATAAAACTTTAAAACACTTAAGAGATTCATTTTTATTTAATAAAAACAATATCCAACAAAATCTAGTAAAGTCATCAACAATTATGAGACCATACTTCTTTCCTCCTAGACTTAATGTTCTGGTTGGACCAAACAAATCTAGAGGTCTAGACAAAGTTACAATATTTTTAGACGAAAAAGATGTTTTAACTTGTTTTCCTTTTTAACAACTCTCACAAAAGAAAACTTTGTTAAAACTTATCTTTGGTAATCCTCTTACCAAATCATGTCTAACTAGCTTGGAAATATGTTTAAAACTAGCATGACCTAGCTTTTTGTGCCAATTCAGTTTTTCCTCATTTGTTGATATAAAACATGAAATATTTTGACTTTTCAAATTGTCTAAATTATTTTTACAGAGATTATTTCGTCTCTTGGCAGAAAAGAATATGGAAATGTCCTTGTTTTTTACTACACAAGAATTTTGATTAAAGGATACTTCAAAACCAAAATCACATAATTGACTTACACTAATTAGAATATACTTTAAGCATTCAACTAGCAGAACATTATCAATAGACGAAAAAGAACTTTACCAACTTTCTTGATTCCAACTATTTTGCCCTGTTAGTTGTCTCCAAAAGTTACTGATCCTTCATGCCTATGTTGGAGGTCTAGGAATATAGACCGTTTTCCTGTCATATGTCACGAGCAATCACTGTCTAAGTATTATTGGTGATGGTTGCTTTTGCTAGGAAAGGAGATCTGAAGTCTATATTATATCCTTCTTAGGTACCCATATTTCTTTGGGTCCTTTAGGGTTGGCCTTACAGTTTTTCATCAAATAATAAGAATATTGTTTCTTTTTCTTTCTATTAGGAACAAAAATCTTATTATGAAGAACATTACTATTATGAATATTATTCTTAAAACCTAAACCGCTATTATCATTTGGATGTCTATATCTTCCAATCATATCATTCATCTTTTTTGTACTTTTTGTAAATGTTGATAAATATGCTAAGAGACTGTTAATCCTTTGTTTTAGTTGATTAATTTCCTCAAAGCTATCTACAGTTACTTTCTTTTTCACATCGTCTACTTGTTTCTTAAGGCAAACATTTTTTTTCTCTAAGAGTTTTGTGTTCTTCAAATTTTCAGAAAATTTATTTTTTCAATAACCTATATTGTTTTAAGATAACACGTGAATCTTCTAACAATTATAAATAAGCATCCTGAAGATCATCAAAGTTAGAAATTACCTTATCATCGCATTCCCTTTCAACTACCAAGCATTTATTTGCTTGCTCTAATGTTTCTTAGTTAAACTCCGATTCAGACGAACCTAGATCTTCCCATGTTGTCATCATGCTCCTTTTATTTTCTTGACTTTTCTTTTGTTTTCTTTTGAGCAACGGGCATTCAAACTTGTAATGTCATGGTTTGTTACACTCATAATAGACGATAGAACTTTTCTTATTCTTTGAATTGTCTTTGCTATTCTTAAAAGAGAAGTCTTTATTACCCCTTGATTTCTTCTTCCACATCCTTCTAATATTTCTTGAAATGAAGGATAGTTCATCATCATCTTCACTTGAATCTTGATCAGATTCATTAGAATCATCATTCTTGATTTCTTCAATCTTTAATGCTTTTGAAGATGTGCTTCTATTTTTCTATATCTTCTGATTCTTTTCACCAGCCTTTAATGCAATAGATTTATCTCTTAGATTTATTGGATGGTTTGGGAACTAGAGACCAAACTTTATTCCTTGTAAATTGATTTAACTCCTCTTGCATAGCTAAAATCCAACTTTGTCTTAAAAAGCTTCATCAATTTTCTTAGGTTCTATTTCAGAAACAAAAGGTACATTTGCCTCTCTTCTAAACTTAGACCTAGTTCTTACTCCTAATGTTTCTCCTATAATCAAGTTTTCTGGGTGAGAAGATTTATACTTTCAGTCTTTTCTTAGACTAAAATTTTTAGAGATATCTTCAACCTTATTAGGTGGATCGTCTGGTGGTGACATGTCTAGCTTATTAACTAAAGGAGCAGATAGAGTTTCATCATCAAAATCGTCTCTTCTATCTAGATGAGAATCATCATTAAATTTTACATGCATAGATTCTTCAAAAATTTTAAAAACAAGATTATAAACTCTATAAGCTTTAGAAGTAATTGAATATCCTAGAAAAATATTGATCTTGGAATCAAATTTATCTAATTTTTCTTTTCTATTCAATATAGTACATTTGCAACCAAAAGGATGGAAGTAAGAAATATTTGGCTGTCTTCCTTTCCATAACTCATATGGAGTTTTATTTAAAATAGGTCATAGAAATACTCTACTTTGAATATAACAAGTTGTATTCATAGCTTCTGCCCAGAAATACTTAGGAAGATTCATTTCACATAGCACAGTCCTTGCCATTTCCTGAATTGTCCTGTTTTTTCTTTCTACAACTCCATTCTATTGTGGAGTTTTAGGAGCAGAGAAATTATGGAAAATTTCATTCTCTTCACAAAACATTCTGAATTTTTCATTTTCAAATTATCCACCGTGATCACTCCTAATTCTAGCAATACAAATTCTTTTTTCATTTTGTAACTTTTTAGATAAAACTTTAAAACACTTAAGAGATTCATCTTTATTTAATAAAAACAATATCCAACAAAATCTAGTAAAGTCATCAACAATTATGAGACCATACTTCTTTCCTCCTATACTTAATGTTCTGGTTGGACCAAACAAATCTATATGTAACAAATCTAGAGGTCTAGACAAAGTTACAATATTTTTAGACGAAAAAGATGTTTTAACTTGTTTTCCTTTTTGACAACTCTCACAAAAGAAAACTTTGTTAAAACTTATCTTTGGTAATCCTCTTACCAAATCATGTCTAACTAACTTGGAAATATGTTTAAAACTAGCATGACCTAGCTTTTTATGTCAATTCAGTTTTTCCTCATCTGTTGATATAAAACATGAAATATTTTGACTTTTCAAATTGTCTAAATTATTTTTATAGAGATTATTTCGTCTCTTGGCAGAAAAGAATATGGAAATGTCCTTGTTTTTGACTACACAAGAATTTTGATTAAAGGATACTTCAAAACCAAAATCACATAATTGACTTACACTAATTAGAATATACTTTAAGCCTTCAACTAGCAGAACATTATCAATAGACGAAAAAGAACTTTACCAACTTTGTTGATTCCAACTATTTTGCCCTGTTAGTTGTCTCCAAAAGTTACTGATCCTTCTTGCCTATGTTGGAGGTCCAGGAACATAGACCGTCTTCCTGTTATATGTCACGAGCAACCACTGTCTAAGTATTATTGGTGATGCTTTTTTTTGCTAGGAAAGGAGATCTGAAGTCTATATTATATCCTTCTTAGGTACCCATATTTCCTTGGGTCCTTTGGGGTTGGCCTTACAGTTTTTCATCGAATAATAAGAATATTTTTTTTTCTTTTTCTTTCTATTAGGAATAAAAATCTTATTATGAAGAACATTACTATTATGAATATTATTCTTAAAACCTAAACCGCTATTATCATTTGGATGTCTATATCATCCAATCATATCATTCATCTTTTTTGTACTTTTTGTAAATGTTGATAAATATGCTAAGAGACTGTTAATCCTTTGTTTTAGTTAATTAATTTCCTCAGAGCTATCTACAGTTACTTTCTTTTTCATATCGTCTACTTGTTTCTTAAGGCAAACATTTTTTTCTCTAAAATTTTTGTGTTCTTCAAATTTTCAACAAATTTATTTTTTCAATAACCTATATTGTTTTAAGATAACATGTGAATCTTCTAACAATTATAAATAAGCATCCTGAAGATCATCAAAGTTAGAAATTACCTTATCATCGCATTCCCTTTCAACTACCAAACATTTATTTGCTTGCTCTAATGTTTCTTAGTTGAACTCTGATTCAGACGAACCTAGATCTTCCCATACTGTCATCATGCTCTTTTTATTTTCTTGACTTTTCTTTTGTTTTCTTTTAAGCAACGGGCATTCAAACTTGTAATGTCATGGTTTATTACACTCATAGTAGACGATAGAACTTTTCTTATTCTTTGAATTGTCTTTGCTATTCTTTTTAAAAGAGAAGTCTTTATTACCCCTTGATTTCTTCTTCCCCATCCTTCTAATATTTCTTGAAATGAAGGATAGTTCATCATCATCTTCACTTGAATCTTGATCAGATTCATTAGAACCATCATTCTTGATTTCTTCAATCTTTAATGCTTTTGAAGATGTGCTTCTATTTTTCTATATCTTCTTATTCTTTTCACCAGCCTTTAATGCAATAGATTTATCTCTTCTGGGTTTATCTTCTGCATCAAGCTCTACTCCATGAATTTTTAGTGAACCAAGCAATTCATCTAGCTTCAGATTACTTAAATCCTTAGCCTTTTGTATTGTTGTTACTTTGGGTCTCCATCTTTTTGAAAGACTTCTGAGAATCTTTCTGATATGATCTTGACTATCATAGATTCTCCCTCGAGCTTTAAGTCCGTTAAAACTTATTTGGAATCGTCTAAACATCTGATCAATATTCTTATCATCTTTCGTCTTGAACAGCTCATACTGATGAACAAGAATACTAATCTTAGATTCTTTCACCTAATTTATGCCTTCATTTGCAATGGCTAATTTGTCTCACATTTCCTTCGCAGATTCGCATCCATAAACCTTATCATATTCACTTCTTCTTATAGCACAACTTAAAAATAACTTGGCCTTTGAGTTTAACTGAAAGCGAGCTTTCTGATCAGTCAACCATTTGTCACGAGAGATGTTATTCCCTTCGTTGTCTATTGGTGTATATGGACCATTTTCAATGATATCCCAAAGACCAATATGTGTGGATTTTAGAAAGAGTCGCATCCTATCCTTCCAATAATTATAATCTTCACCATTAAATGCAGGGGGTCTTATGATCGAGGCACCTTCTGCTATAAAAACATGTGATTCAGCCATAGATCTTTGTCCTCACTTTGTAGCAGTGTTTCTTGGAAACCTTACTCTAATACCAACTAAAGTAAATCACTTGTTAATATAGAAATCACGTATAATATGTAGAATACACAATAAAGGGGGGTTGAATTGTGTTAGATCGTCTAAGATATTAATCTTTAAAATCTTCTTGATTTTTTTACAAATTTAGAAAATTACATAACAATTCACTTAATTTGATGAATAATGCAACAATGAAAATTATTATCTATTCTTCTAACAATAAGAAAATTAAAGAGATAAGGGTTAGAGAATATGATGTTGCGATTTATACTGGTTCACCCTTAGCCTTGGGCTACATCCAGTCCTCAGAGTTTGTTTGAGATTTCACTATACTCTTCAACGTTACCGGTATTATTTCTACACTTGCAGAGCCTCTTCATATCTCTTTCACAAAGTATTCTTTATCTACTTCCTTAGCCTCTCTAGGTTCTAGCCTTTCTTTCGCTTGGAAAGATATTGTTTAAGCTTAACATTACATATGTATTTGCTCTCTTTCTTTTGCACTTGAGTACAGAGTTTCTCTAAGTAGGTTTCGTACAATCAAATTTTCTCTCTTTTTTATTATTTTTATTTTACGACTATAACTAGTATTTATAACCTAAATCTTCAATTGTCTTCTTCATAAATCTGCTTTTTGAATCTTCTAGAAACTGTTATTAGTTGAGTCCTGTAACTAACTCCAACTAACTAACTGACTGACTGATGTTCTAGAATATTTTTCAATTGTATTGTCTGGTATTATGCTTCGTCTGGTGTTACACTTCGTCTAGTGTTATGCTTCGTCCGGTGTTTTAGACTAAGCATTTCGCACTTTCGTCTGGTCTATCTAAGATGTTTTGTTTTATTCAGTTTTTACTTAAGTATCTCTTGAGTTGACCTTGAGTTGTATGTATCGTCTTGAGTTGACCTTAAGTCTTATGTATTGTCTTGAGTTGATGATTTGTGTCACTTACATTTATTTGCGTACTTAACAAACTCATCAAAACAATTCACACACTTTTATGATTATTATTATTTGATTGTCATCAAAATTAATAGAAGAAGTGAAGTCTTCTTGAATTAAAAAAAGATGCTTAGTCTTCTCAGGTCTTGGGAACTTCTATGTTTAGTGTGGTGTCTAAGCTTAAATTTGTTAAAAGTATGCTCAAATCTCTAAACCCAGATCAAGTAGGTGATTTGAATGAGAGAGTTAAAACCTATTAAGCTTCTTTAATAATATCGAAGATCAAATGCAACAATTGCCTAATCAACCTCACCTGGTTGCCCAGGAAAATGAGGCCATTACCAACCAAATCAAAGCTTTAGAAGACTAGGAGTTGTTTTATAAACAATCTTCCCGTATTAAGTGGCTCAGAAAGGGAGATAGGAATACCAAATTCTTTCATAATTCTATTTTGTCAAATAGGAATAGGAACAATATCCACTTTTTACTGGTGGGCACTAGCCATAGGATTGTTGATTTTAAAGATATCCAAAAATAGTTCCTAAGTTTTTTTCAGAGCACTCTTAGGAACAAAAAAGACTTACTCTCCTCTAGAGAGTATGTGATAACTCTTTTTCCTTCTCCTATTCCTAACAATCTTAAAAACAATCTCATTACTAAAGTCTCAACATAGGAGATTAGGGATGTCTTTAATTATTTAAACCCTAATAAGGCTCCCGATCTAGATGGTTTTAATGGTTTTTTTTCTTTAAGCAAACTTGGCATATTATTAGGGATGATATTACTCATGCCATCAAAGATTTTTTCAAACATAGGAGGTGAAGTGGAACAAAACCTTGAGGTCTTGGGTACGAGTGGTGACTCATCCAAGTGCCAAAGAGGACAATACCTGGAGTGACGGCAGTAGAGGCTGGGCTCTACATTAAAAAGGCTTTTCCTGCACTAGTCGACTACAACCCCTGACTAGCCGACTAGGATGTGTATATTTTCCTTCTTTTTCTTATAACTTTTCCGTCCGATATCCGATTGACCTGATTCTTGAGGCAACAGATTCGTGAATCATTGAAATTCATTTTATGAGAAATTGGGAATTTTTGGACGGAAAATTGACGTGGGTCCAGGTAATGATTCTTTCGTCACTGTTTTATTTATTTTTGGACCTATAGAGGCCCAAATTGATTAATTTTGGTGACGTTAGATTTCTAATTTTTAGATGGAATGTTTGTGATGGAAATTTTGTATTAAGGCCGGGAATATCATGAACATGCATTGCGCACCTTCTAATTGCTACATGTGCAACATTAAATAGTTCTGATTGAGCAATTGGTAATATTTATATTCTGTAACTATTATAGAGGAACTTTTGGAGCGCCGATCCACCGATGCCACTAAGACTTCCAGGTATTAGCTCGGAAGTACAGGTGAGTAACCTAGATAGTTCATTCAATTATTATATGTCCAATGTGGGGAATAATGGAGGGATTAAGCTTGTTTTTTTGTTTATGCCTGGATTCCAGACAGATAGTTCGATGAATTGTGAGATCTGACATAGAAGTGTCTCTGTTTGTGATTCTGTGAGCTGACTTGCTTCTACTATGTGATCAATTGTGATTGGTAGCATTGTGCTATATGAATACATTGTGAATTGTTTGCTATTCTTTGGGATATCTGATGATCAATCGCGCTATACCGTGCTTCATTTCATTGCCTCTACTGTGGCAGACTGTGTTATATGGACTGTTAAATTGGGCATGTACATTTCATACACAAATGCATAAATGGATAATAACAACAGTTGTGACCAGAGTCGCCATCGACATCAAAAGAGCCTCGAGCTCAAGGGAGATAGTGCATACCGGAGGGCTCTCCTACTCCCTGAGACGCTTCATCAGAGTATCGTTATCGTTTAAGCGCTTCGGTCACAAAGAGACTGCAATAAATTAGGAAAGTGTCACATATGCATTGTATATATACTTGACTGACTACTTGAAATGGGAAAAAGGCATGAGTGCCTTATTCAATTGCGATTTGCTTGTATGTAATGATCTGGTACTTCTAACTGTGTTATTGCAAACTAAACTGTAATTGCTTGTGTGCTGTGTTATTACTGTGACGCGATTAAGTGATGCATGAATTGGGCGAACCATCGATGATGGTTCCTCACTGAGTTCGCAAAACTCACCTAAAATTTGCAAATATTTTTTAGGACTCAGAAGAATACCCTGTTAGGTTTACGGGTGTAACATCCCGTTACTGATAACAAGGACATTATGGTAATATTGGGTCAGAATGATGGGGTTCATTGCATTCACTGGTCGGACTGATAGTTTGCAATGCATTCACTAATTGAGCACGTTACTAGCCTCTACTTATAGAGGAACAGGTTTCTTGCATATGCATTTATTCATAGGTACATGCATTCATGATTTTCCGGCATTTTAATTGTAAGTATGAACTGATTGGATTGTGAACTGACTAGAATGACTGGATTGTAATTGATTGAGAAATTAGGAGTAAGTGAGCTTGAATGACTGATTTAGAATAGTCTAAGAGTGATTGACTATTGATAGTGTTTTATAGAAAATTTTCGAGAAATTCGGGAGAAAATGCCTGCATCGAAATTTTGGAGTGATGAATCGATCGACCGTATAAGATCGAAAGAACTGTCCAATGGCAATGGAAAAATTAGAGTGATACTGTTAGGAAATTTAAAATGTTGAGCCATTGAAATTTAGAGACTGAAATTTGGACTGAGTTGGAGACCTTTGTTTATAAATAACTAAGTTTGAATGTGGGAATTACCTAAGGCATTTCTTCTTCTCTCCCACGGTGATTTCGATTTCCTCCATAGGTAAGGATTCTTCAATCTTTCCTCTATGGTTTTCTTCCTATTGTGCTAGCCTAACTGATTTATTGTGATTGATGAAGGTTGAGAAGGATGGGAGTGAGTTATCGTTGATTTGAGAAAGATTCAGGGTTTACGGTGATTTTGAGAGATTTGTGGATTGATCTTTGATTGGTAAGTTTTAATGGCTTTAATGTTGTTATTAGTAGTTGTTTCATGTATTTATGGCATTTATTGTGAAAGATTGAGTAGTTAGGATGTTTAATGGAGGTTTTAAATAGCATTAATGGCAAAAAATCGATCGGAGAAGACGAAGGGCGACCCGCACGTCGCGAAGTCTGGCGCGGCCTCGCCGCGGCGAGAAATTCAGTGCTCGCCGCGATGAGAGCAGTGAGACGCCGCGGCGAGCGTCTGGTTCCATGCCGCGGCGAACACCTTCGCCTACGTCGCGGCGAGCTGCGAAGAGGACGAACGCCGCGGCAAGCGATCTTCTCTTCGTTGCGGCGAGGGCTGTAGGTCTCGGCGAATGGCAGTTTTCTGATTGAATGAGTGTTTGTTTATTGGACATAATTTATGGTATAGACCTCTGATTGAGGTGATTCTCGATTCATTATTAACTAGAGAAAGAGGTCTACAATTGAGGATAATTATAGGAGTTAAAATCTAATTTAATTGGTATTGATTTATCGAGATTAAGGCCAATTATGGTTCATAGTGTGACCTAAATATTGAATTGAGACAATTGGGGTTTTAATTGGGATTTTAAATTGGGGTTTTGACCCAAAGGATAGGGAATTGCTATAGGGAGTGCGAATTGAGGAAAATTGACTGAATTATAGGATTGGACCAATTATTTTCGATCAATTGGGCGAAGAGTTAGATTAGGATATAAGAGTTATAAATTGGGTTTTAGCGTCGGGAAAATCGTGAACATGCATTGTACGTAATTTCATAGAGACATATGCATTACTGAACTGCTAAATTGAGCCTCTAGTAATGGGACTGTATTTTTACTGTTATAGAGGCGTCGTTGGATCGTCATTCCACGGACATTGCTAGAACTTCCAGGCAGTAGCTCGGAAGTTACAGGTGAGTAACCTAGTTGGTTTCTCAAATTTCTGACTGCTTAAAAGCTCAACGTGAATTACTTGCCAAATGTGAAACTGTATGATTATTGAGATATACATGATCGGATGGTATGCCTCTACTGTATCGGACTGTGAAATTGTATGATTATCGAAATGTCTGAAATGTACATGATCAAATGACATGTTTCTACTGTATTGGACTGAATTACTGCATGATACTGAGAAATACAATACTGGGCTTTTATAGCCAGCCATACACTGAATGAATGGACACTGCATTGCATGCATAAATGCATGATTAGATAATGGAATGTGACCCAAGTTGCTATTATCACTGAAAAGAGCCTCGAGCTCTAACATTTGATCGACCGCCTAGCCCAGGGGAGAAATCGACGTGTCCCCATCGAACACTAACTGAGCACTTGGGCACAATACTGAATAACTGGAAAGAGTCTCATATGCATTATATACATGACTGATTGAATTGCCAAATTGTGTGATGATTACTGAACTGTGTGATTCCATGATTTGCTGTAAATTGTGATGTGATATCAGAACTATTCTACGCCATCGTAATATTGTTATCGATACTATACACTGTTGTAAACTACTATAAACTGCTATATAATACTATCAATTGAATATTATCAGGTCGTGTCAGTACGCATTTGCGTAATGCATGATTTGAGTGAACCATCGATGATGGTTTCTCACTGAGTTCGCAAACTCACCCAAAATTGCAACCTATTTTTCAGGACTGATAGAGTAGACCCCTAGCTTCGGAGATAGCCTTTTCCTATCGGCGTCTTTGGCGGGAGAAGCGATGGCACACAGGTCGGTCAGCTGGGTTGGATTTTGAGGATGACTTAGGATAGACACTTGTATCAGTTTCCTTTTTGGTTTTGTTTAGGGGACTGATAGACTTGTCTATTTTTTTATTGGATGACTGTATCAGATTGATATTATGATTTTAAAATTTAGTGGTTTCCGATATTGGGTTATGTTATGCTTTTAATTTATTGCCATGCCATGTGGATTTTTAATGGAAATATTCTGGTGGTGCACCTTTATCGTGGGATACGTATCGGAGCGACCTTCGGGTTTTCCGATGTGTACCCTACGGTGAGGGGGCGCTACATTAAGTGGTATCAGAGCATGGTTTGGCATCTTTTGGAATTAGTGAAATTAAACTGAAATTACTGAAAGGATAGTAGAACTGATCAGAATTTCTTGTCTGTTTTAGGTCATCCGTCCTTGGAGATCGAGTGGAACAACCAGCTGACCTGGAATCAGTAGGAGCTAGTAGGGAGTCTCCTGCGCCTCATTCAGAGGAGTTACCTCCTCGAGTTCCTGTGAGACGGGAACGGAGATATGATCAATCGCGTGGCGGGGCGATTGACTTCTATGGCAAGACCGATCATGGAGGCTGAGGGATGGCTAGAGAGGACTGAGAGAGTCCTCGACCAGATGTACTGCTACCCGGACGAGCGTTTCGACTACGCGGTTTCCACGCCGCTGTGGTTCGCATATCGATGGTGGAAGATCGTTCGGCAGCACCACCAGAGCCGCACACTGACATGGGATGACTTTCTGAGGGCTTTCAAGGACAACTTCATGCCCAAGATTTTTCTGGAAATGAAGTTACAGGAGTTCCTAGAGCTGAGACAGGGACAGTTGACCGTGGCCGACTATGAGGTGCGGTTCAATGAGTTAGTGGTTTATGCTTCTTCATTGGTGGCTACTGAGGCGACAGTGTCGACGTTTGAGGCGGACTCAATCTGAGATCCGCACCTATTGACTAGATCCGATATAGGCAATTTCATAGAGTTGAGGGCTGCAGCAGTGAGGATAGAGCATTCTTGAGACAACAGATGGTCGAGACCGGTCGGGGACCAGGATTAAGAGACCTAGTGATAGCCAGGGCAATGCTGGCAGAGAGTACAGCAAGCGTCAGAGTAGGCCCTTCAGGTCCGCAGGAGGGGCTAGACAGACTGGTCATGGGCAGAGAGACAGTTTTGCACAGACTGGTAGTGGTGGCGGCAGTGTCAGAGTTTCTGGACAGTCTGCTCCCTTATGTGAGCATTGTGGCAAGAGACACAGTGGAGAGTGTCGATGGCTATCTGGAGCCTGCTTGAGGTGTGGTTCGATGGACCACCTAGTAAGGAACTGCCCAGAGACTGTGGGAGCCCAGTCTGCTATGACTGGAAGATCTGGTAGCAATACCACAGTGCAGCAGAGCCGTGGTGGTGGGTCCAGATGGAGAGGTCGAGGCCGAGGTCGAGGTCGAGCAGAGGGATCAGCAGTGAGGTTAGAGGATCTGAGTAGCAGACAGCAGTCTCAGGCCAAGGTCTATGCCATGACTCGGCAGGAGGCCCAGGATTCCCCGGATGCTGTTGCGGGTATGCTTCTGATTTCTGGTTTCGAAGCATATGCATTGTTGGATCCTGGATCCACCCATTCTTTCATTGCATCGCATTTAGCATGTAGACTGCATGGGGATAGAGAGAGGTTACAGTATGGGTTAGAGGTGAGTACACCTCTAGGTAGTACAACTATATAGGGAGGTAGATGTGATATTTGGGATGGACTGATTGACTGCGCATAAGGGCTATTATGGACTGTTTCACTAGGGAGGTTGTGAGGCCATCCGCTCACGAATGGATCTTGAGTCGATCAGATGATTATAACTGAAGAATTTAGCAATGAAAGGATAGACTGGAAATAAATTTTAAATAAATGAAAAGTCGTTATTGGGAGACCTGAGTCTATTGGAGACTCAAGTGTGAGAGATAAAATTTGTTACTGAGAAAATATGCATTGTGTTATCGTAACTAATCTGACTATGTAAGAGGATTACTGAACTGTAAGGAGAAATTAGTCAAGAAATTGAGGGGATTATTGGTTCACAAAATTTTTATGTAAATGTTTAGGAAGTACTAAGTTGATATGAGGAATACGGAGAAAATAGTGTAAAGGAACTTGTGGCAGAATATGATATTTAGAAATTGAGAAATCATGAGAGAAATTTTCAATTCGAGTATTAACTGTATCGTTGTAAATTCGAAGACTTTGTAATACTTATTGACGTGTCCCAATGAAGGTTATGATGCAATCTGTTGAAATGGTGTAAAGTAGTTTTACATGCATAGGGATAAGTATAATCTTTTGGACTGTATTATAATTGATGACTAGAATTTATTGTGTGGATATTGTTCTGAAAGCTTGGAGATACTGGTTGGAACAGAAACATTTCAGATATGGCTATGAATAAGCAAATTGATAGCGATCAAGGTAATAGTGAAATTGAAGGAATTGAAAAGGATTATGCAGTTGAGGTTTTAAAATTTAGCTAGTGGTGCAATATAATGTACTGAATAGAAAATGCAATGGCAAAGGATCTTTATTTGGGCGTTAAGGCTATTAAACCTAGTATAATATCGAGTGTGACTGTCGATCTATCAAGGAGGTAAAAAGGAATGTATCATTATTAGTTATGGGAATTTCGGATCAAGTGTGTATAGAAAGGACTGACAAAGCAAATTGGGGATTTAGAAATTGCAGACCTTATTGAGAAATTCAAATGGGATTCAACTTTTGAGGAAACGATATTTATGAATGCATTGTGAAGTATGTGTTAACCCACCAAAGAAACCGTTAGAGAAATCTCTAGGAATCATCAAAGTGTTGTGTTTCTGCAAGAGTGTATAGAAAGAGTAATTGAAAATATAGAGTGTGGAATCGAATAGTTTTCGTGGGGATAACTAACTGACGTGACTGCTGAGGCAAAAGTGAGACTGATATTCGTAGAGTCCGTTGAGATTGAGGTATTATTATAGTGTTACCATTCGAATAGTGCATAAGGAGTCGTTGACCCCTACATTAGAGTGAACAAGGCCTGAATATAGTCGAAGACTATGATTGATTTGAGTGAATGATGATAAGTGGAATGAATCTAAAAAAGAGGTTGAGCGATCCAAGTTAATGACAATGAGTCAAATCGATTAGGATCGCGGTTATGAGAATCTAATGAAATTAGTGTTTTAACACTAAAGAGATGTAATCTGATAAGTAAATCGATGAAATATTTCGAAGTGTGTAGCGTTGGCCAAATGTATAAAGGGAGATATAGGTATATAAGGAAACTTAATTCGTTACTAAATGGCCTCTATGTGGCCGTCGTGTAAATAGATTGGTAAAGTGGGTTAAAATCTAAAAGATGACTCTGATTTACAGAGTGTTTTATGGACTGGATTAATAAACAGTGTTAAGATCTGAAAAATGTGTTTTTGGTACCGAATGTCAGGATTTGTGAATAATAATAAGCAAATGAGTGAGAATCGGAATAGAAAGGAGCGGATAAATTCCCTTATCCTCTTGATCAATTGTATATAAAATTTCAAGGATGAAATTTTTATTAGGAGGGGTGAATTGTAACATCCCGTTACTGATAGCAAGGGCATTATGGTAATAGTGGTTCAGACTGATGGGGTTCATTGCATTCACTGGTCGGACTGATAGTTTTCAATGCATTCACTAATTGAGCGGGTTACTGGACTCTACTTATAGAGGAACAGGTTTCTTGCATATGCATTTATTCATAGGTACATGCATTCATGATTTTTCGGCATTTTAATTGTAAGTATGAACTGATTGGATTGTGAACTGACTGGACTGACTGGATTGTAATTGATTGAAAAATTAGGAGTAAGTGAGCTTGAATGACTAATTTAGAATAGTCTAAGAGTGATTGACTATTGATAGTGGTTTATAGGAAATTTTTGAGAAATTCGGGAGAAAATGCCCGGACCGGAAATTTTGGAGTGACAGACCGATTGACCGTATAGTACTGAAAGAGCTGTCCAATGGCAATGGAAAAATTAGAGTGATACTGTTAGGAAATTTAAAATGTTGAGCCATTGAAATTTAGAGACTAAAATTTGGACTGAGTTGGAGACCTTTGTCTATAAATAACTAAGTTTGAATGTGGGAATTACCTAAGGCATTTCTTCTTCTCTCCCACGGTGATTTTGATTTCCTCCATAGGTAAGGATTCATCGATCTTTCCTCTATGGTTTTCTTCCTATTGTGCTAGCCTAACTGATTTATTGTGATTGATGAAGGTTGAGAAGGATTGAAGTAAGTTATCGTTGATTTGAGAAAGATTTAGGGTTTACGGTAATTTTGAGAGATTTGTGGATTGATCTTTGATTGGTAAGTTTTAATGGCTTTAATGTTGTTATTAGTAGTTGTTTCATGTATTTATGGCATTTATTGTGAAAGATTGAGTAGTTAGGATATTCAATGGAGGTTTTAAATAGCATTAATGGCGAAAAATCGATCGGAGAAAACGAAGGGCGACCCGCACGTCGCGACGTCTGGCGCGGCCTCGCCGCGGCGAGAAATTCAGTGCCCGCCGCGACGAGATCAGCGAGACGCCGCGGCGAGCGTCTGGTTCCACACCGCGGCGAACACCTTCGCCTACGTCGCGGCGAGCCGCGAAGAGGACCTGACGTCATGGCGAAGCGTGTTTCACGCCAAGCAGCGATCTTTCTTCGTCATGGCGCGAGGGCTGTAGGTCGCGGCGAATGGCAGTTTTCTGATTGAATGAGTGTTTGTTTATTGGACATAATTTATGGTATAGACCTCCGATTGAGGTGATTCTCGATTCATTATGAACTAGAGAAAAAGGTCTACAATTGAGGATAATTATGGAAGTTAAAATCTAATTTAATTGGTATTGATTTATCGAGATTAAGGCCAATTATGGTTCATAGTGTGACCTAAATATTGAATTGAGACAATTGGGGTTTTAATTGGGATTTTAAATAGGGGTTTTGACCCAAAGGATAGGGAATTGCTATAGGGAGTGCGAATTGAGGAAAATTGACTGAATTATAGGATTGGACCAATTATTGTCGATCAATTGGGCGAAGAGTTAGATTGGGATATAAGAGTTATAAATTGGGTTTTAGCGCCGGAAAAATCGTGAACATGCATTATACGTAATTTCATAGAGACATATGCATTACTGAACTGCTTAATTGAGCCTCTAGTAATGGGACTGTATTTTTACTATTATAGAGGCGCCGTTGGATTGTCATTCCACGGACATTGCTGGAACTTCCAGGCAGTAGCTCGGAAGTTACAGGTGAGTAACCTAGTTGGTTTCTCAAATTTCTGACTGTTTAAAAGCTCAACGTGAATTACTTGCCAAATGTGAAACTGTATGATTACTGAGATATACATGATCGGATGGTATGCCTCTACTGTATCGAACTGTGAAATTGTATGATTACCGAAATGTCTGAAATGTACATGATCAAATGACATGTTTCTACTGTACTGGACTGAATTACTGCATAATACTGAGAAATACAATATTGGGCTTTTATAGCCAGCCATACACTGAATGACTGGATACTGCATTGCATGCATAAATGCATGATCAGATAATGGAATGTGACCCAAGTTGCTATTATCACTGAAAAGAGCCTCGAGCTCTAACATCTCATCGACGGCCTAGCTCGAGGGAGAAATCTCGACGCGTCCCCATCAAAACCGATTGAGCACTTGGGCACAATACTGAATAACTGGAAAGAGTCTCATATGCATTATATACATGGTGATTGAATTGCCAAATTGTGTGATGATTATGAGCGTGTGATGCCATGATTTGTTGTAAATTATGATGTGATATCAGTAAATCGTTTCTACGCCATCGTAATATTGTTACTGATACTATACACTGTTGTAAACTACTGTAAACTGCTATATAATACTGTCAATTGAATATTACTGTGCCGTGCTGTACGCAATTTGCGTAATGCATGATTTGAGTGAACCATCGATGATGGTTTCTCACTAAGTTCGCAAACTCACCCAAAATTGCAACCTATTTTTCAGGACTGATAGAGTAGACCCCTAGCTCCGGAGATAGCCTTTTCCTACCGAGCGAGCGTGCTGGCAGGAGAAGCGATGGCACACAGGTCGGTCAGCTGGGTTGGATTTTGAGGATGACTTAGGATAGACGCTTGTATCAGTTTCCTTTTTAGTTTTGTTTAGGGGACTGATAGACTTGTCTATTCTGTTATTGGATGACTGTATCAGATTGATATTATGATTTTAAAATTTAGTGGTTTCCGATATTGGGTTATGTTATGCTTTTAATTTATTGCCATGCCATGTGGATTTTTAATGGAAATGTTCTGGTGGTGCACCTTTATCGTGGGATACGTATCGGAGCGACCTTTGGGTTTCCCGATGTGTACCCTACGGTGAGGGGGCGCTACAACGGGAGTATGTCTACAACATTCAAATGAAGAATAGGGGTCGGGATCAGTCCACATTTGCATTAGTGTCATCCTTTTGTATTTATAAAATTATATTCCGCAAACTCTGTAAATTAATACTTTGTATTTATAACAGGCCCAATTTGGTTATGGATTGGTATACATTAAATGTTGGTTAACGCGGGCTCGATTGTCTACCGTTTTTTGGGCGTATGAATGTTTATAAAAAAAAGTGATACTGAGTTTACTGAGTGATGTAGCACGCTACCCTCGCAGGGCACGAATTCAGATATCACCATCGATTTCGGGTTCGGGTCACGCGGGAGTGGGGTGTTACAGGAGGCTTCTCAAAGGGCTTAATTCTACTTTTATTTTTTTATTGCTAAGATAGATCACCCTTCGACTGTGTATGATTATAGACTAATCTCTTGCTGTAACATGATATATAAGGTGATTTCAAAAATCATGAAAAATAGGTTTAAAGATTTGCTCCCTCACATAATTATCCCCAGTCAAAGTGCTTTCATTAAGGGTCGCTAAATAGGGGATAATATCCTACTGGCTCAAGAGATCTTTAAGAAATATCATCTTTCAAATAATCATAAGTGTTGTAATTTTAAAATTAATTTGAAAAAAGCTTATGATTCAATTCAATAGGATTTCCTCCTGAATGTACTCATAGTTGTAGGTTTTCCTCCTACTTATATTAAGTGAATTGAAGAGTGTATTACCTCTCCTTCTTACTATATCTTGATTAGTGGATCTCTCTCAAAAACTTTTCCTGGTAAGTCAGGCTTAAGACAAGGGGATCCTTTATCCCTGTATCTCTTTATTATCAGTATGGAGGTTCTCTTTATAATTTTGGATGCGTCTATAGCTTGTAGCGATACTTTTAAATACCAATATAGGTGTAAAACTCTTAAACTATTATACCTTTTGTTTGGTGATGACCTATTGTTGTTTTGTTATGCTTAGTAAGAGTCAGTACTTTTTATCTACTGATATGGATCATATGGCTCTTCAGCTGGAAACACTAAATGGTCTTCAAAGAGGTCAATTTTCTATCTGTTACTTGGGGGGCCTCTCTTAATAGGTCATCTGTCTAGGAGAGATTACATACCTCTTGTTGGGATCCGATCCGAAGGCCGGATCCCAACCGAAGAAACAGAAAACGAATATGAAACGAAAGCAAAATCGAAAGAAAGGAACATAAGGCGGAAGCAAAATCATAAGCGAAAGTGAAGAATGGTACTTACAACACGAAAGCAAATCCAATCTTAAAGCGAAAGAATCAGAAGCAAATCAAAACGAAGCAAACATCGGATCAAATCGAATCGAAACCAATTTCCGACATCCGTGAACAAATATTTTAGGAAAAACATCGCGTTGGAAATCTTAAAACTATCAGTCTAAACTAATCCAAATTCATGTACTTTTTTTTCTTTTCATTCTTTAATCATTCTCATACGAAGCACTTCAATTTCTCATTTGGACAAATTCATCCTCAACCAATATCTCAATCTATTGATCCTATTTAAATCATGACCATCAATTACACAAAATCTTACTAATCCTTTCTTTGTTAATAGACACTTAATACATATATCTATATATCTGCAATTCATACACAATAAACGCTTCAATAATTCCCAATCCAAAATCCATACGCGAATCATAATTCATTTTATCATTCCATATACAAATCCATAATGTATTTACGTCATGAAATACGTGCTTACAAAATATTCCATAATTCACTTTTCTATTACAAAAATCCCCTAAATTCTCAACAAAAGTCTAAGATCTTGTTCTTACCACCATTTAACAAAAACAATACAATATGTACACATACAAACAAACAAAAACCTTCACTTTCTTTCACCCGATCTTCTTCTCATCACCTGTGGATGAGAATGAAGGGGGTGAGCTTATAGCTCGTGGGTAACATTTTATAACAAATAAATAAGCAAAACCCTTGAAATTATTTTTCTTTTTTGGTCTTAGAAAGCATTTCTTTGAAATCCGTAAAGCACATTTTCAAAAAGTTCTTTTCTTGCTGTATTCAAAATCGAAATTTGCAAAACGTATGATTTTTAGGCTTTCAACCATAAACCCATAGGTTACAAAACATGAATGCATCAACTTGACAACTCATAGATGCAGTGGCAAATCACATATGCAATGCACAACAAATGGCTCGAAAGTTCCATAAACACAATGGATAAACTGAAGTTTATCGTAAACAAGACGAGTCTGATTTCTCAGGATCTCGTGGTCTTAAGCGGGCAGCTGGGAGAAGGCTATGGGTCATCGTGCACGAGACTAACGAAACAGGTTCTCTCTTGCCCAAACAAAAGCACATAATCATGCTTAAATCAATTTATCGAATGATCTTTTCTGAATATACGAAATGCCATGGAATCTTTCGAGGCATAACAAAAATGTATTTTGCAATTCATCAAAAGTTCATGTATTAAATCAACAATGATTTTTCAAATCATTCATACAATGATGCAATTGAAATCAAAAAATCTCTTTGTTTAAAGAAAGCAGTAGTGGCTTATAAATTCTATTATAAACAGGTACCCACCTCATTTCCATGCTTGAAGCTTTGTCCCAATCATCAATTTCTCCAATGCCTTTCTTAAAACCCTAATTCAAGACATAAACCCTAATTAATTCCACATCCAAAATTGATCCCATTAAACCATGTAATCTTCAAAATTGACTTTAGAATTCACAAACCCATACCAATTCCAAGGTATCTAAACCAAAAACTCTCTAAAAGATCAAAGATCGAAAATCGACTCTTACCTTCATCTTTTCCAATTTTGGATTTTCTTGGTTCATAATGGAGCTTTCTTCATTCTCCACCTTTCTCTCTCTTGAATCAACATAGAAAGCTTGCTTGCTCCTTCACTCATCTGAAAGCTTGCTCTCCCTTCTCTCTTCTTTCTCTTGTTCTTTTCCTTCTTTTGTCTCTTAATCGTGCATCCTCTTTGGCCAACCACTACAGCCACTTCATTTATACATGCCATGCCATTTAATGAATGGTAAATGACCTAATTGTCCCTCCATGTAAGCCTATAAACTTAACCCTTTAAGTAAACTTTCAAAATTGCCCCTTCATTGGTCTTTAAAACTGACATCTTGTCTGATTATTTCGATCAGTTAAATGAAGACATTTGACAAAAAATTCTTTTATAGAAATGTCCCTCTATGTCTTATGAATCCATCGCTTCAAGAATCAGATCGATCGGAGCTCTATAACTCAAGATATCTCCAAAATACTGAAGTTTGTTCTCCAGACCCGAGGCTGAACATTACGCCTTGCTTCACTCAAGAAATTGAAAGTCTTAGGGACTTAATTGTCATTCGGCTCCTTCGGAACATTTGTAGCCCCATGTCTCTAGTTTAATTTTCAAGAAGAATCCGATCTATTGGAGCTCTATAGCTCCAGATATCTCCAAATTACTGAAGTCTATTCGGCCATTACAAAACCGAGACTAAACACTACACTTAACTTAAATCTAGAAATTGAAAGTATTAGAAGCTAAATTGTCAATCAGATCCTTCAGATAAATTGTAGATCCATGTCTCTACTTTAATTTGCAAAAAAAATCCGATCGATCGGAGCTCTACCGATCGAGATATCTCCAAAATACTGAACATTGTTCAAACTTTTACAACCGATCAGCTCACTTTGATCTGGTCGATCTTTCTCCATTTAATGCCAAAACCAATCAATCTAGTATGGAAAGATAGAAAAATGTCTTAGAAATCCAAAGCTTCAAAAATTTGATCGATCGGATGTCGGACGAAGAAGTTATGCTCAAAAGAGCGGAGGGAGGTCGGATCGATCGATCGCTCAGCAAGGCGATCGATCGCCCAGCCAAGCGACCGATCGATCAGCTTAGCGTCGCTTGGTGGTCGATCGATCGTCAGGCGAGTCCACCGCTCGGTCGATCGTCACATGGTCGATCGTCATCACAAGACATGGTCGCCATGCGATCCTGACCTCCTAACTTCTAACCTTCATATCTTTTGACTCTGAGCTCCAAATTTTACAAACTTGGTATCGTTAGAAAGATAAAAGACAGATCTACAATTTTCAAGAAGGACTCAAAAGCAAGCTCAGTCTTTAAAGGGGTTAAAATGCACTCAAATATGACCGATTGATAATCTCCTTAAAACTTTAAACAACATCTCAAATTGTAAACATCATAATTTTTGACCCATAACTCCAAATTTGACAAACTTGGTGTCTACGGAAAGATAAAAGAACCCTCTACAACTTTTATGAAGGCTTTAAAAATCAGATCGAGCTTTAAATGGGTCAAAAACTCCACACAAAGTGAATGGTCGATCAGCTTCACACTAAACAGCATCAGAACTTCCAAAAATCATAACTTTCTACTCCCTTGTCCAATATTTTCGTTCTTTATATCAATGGAAAGATAAAACAAGCTCTAAAATGGTCATGAGAAACTCCAAAGCAACTTCAACTTCTAGCTAAGTCAATTTTTCAATCAATGTTTCTTCCCTGTTAACAATCACCTAAGCAATATCCAAACTTCAAATTATCATAACTTCTTGCCCCGATATCAAAAAATTCCATACTTTATGGCGTTAGAAAGCTGGAAACATGAGCTACAACTTTCATTAAGACCCTATGAACGAATTCTACATTGATGAGGGTCAAAATCTAAATCGAAGCTACTACCCGAAAATTTTCATACTAAACAACATTCAAACTTCACAATTTCACATCTTTCAGCCTCCACATCCAAAATTTTCATATTATACATTACAGAAATCATTTAATCCAATTCAAACCCCATCAGTATGGCGATCAGCCTCAAAGCACAATACACACAAATCTATACTTCATAGTATTTTTCCAAAACAATGCCACGTGCACTTAACTTCGAAAATTCATAACTTTTGATTCAGTTATCAAAAATTGTCAAACTTTATGGCTGCAGAAAGCTCTCAACATAATCTACAAATTTCATGAAGATCATTTTCTCACAATCTGCCTAAATCAAAAAAGTCAACTCTCTACTCCAAAAGGTCAAACTTTCTAATTTCTTCAAAATTTTACACTTTCACTTTCTATTTCTTGATTTCAACTTCCTTTTCAATCATCTCATCCACTTAAACTTTCATAAGCAAAACTAATCTTCAAGGTCATCAAAACCAATAAATTCTTTTTCTTATCAATTTCCTCAAGGCATAAAAACTTCTATAACACAATTCATATTTGAAAACACTCATTGAATTCATTTTAATATTTCTAATTTCTATCGAAAGTTCGGAGTCCAACACCTCTGTTGGATAAAATTGATGCCAGAGTTAACAAATGGACCCATCGAACTCTTTCCTATACTGGTAGATTACAGTTGGTTATTTCTATGCTCTCAACATTTTAGGTGTATTGGTCTCGTCATTTCATTCTTCCTTCTTCCATTATTAAAGAAATAGAGACAAAATTAAGGAATTTCTTATGGTTTGGTAATATTGTGTCTAACTCTCGTGCAAAGGTTAAATGTAATGACATTTGTAGACCTAAAAGAGAGGGTGGTTTAGGCATTAAACATTTATCTACAATTTGGGTTCTTTTTAATTATAATGAAGCTTTGTGGATCAAGTGGGTGCATACCATTATTCTTAGAAGAAAACTTTTTTAGAGTGACCAACCTAGTAATAATAGTTCGTGGAGTTGGAGGAAACTATTACATGTTAGGGACCTTAATGGGAACCAATTCAGAATTAAGATAGGAAATGAGATGTCTATTTTCTTATGGCAGAATCCTTGGCATCATAAAGATATCTTGAAGATCTCTCAACTCCCAGAGTGATCAATGGATCGGAATTACCTATGAGTGCCAAAGTTTTTGATGTTATTAGAAATAATGTGTGGAACTAGCAATGGATCATAATTGAGAACATACGCACCCTGGAGCCTTTGCCATGCCAACCAGAAAGCTCCAAACCTAATAGATTGGAATGGATAGCTAGCTCCTCTAAAGCATACACAAATGCTTCGGCCTATAATGCTTTGAGACCTCCCAATCTTCATATCCTTTAGCATAAATTAGTCTGGTATAAAAGAATTAGCCTAAGTTATTCCTTCATCCTGTGGCTAGCTTTTCTTAATAAGCTACAAATGAGGGATAAACTCCTCTTCTCTTATGCCCCAAATCACTACTCTTTGTGTTTCTTGGATGAGGAGTTTATTAACCATCTGTCTTTTGAATGCTCTTACTTAAAAACAATGTATCCACTTTGTCTAAACCATTTTCAAATCTACAAGCCTAACTTGATAAATCTTCAAGCCATTCTAAATTGGTTTAACCATCCTCCAAGCTACAAAAATATTGACCTCAACCTTTTTCTCATTCTCTTCTATGTTATTGTGTATAACCTTTGGTCCGAAAAAAACCACCAAACCTTTAAAGATCAAATCTTGGAAGTTGGGAGCATTAACACTAGAGTGGTTTTCCAAGTTATGGAACATCTTAGCTCAAATATCGAGGGAAGGTAATTGTTGAGGGAAGGTAATTATTAGTGTGGATTGCTTTTTTCTTTAATTTATTGTTTTGTAGGTTGATACTAGTTCATGACAGTAGGAGGTCTACTACTACTACTCCTCGATTCTTAAAGCAATGGAGATCGTATCCTTCAGCAAATTAGGACAGTTCAGTAGCACCCTTTTGGGTTTCTCCAATAATGTCTTAGAAAGTTATCAAGACTTGGGATCATGCTATTGGGACAAGATGTGTGCAAAAAGTAGAGGGAAAGGTTTTCTCCTTCTCATCTTTGGTATCTTAAAGCAATGGAGATCCTCTCCTTTTAGCAGAATATGAGAGTTCAGTTAAGAAGCTTCAGCCATGAAGTTTTATCTCAATAATTTTGATTTTTTTGGATGATGAACTACTTTACTAATTCAGTATGTAAATGTATGTGTATCTGGTAAAGGTTGTAACCTTCTAGGTCTCTACAAAGATAGCTTGGATGGAAGATATAAATATGTTAGATTATTGTGATCTGATTCTTGTATAATTATAGATCTAGTGTCCTACTATTATTATTCCTTAAGGAAGCAGTTTGTTGTAGAGTTTTTCATGTTCTCTTAGGTCCGGTTATATCATTTTAGTTTTGGAATGAGATTTGCACCTTGGGTAATCTCTAGTTTTGTACATAACTTTTTTTCTATCGATTTATTAGATTCCTGATTTACCAAAAAATAAGTAAGAAGAGTAATTTACTATTTTTTTCAATTAATTAAACGAGTTAAGATAAATAGAAATAATTTCCACTTAAAATTGAAAATTGTTTTCTAATCATATTAAATTTCGCTTGGAATAAGAATTTAATTCATTTAAAACCAGTTAGTGCATTCTAATTTAATGTTCTAAGGAGTTAGAAATATTATCTTAGATCATGAAGATCAATGACTAGAATCAAATAAAAGTTAATTGTTTTATGCATATAATTTGATATTGTGTGCATAAGTTTCTTATTTTAAGTATATTTTCATATATTTTATATGAATTGCATGTTTTATATCTATGATACTTTTACATCCTTTTTTTGTTTAATGAGACCAATTAAATTAAATCCCCAATTAAAATATTAAATATATATTGAGAATACGATTATTGCTTTACATTGTTATAAGAATAAACTAGAGTTCTATTTATTGTTAGGCTGTTAGCAAACTTAGATCACTTTAACCGAATATGTCATATAATAACTTGTCCTAATCAATTAAACTTTTGTGATTTGGATAATCATATGAATTTAAAGTGAATGTTAGGAATAATATATAAGATATGTTGTAACAAGAATTATCACTTAAGTGATCTATTAGTTATATAAGATGCGATTGATAAACTCGATATCATCCAATTTAAATTTACTTTTTTCATTAAATTCAAAATCAATTAAATTTCAATAAGATCCTAACCCATAAGAGAGATTAGAATGATCTTTTGAATAAAATACTAGGTGTAACCAATTATATTATTAAAGTCCTAATCTTATTTAGTTGTCATGACATATAACCAATTATTTACTTTTCTTACATTTATATTTCATTCTAAGCAGAATATTACCTTGTTTAATGTGATACTGAAAATTAGGGAACCAAATTTCTTGGACATAGTTTAGCTTTTAGAAGAGTTCTCAAAGTTAGAAAAAATTTATGTCCATTATGCAATATTCTTAGTAATCCTTGTTGAGGATTTAGTGACATAGGTTTGTAGGTTTATCCCTATCATATACATGAAAACATGTAAGATGTATATCAATACCTTGATAACATAATGAAATTGTTTCAATCAATTTAGCCTATTAAAAGCGTAAATATGGATTATAATTAAAGGCATATTCTATAGGATCAGTTGTCTTTTGAAGCAAAATTAATTCCATGATTTCTTTTGTAAATATAAGATATAATAGAGATAATATATATTTCTAACTCTTATTTTTGAATATTTGATTCTAAATTTGGATTCCACATTACCGCAATGCTTAAGGCATATTAAGAAACAAAATTTTAAGTGAAAGTAGATGATTCAAACTTATACAAATATTTTGAATGTGTGAGATCAATAAGAAATTTATACTTAACATAATTGGTAAGAATATAGAATAAGATAACTAAAGCTATCCTTTTATGCCATATAGGTTAAATTGAAATAATAAGAATCATAAAGTTCTATAATAGGATTTATGTATCTTTCGATTATGAATATTATGTAACTTGTGAAAATTGTTATTAATGAAAATAACCAAACAACCTTTGTTAAAAGGATGATGATGATATTGAATTGTTAAATTTTGTACATGTGACGTATTAGATGTAATAACAGTTCATAAAAGGATTATACTTATATTTCATTAGATCTACAAATGAATTTATATTATATAGTTACATGTATTAAATGAAATAAAATTTAAATGTTGAATATTTCAAAGTGTTTAAAAGTAAGTAGAAATTAAACATTGAGAATAGTGAAGCACTTTAATGAGATCAAGTGGTGATATTTAAATTTTGCTTTGTTTTCTATAGGAGTAAGGTGCCTCTATAACAAAATTTCATAATAGTATGAATTTATGTAAGGAGAAAATGCAATATGATATATTACATGATGAATTGTTTATCTATTTATAGCATGACTAGCATAATAACTTGCCTTCTATTGTTCCAATTAAATCAATTAGTATGATTTCATATAAGATATGGAATACTAAGAACTTAAAAAGTCAAAGTTAATAATTTTGGGATGTAATACTAAGTTGAATCACATATTATCCAAAAATTGAGAACTAATTGGATAACTGAAAGTTATGAAATATCTAAAAGTTGGATAAAATCTTACATGCCTCATTAAACCTTATATTTGTTTCAATGAACACTTAAATGACAATAGTTCTTAAGATAATAAAAAGATGAAATTTGAAAAGTTTGAATCTCATGATAATACATATAAATAGAATTAATGCCTTCATGGATACATATAATTGAAAGGTTATGAGAAATTGAAAGATTCACTTTTATGGTGAATTCAAAGAGTTTGTTTGAAGATGATAGTGAATTTATCAAATCTACAAGAAGGCTAGTGGAGTCTAGTAGTCATTTTTAGTAAGTGTATGTAAAGACATTGCTCATAGAGAAAATTCATTAACATATTCTAATTTTGAAAATATGATAGTCTAAGAATAACTCTAGTTGGATATAAAGAGGTCATAACTTAATTATAGGAATTAGATCTATAAAGATAGGATAAAAAGTTATTTTCCTATTTTGTTCAAAATACTTAAATAATGTACTAAATCTATTTAGTGTTTGAGATATATGATACTTTTGAAGTGTTAAAGATATCTATTATTCTAGACATGAGTTAATATTTGAGTTTAAGGTTACATCAACATTAAGTTTAGAAGTAAATCCTAGTTAAGGTATTTTTACTTGGGACAATATCACTTTGAGATTGGAAAGGTTCTAATATAACATTAATTGTTAATTAAGCCATTTTTTTCATTTAGCGGAAATGATTATTTGGATCAAGATGTTCTTTAAGGAAATTGATATGGTTCCTTACATTATCTAGAAAATAATATACTATAAAACAATAGCCATTATACATGCAAAAGGAGCTAAGGTCTCATTAAATATATAATAAATATTTAGGCATTTTATTTTAATTATAATGGTAATTAAGATGGAAGTTCTAAAATTTAAGCAAGTGTTCACTATAGAGAATCTTGTAGAATTCTCTCAACAAACTACTATCTCAATAGTAGCAGGATCATCATATGGTGATATAAAAGAAAAAACTATATCAAAGATATTACAAAATTATAAGAAGGTACAATTACAAAAAAGATTCAATAAAAAACAAGAATAAGAAAGGTTAAATAAAAACAAGAATCAGAGGTTACAAGTAGCACCTTCTAAAGGTTACATCTCATTTTCATATATGGAGCAAGTTGATTATTTGTTGATTTGACTATCATGATCTCTCTTATCTAGTTGAGGTTGGTTTCAACTAGATACTACTTCTAAATGTCTTTTCCTTTGTAGATTCTAAAATTCCTCTATTTTAAAATGGAATAAATGGTGGTGGTAAAAACAGATTTTAGAATCCCTGCATTTTGCTTCAGTTGCTTAGTTTTTGCTATGATCTAGGTCTACCTCATTCATAACTCTTGTAATTCTCTCTTAACTTCCACATTACTCGACTCCAGTTTGCTTTTGAATATCTACATTGAAAAAATATATGCCTCTTATCCTCCCTATTCTCCTTATAAATTACACAAATTTGATCAAAATATCCAAACCACCTATCTTTATTCTAATTATATTTTTAATAACAAGCCACGTAATGAGAATATGGTTGAAGATGCTTAAATGATTAGCTTAAGACAAGAGGGAGATTGCTAGTTTATGTCTTACAACTAATTAGTTGTTTGCAGTTTGGTGACATAATTTTTTAAAAACATTCTTTCTCTTTTACATATATATATAGTCAAGGATAAGTCTACATATTACTGAACTTTTTCATACTTTACATGTAAGGCCCCAAATTGTACCCTAGTTAGAATGTTACATGTTCATAAAAGTACATATATGATTGGTGTTAAAAATTATGATATGATTAAGAATTGCATATGACATGAATTTTGGTTTAATGGATCATACTTAGTGATCTGGAATTAATATTAGGAAATTAAGGTATTAAAATGTACATTTGGACTAGGAAAATGTGATAAGTGCATATTTGTCCAATATTTATGTTTTAATTATTCATTTTTACTCCTCTTGTTGATTCAATTATTGGGACTTAAATTGATTTAATGTTTCCTTGTAGGAAATTATAACTTTTACATGAGATGGGAAATTAAGAGGAGATCATAGACTAATTTAAGCTGCAAATTAAATCAAGGTGGACTGGACTTGGAGGGGAATTCACGCACACTGTTGGGCGTGAGTTGTGAGTCACGCAGGAGGAATTAAAGGAAAAAGGCTAGAATTACGCACGCAGTCAAGGAAACACGCACGTGAGGAGAGGAAGAATTTGGTGGACTGATTTTGGAGAGTCACGCGAGAGATCACGCACGCAGCACGCAGGAGGAACTCTTTAGGTTGAATTGAAGAGTGAATCACGCACACTGACACACGCAGCAGAAGACATAGGGCTGACGTGGACAGCAGCCAAGCAGGAGTTACGCACAAGAGGAATAAAAGAACGGAGGAAAAATCACAACTGCGGGGGGGCAGCAGCCGCAGATAGCAGCATCGGCCATTTTTCAGATTTTCTCTTTTTATTAGCTTTTATTTCTTTTCTTTGTTATGGAGACTATGTTATTCCATTACTTTGTTAGGTTTAATTTCCGTATGAGTAGCTAATCTGTTTTAGTCGGGGAATTCCAATTATTATGCTTTGACTCGTGAGACTATTGTTCTGATTATTTGGTTATAATATTCGCATCGCTTTCGATTTATCGTCATTGTTTATTAATTGATTCTGCGATTGAGGCCTGATTGTAGAGTTAGTTAATTTACATATCGCCAACTGATTTACTTGGTGGAGTCTAACTGGGTGATTGGTATTTGTGGCAATTGGCACTAGGGCATAGTACTTGTGCGATTTTGTGGAGGAACTTGCGATCTAACTAGATGAAGCATGAGTCAGTGCGTAGTCAGTTAGGGTTAGTGTTTCTTTAGAATTTAATGCTGTTAATTAATTGAATCTCGGAGAGAGTCTCGAAGGGGTTATTAGTTAATTAGGGAATAGTCAAAGGAGTTTCTGCGACTATTCTAAAATTAAGAAGAAACGAGGGAGCCAGAGGTAGTTGGTAACTATAGCTAACCTATTATTAAACCAAAGAAAATATTTGAGTCGATGATCGTGGTCTAAGAATAATTAGGAATTTCCTGGCTAAGTTGTCGTTTATTGAGTTTATCAATTTTATTTGCGTTCTTTGTTGGTATTTGTTTTATTAATTTGCGTTAATCTTTTATCAGTTGTTATTTCAATTAGTAGTTTTAGTCGAAAACTTCAAAACCCCCTTTTTTATTATTTTCATTCGTTCTTTGGCATTTAAATAGAATCAATTATTCCATTCTCTGTGGATCGACCCCATTTACCATCGTATGCAATTTATTTTCGTTTGGTGTTTGGGATTTATTTTGGTGGATTCGACACCCATCAAATTTTGGCGCCGCTTCGGGAGTGGTAACTAATTGATTTTGTTTTGTTTTATGCCTAGGAACATTCGTATGGGAGATTCCATCTTATACGACCCGAGATCGAAAAAAGGCGCTAAGAGGTCGAGGAAGTTGAGCAAACTAAGGAAGAAGCAAGGAGAAGTTCGTGGATTACAGACCCGGTTGAGTCGGACATCAAACGGAATCTGAAGAGGAGATTGAAGTTGAGCAACAGATCGACGGAAGCTTAACCGTGACCACGCCGCAAGATATGTCTCTCAATGAACACTGGACTTGGTAGACCCATCAAGCACGGCATCCATTGTGCATAGAATTTCCAGAACTTCAAGAAGGGTTGAATTGAAACCGGACTGATCCACCTACGCCCACCTTCCGTGGTTTGGAAAACGAGGATCGAACAAGCATTTGAAGGAATTTCACCTCGTCGCACTTCTATGAAGCCCCGCAATGTCACGGAGGACCAAATTAAAGCGAGAGCTTTTCCATTCTCGCTACAGGATGCAGCCAAGGATTGGCTCTACTACCTACCTCCAGGACAATCAACACTGGGAAGGATGTCTCGGCGGTTTTAGAAAAATATTTTCCAGATCCCGAGCCGCCAATATCAAAGTAGAAATCTGTGGCATTAAGCGAAGAATTGAGAGAACCTCTACGAGTATCGGGAGAGGTACAAGAGAATTTTGGCAAGCTGCCCAAGATGGCATATCCGAACAATTGATCATCCAAGATTTCTACGAGGTCTTATTCCAATGGAGCGCAGAATGATGGATGCCGCAAGTGGTGGGGCCATTGTCGAGAAACCCCACCAAGCCCGGAGTTGATATCAACCATGGCAGCAAACTCCCAGCAATTCGGTGCTCGGCAAGATATACCGCAAAGAGTGAATGAGGTAAATGTTACTTCTCTCGATGAGGTCAAATCTTTGCTAACAACTTTGGTCCAGAAATTGAATGTAGGTACTCCTCCACCTGCGAGGGCGTGTGGCATCTGCACCAGCCTAGCTCACCCAACCGATGCATGCCCAACGCTCCACGATGAAATACCAGAGAATGTGAATGCTATTGGGTTCCAACAGAGGCAATTTGATCCCTATTCAAACACCTACAACCCCGGTTGGAGAAGCCACCCAAACTTCAGTTATGCTAACAGCCAACCGACCCAACAGAATTACTATCAAAGACCACCACCACCGCAACAGCCTTCGGGCTCAGGTAAGCCTCTTGAAGAAATTGTCCATATGTTAGCTGCTAACACTGCAAAATTTCAACAGGACACTGCAACCAGATTCCAAAAGCTAGAAGAGAGCATGAAGACTCTAGAGACTCAAATGAGTCAGATAGCATCCTCCGTTAGCGAATGGAGACTCAAGGCAAGTCGCCTTCTCGGACACTCGACCGAGGCATAATGTGGCGCGATTTTCTTAAGAAATGGTAAGGAATTGCAATCCCCAGTCGACAAGAACCCTACACGTGACCACGCCCAGGTTCCCCAGCAGAGACGTAATCAGAGGTGAAAGGGAGCTTACACGTGACCACATACAGGATTCGGGTCCAACTGGAAATTATCAGAAACCCAAACCTTTAGTGGTTCCACCACCATTCCCGCAGAGACTGGCTCAGAACAAGAAAGAAAAGGAGGATAAGAGCATCATGGAGTTATTCCAAAAAGTTGAAGTAAACATCCCGCTCCTCGAGGCCATTAAACAGGTTCCGCGCTACGCCAAATTCCTTAAGGAATTATGCACGAACAAGCGTAAGTTAACAGGTAATGAAAGGGTGAGTGTGGGGGAGAATGTTTTAGCTGTCTTACAGAGGAAACTACCTCCTAAGTGTTGCGACCAAGGTATGTTTTCCATTCCTTGCAAAATTGGGAATATTGGTATAAGTAAGGCTATGTGTGACTTAGGAGCCTCTATTAATGTGATACCTTTATCTGTTTATACCTCCCTAGGTCTTGGTCCATTAACTAGTACTGGAGTTATAATTCAATTGGCGGATCGATCGATTGTTTATCCTGAAGGTGTTTTAGAGGATGTGCTAGTTCAAGTCAATGGATTAATTTTTCCTGCTGATTTCTTTGTTCTTGACATGGGAAATGATAGTTCATCTAATTCTTCTGATATCTTGTTAGGTAGGTCTTTCCTCAGTACAGCTAAGGCAAAGATAGATGTTCATAGTGGCTCATTGACTTTAGAGTTTGATGGTGAAGTGGTGAAATTCAATGTTTATGATGCCATGAAAGGGGCTGAAAATGTGTCTTGTGTTTATAATGTTGATATCATTGAAGATTTGACTCATGAGGTTTTTGTTTTAAATTATGATGATGAGTTGAATTATGCTTCGTGTCATAGGATGTCTGTTGATGGAGTTAAGAGAGTTATTGATCGGTCTGAAGTTTCTGATGATATACTTGATGAGGCCTCAAAGCTGGAGCTCAAAATTCTTCCCGAGCATTTGAAATACGCATATTTAGGTGATGGTGAGACTCTGCCCGTGATCATATCCAGCATGCTCGACGGCCCGGAAGAGGAGAAACTAATTAGAGTGCTTCGAGAGTACAGGGAGGCAATTGGTGGGACCATTGCTGATTTCCAACATCGAGACGATGGTTAACATCGAAACGAGGATCGTCGAGCCTAGGACGTTAAACAAGGGCGCTAATAGGAGGCAGCCCATATTTTTATTTTTATTTTTATTTTATTTTTCTTTCTTTTCTTTTGCTTTGTTTTGTGTTCTTTTTGTCTCGTTTGTTTCCTTCTTTCTTTGTTTTGATATTTTCCTTTCCTTCCATGTGTCTTTCAGGAGGTTCGGTATTGGATTAATTTGGAGTTCTTGGATTACACCAAAGGAGTCCTTTATATGATCATATGTTGGCTCTCATCCCTCACTGTACTAGCTATACCCTACTGGCGGGAGGCCTAAACGAGCTCACGTATAAGCCCTCATCTTCTCTCCAGATTCAGGGAAGTCCTCAGTTTACCTTTTCATTTACTTTTACGTTGAGGACAACACATGCTTTAAGTGTGGGGAGGTGATTTATGCTTTTGAGATGCATGCTGTTTTTGTTTGATGCATTACTTTGGGATGTGCCCTCCGTTGCCTTTTGGTATTTTTGGACTTTTAACTGTTGATGCCGTGGTAGACAAAAAAAAAATCCTCTTTTGCTCCATTTTTGCTTGATGAATTGTTGTGCCTTAGGTAATGGTGGATTGTTTTAAAGGAGTCGAGAGTATGGTTGAGTCCCTTGTTGCTTAATGTTAATTAAATGTTAATGATTTTGTCCTATATGTTGAAGTTGCGGGCTGAGTTAATTGGTTAGAATTTAAAAATTTTGTGTGATTAATCGATGCCTTTCTTGTCTAGAGTCATGTTAAGCTTAGAAGTTGAGTTGATATATGTGTTGAACTTTGGATTGATGTGGGAAATTATGGTGAGAAAGGGAATGGAGAATAAAATAAAAGGTGTTAGATTCGTTCGCCAATCACCAAAGGTGGTTGAGAAGCCAAAATCCGTCTAAAGGTTGGACAAGACCGAGTAACAAGGCGACATTCATCACAAATGTTTGCGTTAGCGTCAAAAGGTCTCGGACAACCGACGTGTGAAGCAATTAACTACTCTCTCGATTACTCGGAAAAAAAACAAAAGAAAAAAATTTGCAAGCATCTGAGTAATTACGAGTAAGGCTAAAGCCACTTGGCGTTGTGATTGACTGAGTAACCGGGTGACATTCATCACAAATGTTTGCACTCGCGTAAAAAGGCCAATGACAATTCCGAGTAATTTACAGGTAAAAGCACCTAATCAATTAAGATTAACCTGATCTTCTCATAACTACCACTTAGATTCGGAGTTTCGTATATATTAACCACGATAAGTGAAGTGTGATTCCTAGACTGATTGGTTTTAATTAAAATTCGGTAATTCATGCATGCGCTTCAATTTGAGTTCAGGCTTGTGTCTTCTCGTGTGGGAAATTTGTTGCATTTATTTGACATTTCATTGACATTGGGACAAGATTGCGCTCTCATTCCTAGTTTACATTACCTCTGTGCATGTTTCATTTATTGGAGCGGTTTTTCATTGTGTCTTAGTTCTCTTTTATGCTTGAGGACAAGCATCGTCTAAGTGTGGGGAGATTTGATAAGTGCATATTTGTCCAATATTTATGTTTTAATTATTCATTTTTACTCCTCTTGTTGATTCAATTATTGGGACTTAAATTGATTTAATGTTTCCTTGTAGGAAATTATAACTTTTACATGAGATGGGAAATTAAGAGGAGATCATAGACTAATTTAAGCTGCAAATTAAATCAAGGTGGACTGGACTTGGAAGGGAATTCACGACTTGTTGGGCGTGAGTTGTGAGTCACGCAGGGAATTAAAGGAAAAAGGCTAGAATTACGACGATCAAGGAAACACGACGCGAGGAGAGGAAGAATTTGGTGGACTGATTTTGGAGAGTCGCGAGAGATCACGACGCAAAGACGCAGGAGGAACTCTTTAGGTTGAATTGAAGAGTGAATCACGCTGCTTGACACACGCAGAAGAAGACATAGGGCTGACGTGGACAGCGATAGCAGGAGTTACGACAAGAGGAATAAAAGAACGGAGGAAAAATGACAAGCTGGGGGGCAGCAGAGATAGCAAAGATCGGCCATTTTTCAGATTTTCTCTTTTTATTAGCTTTTATTTCTTTTCTTTGTTATGGAGACTATGTTATTCCATTACTTTGTTAGGTTTAATTTCCGTATGAGTAGCTAATCTGTTTTAGTCGGGGAATTCCAATTATTATGCTTTGACTCGTGAGACTATTGTTCTGATTATTTGGTTATAATATTCGTACTGTTTCTGATTTACTGTCATTGTTTATTAATTGATTCTGCGATTGAGGCCTGATTGTAGAGTTAGTTAATTTACATATCGCCAACTGATTTACTTGGTGGAGTCTAACTGGGTGATTGGTATTTGTGGCAATTGGCACTAGGGCATAGTACTTATGCGATTTTGTGTGGAGGAACTTGCGATCTAACTAGATGAAGCATGAGTCAGTGCGTAGTCAGTTAGGGTTAGTGTTTCTTTAGAATTTAATGCTGTTAATTAATTGAATCTCGGAGAGAGTCTCGAAGGGGTTATTAGTTAATTAGGGAATAATCAAAGGAGTTTCTGCGACTATTCTAAAATTAAGAAGAAACGAGGGAGCCAGAGGTAGTTGGTAACTATAGCTAACCTATTATTAAACCAAAGAAAATATTTGAGTCGATGATCGTGGTCTAAGCATAATTAGGAATTTCCTGGCTAAGTTGTCGTTTATTGAGTTTATCAATTTTATTTGCGTTCTTTGTTGGTATTTGTTTTATTAATTTGCGTTAATCTTTTATCAGTTGTTATTTCAATTAGTAGTTTTAGTCGAAAACTTCAAAACCCCCTTTTTTATTATTTTCATTCGTTCTTTGGCATTTAAATAGAATCAATTATTCCATTCTCTGTGGATCGACCCCATTTACCACTGTGCGCAATTTATTTTCGTTTGGTGTTTGGGATTTATTTTTGGTGGATTCGACACCCATCAAAATGTCAAGTGGCAAGATAAGTTGGTACATGAAAATTGGATAACTAGGCCTATACATTGAATGACATTTGGCATAGTTAAGGCATTGACAAATAGCATAGCTAATAAATTGACAAGTGACAGTAATAAGTGAGAGATAAATGGCCTAATATATTGGTGACATTTGGCAGCTCCTATATAGGACAAATGAAGAACATGCATAGTGACATATGTTGCTACAATTTGATGACACCTAGCATTGGACGAGACAAGTTTCTACTAGAGTAATTTCTGTCTTGCTCTTTCTTCACCATCTTGCACTCTCTCCACCAAAACACTCTCATTTACATCTCTTGGAGTTTTTTCTTGATTTTGGGTCATCAACGCTTAAAAATCCTTGGATGAGACTGCATCAAGAAAGCTACTTTATACTACCTTCTACGTTTTTATGATCTTAGTGTTAAGCTCATCCTACATCTACCTTGATTTTGAAAGTGTGTTGGTTGTATAATGGGTTGATTGGCTTGTTATTTGTAGTACGAATTAGGTAAGGGAATACTAAACTTGATTTCATTTTATAATATGAAATGTTCAATGCTTGAATTGAATAGAATATGTGTTAAGATGATGATAAATGAATGCTGAAAAAATGATCCTTATATAATAACTTCTGATTTGGTTTTGATGTATGGTAGATATTGATTTGTAAGTTATTTAATGAATGATTTTTCAATTAGTTTTGGATATGAATTTGGATATGAATTTGATGTGAAATTGAGGCATGAATCAAGTTCTATTCAAATACTTTAAATTTTTGTTTTGATATTATGGTATTATGTTCGGATACTTGTAAGTTTTGTTTTGAAACAAGTATATCTTGTTCTGATATGTTATATTTAGTTCTGATGCAAATAATGTTGGATTATTTTTTAATTTGAACAATTAAAGGTTGTATGTGATTTGACATGATTCAGTGCATGTAAATGCTAGACGATTGTTAGAAACAGTCACCAAATTATATCCTGTTTAGTTCTTCCCGACTAAGTTATATGCTTAGCATGATAGTTTTGCCTCTGTATAGGTTTTGATAAGAATACTTAAGGATGGGACAACCGTAGTGGCCAATGAAGGATGTGACATGTTTGGAAGTTGTTTTGTTTGAGTTTTTAAGTTGTTTCTGAGATATATTTAATGTAATGAAACGTATTGCATTTTGTATTTTGTATTTTGTTTAATGGTTTGTAATAACTATAATACATATTAGATTTGGATTTAAGGCTTGTATGTGATAAGTACCATATGTATATTATGTTCTGAATATGACACAACCTATGAAATGTAAAGTATGTCAGTTTGAGTTTCTGGAAATGCATGTAAGGAATGTTTAGTATGTTTTAGATTATTTTCGTTCTGTTTTGTATAGCATCTGCATATCTTCACAGGGAGTATGTGGGTGTAACATTACATATTAGTAGGACTTTTACTGAGTTATTATTGTTATTGTTGTATTATGTGTAGCATTAAAACTAGAATTTATTGGAAGTGGAGTGGGAGTCCTTTTGGTCGGAAGCCCTATTTTTTGCAATTCTCTAAGGAAATGCAAATATCACTTTAGTTTTTTTATTAAAGCTTTTTCTTTCAATATATAACGACGCAGTTTTTAAAAATAAAAACTAAAAATATATATATAACGACACAAACGTGGTACGTGACACTGGTAAAAGAAACATTTCTCATGCTAGTTTATGTCCTTACATCGCAGCCAAGGAAAATTAAAAAACTTAAATTTGTAGCTTACAACATAATATCCATAAATATAACCCATTTTACATTTGTCTTCCCAAATAAAATAATTATATGGAAGAATCAACCACAAGCTAGCTAGTTGCTAGACAGCATCTCTCTTCATTGCATTTGCAATCTATAAAATTGAATAATGAAACATGAACCTCAAACTTGATCTCCTAGAGATCATCGATCATACACTAACCTCCAAAGATTTAGAAACTCCTTCATTATTAGCACTACTTTTCTCATCATCCTTGGGTTCAGAACTACCATGATAATGCTGATAAGCATAAGAAACAAAACCCCAAAGAGCCAAAATCATAGCCACCACCTTGTTACCATCCATCTTTTCGTGGAAAACAAACACTGCCAGGACAGGAACTACTGGCAAACCCACAGTAGCAATGACATTGGAGAAAAGAGCAGAAACCTTGAAAATCAAACCAACAGAACCAATAGAGAAAACTTGCCATGAAACAGCAGTCCCAATCAATGTCAACATATAGGAAGCCTTTCCCAACGAAAAACTCTCCATCTCATTCCCTAAACTTTTCCATTCTCCACTAGCAAAAAGCCCCACAGCCATAGCAGAAGATGAAACCAGTGATGGAAAGAATATCATATTAAGAACAGACTTAAAACTTTCAACTTTCAAAATCCTCCTAAATGAGTATTGCGTCAGAGAAAGTGCCAATCCATACAATGAACATGCACCAACGGTGCATATAAACCCGATAACATATTTCCCCTTAGAAATCTTGGCTGCTGTTGCGGCATCGCTGCCTCCAAAGACCAGAAGAACCGCAGAGAGGGTGAGAAGGAACAATGAATTGATTATGTATGGAGTGAACTTCTGTGAGTTGATAAAATAAGAGAAAAGAGCATTAAAGCCCAGTTGAGACGCGCAGAGCAGAGAATAGGTAGACACCGGAAGGTACGAGAGCCCAAGTGCATAAAGTATACAATAAAACGTGACAAATACGCCAAAAGTGACGTAAACTGATGCAAGAATCGGGATAGATGGGGAGTTTGTATTGACATTGATTGTAGTACTGCTTTTCTTGTCCAGTGAAAAGAAGTAGAGTGGAATGAGAATAGGGAAGCCACAAGTTTGTACGAAAGCTCCCATCCATTTGCTCTTTCCACCTTTGTCGAAATAGAGTCTTCCCAAGAGTGTGGCAGTTGACTGGCCAGCCAGAATAAAGAATGCAAAGAGAGCCACCAGGAGCCACCACTTAACCATGTTTTTCGGGCTGCTTGTTGGCTGGTTGGTCATGTTTGTGTGCTTTATTAGGCTTCTATCTTCCGATTCTGAAAATTGAAGTTAAGAATAAAACATTGATACAATGCTCAATAACCCCAAGAAATAAGATGGAAAAAGATAGTGGTCAGTAAACAAGTTTGCTTACTTAAGTACTGAGATTTTGACCCCAACCTAGAAAGTTGTACCTGTCGAGCCTCTACCATGGCAATGTCGAACAATAACTTCACAAGTGTCAAGCGACTAGACAGAGATGGATATAGAAAATGAAGAGAATAGTAAGTAGAATTATCATGGTTCGGTTGGTTCTCTTTCCAGCTTTTATGCTGTAATTGAGGCGGTTTGATCCTGTAAAAAGGCGTAGTATACTAGCTGCCAGTGGAAGGAATTATCCTCTATACTAAACAGATGGCCAAGGGTATGATGATGCTGACGACGACTAAAGAGATGGCCAACGAGATGCCTTTTTTAGTTCTTTATATTCTTTGTCCCACATATGTCTCTGAGTAAAACGTTGAGCTTTCTACGCTAATCAAATTAACTGTAAACAAGTAAATTGGTAGGAAAAGCTTAATTTGGAATGATCACAAATTACCGTTCTATTTTATATTAATGTTATCTTACATATCATTTTCTACTAAATAGAGTTTAATTTCATAACTATTATAAAACAAATCTTGATTTAGGATTAGACCAAAAGTCTCTTTGACTGCTAATTTTTGCACTAAATACAATCAAACTAATATTTTTGAAGTGTACTAAAATTATTAATGTTTCAAAATACCTTAATTAAACTCCTAAATAATGAAATTACTATTTGCACTAAAATACAAACCAAACTAATATTTTGAAGTATAAAAAAGATTAATGTTTCAAAAATATCTTAATTACACTCTAATTAATGAAATTATTATGTATAGATTCTATTAATTAGATGTTACATTAATATTGACATGATTTTTTATAATTATTCCTTTGTATGAAACCTACTGGTGTCAACATGGATTTGTTATAACATATTATCCAACACCCGGCTATTCAACAATTTTTTATCATCTTCTCCGATTTAACTATTGAAAATCCCTTTGTCAAAATCACCAATTAATAGAGATGAAATTGTTAAGTTGAAACCCCTATTGCGGCTTCCCTCCTTCTTTTCACTTTTTCTCTCAATAAAATTTAGAATTATAGTATTAATGGTGGGTTAATATTTTAAAAAATTTAGGAAGCAATAAATTCTTTCTGGAGAAGTATAAACTCAACATTTAGAATAAAGAACTTGTGAAAGCTTTTAGTTTTTTGATAAGTACTCCATATAGTTTAGAATCAATGTTCGTTACCGTTCTTCCTATTGCTTTTTTGTCCCTGGTTTTACTTTCTTTTACTCTCCTCTAGAAAATTCATTGCTACATTTGATTATATAACAACAAAGTTATTATGATTTCAACTTAGCAAACATATTATGAGACTTAATCATATAATTTACTTGTCCAGCAATATAACAAAGTGGTTGAAGCTGGAAGACAGTTTCCTGGTACTTAAGGAAAAAACTTACAGACAAGTGACATATCTAGGGAAGTTTTTTGGTTAAGTTCATTTTCATCTTCCAATGTTAAACCTTCATTTTTTTTCTTTCATTTAATGATAGTGTTTTTTTAGTGTGAAAAAATCCACATTTCAAAACCATCATAAGTTAATCGTGAAAATACAAAACCTTTAACTAAGTTAAGAACCTGTTAACTAAGTGCCCCATTAATACTAACAAGATACTTCTTTTATTTTTATTCTTTATGTGGGATTTATATATAATATCATAGGCAATCCATGTGGCATTATGGATCTCCACACATTAATTTTTAAATCTCTAATTAACTCTAATATTATATTAACTTTAATTAAACCTAAATTTAAATACATCCCCTAAATTCCTAATTGAAGCAAATAATGTCACTAATAGTTGTAGTTTACATTATACTTTAGTAGGTGTTTTAGTATGTTTTAGGTGTTGATTAGATAAATTGTGCATATTTAGGTTTAGAATTTTGTAATATAATTAAGTGTTTATATTTTAATATTATGTGGTTTAGAGCATATTATTGGACTTTAATTTTATACGCTTAGATATTTTAATGTGTTCGTTAGTATTTAAGATCAAATGAAAAGATCAAAAGAAGTTGAAGAAAGCTTGGAGTAAGAGCCAAGGTCACGAGTGTCGCATCCCCGTCGTCAGTCATTATGAAGTGATCCAACCAAGATCACGATTGTGATATATGTGAGACTGACATGGGGATCTGCTTCCATTTTCATTTCTGATGGGTCAGTTTGGAATTTATGGCATGGTTAAAATCTACTTTTTACCCTAAAAGGCAAAAGAATAATAGAAGGAAATAAATTGACTGTAATGAGTGAAGCCTCCATCTTACCATTTAGAGAAAGAAGCCAAGGAAAAGAGAAGAGTAGAAGAAGAAGAGGGGGAGCTGCTGTCAACCACTCTAGCCATTCCTTTCCAAGTTAGTTTATGTATTCCTCTTGTTATTCACTTCATCTAATGTATGTTTTGATAAATATTTTGTTAAGGATGTTCTAACTTCATTTGGGATTAATTCTTGAATCAATTGTGATTTAATTGCTTTTTATGTTAATATGTTTGGGTATTGTGATTTTTTATGATTTTTGCATGCTTTGGTAACGTATTGAGAGATTGAACTGACAATAACATGATTAGGTTGGGTGATGAGAATTAACAATATAATAAATCACATAAACATCAAATCGGTGATTACACGAGGAGAGATCTTGTGTGAGGTCCCGACTTTCTATTAGATTGCTTAAGAACTAATTGGAACGAGAGTTGTTTTGTTAATTGAGAAATTATAAAATTAAAAATTTAGGTTCAATTAGGGATTATGATTTAGGGTTTAATAATTATGTCTCAAGAGAGAATAATCAAACTTTTTAAATTCTAGAATTGATACCAATTAAATCAAAAGTAATTAAGGTAGCAATTGATGATAGAATGAATCTCCTCTTCTCATAATTCACTACAAGAAAAGGAGGCCTTTTGTGTCGTTTTTTAAACGTCGTTAAAGGAAATTTGCCGTCGTAGAACACTATCTTTGACGTCAATACAAACGTCGCAAACAACGTCGTGGAAGGTAGGGTAGGCATTGGTGATCGACGACGTCTGTTGAAACACGTCGTTGAAGGCCCAGATATTCTTCGACGTTTGTAAAGACGTCCGGAAAGATTAGCACAGTTTGCGACGTCTAAACTAAACGTCACAGATTGAAAAGTTTTAACGACGTATTAAGGACGTCGTGGAAAACTAGCATTTTACGACGTGTATGAAGACGTCCGTGAAAGTGAGTATATGTTACGACGTTATAAGGAAACGTCGATAAAGGGTTGTTATGCCAATGTTTGGAAGACGTCGTAAAAAATACGCTTTCTACGACGTCTTCTTTTATAAACGTCGTAAATTGTTGAATAATTAATAATTAACTGAAAATAAATTGATTTAAACTATTTTTGCAAAATTAATGATTAATCAATTTGAATTAATAATTTTGTAAATTTCAATTTCCAAATAAAAATTGAATTTAATAAATATGAATTATAATTAATTTTTTAATTTACATTTGTTTTATAATTTTTTGCAAATTTAATATTTATCAAATTTATAAATTATTAATGAGTTAGTAAAAATAAATATTGTTTATGAATAAATTTATTTAACAATTTATCAATTTTTAATATATCATTAATTCTAATAATTGTTAATGTATAATAAGAATTGAATACATGCAAAAAACAACTTATTATTTAACTACAATTCTCAAACATGTCATAATACGATAATTAAAATAAAGTAAACATCATAAGTGTTTAATATATCAACATATCAACATGTTTAGTCTAAATGAACATTATGTGTAGAAGATAAAACTTACAAGAGTTTATTTTGTTGTTCGACTTGTGAAGTTAATCGATCCTTCATTTCTTTAAATTGTTTTGTCAACTCATCGACTTGAGACTGTAACTCCTGATTAGCCCTCTTTGAATCCTCTAATTCGTCTCGAAGTCTCTTTCTGGCCGAAGTATTCCCTTGTGGTCGAGGCCCAATTCCCATGCCAACAATGTAATCTGATCTTGTACCTAAGACTTTGTCGCACACTTCATCCACTGTCATAGGATAACCTTGTTCTATTGAATATGTCATTTCATGACACATTAATTCCTAGAAAAGTAAGAATAAATTACATACACATTCTCATGTAGCAAATATTTGTAAATGAACTATGTACTCACCCATTTTGTTTTGCATTCGGGAGTTGTCCATTGATCTTTGGTTTCATTATAATGAGTGTGATACCATAGCTTCATCCGGTCACACTCTTCTCCTTCCTGTCGTCATTGTAAAGAAATATATTACTAGTAATTCTTTTCATAAATTTTAAAATGTCAATCAAAGTAAAATATAATTTAAAAGATAATAACTCGCAATCTCATGTCGTATCGCTACAAAGGCCTTGGAGCCGGAGTTTGGTGGACATTTGACCTGACTCCTTGCCATTTTAGCTTTTTCACTTTTTTCCTAATCATACACGAAATAAAATCTATTATAACATCTATAACTCACAACTCATAAATACCAAAATATAATTAATTATCAAAGAAGTTGTTAAATAAAGTTTAACTATAAAAAACACTAACCTTTGAGTGATTGCTCCCAATACGTGCATAAATCCATCCACTCCGCCATCGTGATGTAATCCGACTTCACGCCCTTTCCGTGCTTGGTAAAATGCCTTTTAGATTATACCTTTGATCTTTAGACCTTAAAGAAAGAAACCTCTTCACAGCAAAGATGTACTTCGTTGTGGGTCCTCATTCCTTGACGTCCACTTTTTTTGCGAAAATTTATAAATTATTGGTCAATGCTTTAAGCATGTGGAAAACACGTACAAATAAGATTAGTTTAGAATACTTACGTCTAACTTATCAAATGCAATGTCCAATTCCTCATTAGTAATTTTTGAAAATTTTGTTCTCATAGGTAAGGAATTTCGGGATACCAGACCAATCTCACTGGATAATTTGGCAGACTGTACGGAGTTGGTTGGTCGTCCTTTAGTAGGGGAGATCTCTATCTCCAATTTTTTACCAATTGCCTTATTAATCTTTGCTAATCCGTGTCCTTTTGTAAGACCCCTTGTTTTCTTTGCATTAGTCGTGGATCCTAAAATAGGAAAGGAGTAATGTATAATTAACATATAACAATGTTAATAACTAAAATTAATGTTAATAATTAATATTAAGATCATACCTACAGTGCTTGTAGAAGAGGAGCCAACAGTAGAAGGATTTGTGTAAGGTACTGGAGTCAGATGATTAGAAGCTGGACGCATCTCTTGAGTAGCTTGAGGCATCTCTTCAGAAGTTGACGGAGAACTCATATTGCGTCGCATATTCATAATTTGTCCATACTTATCTCTCGGACGAATACTAGGCATAGATGTTCCTTCTCTTGGTGTTGTAGTAGGTTCAGAAAGTGAATGGGTTTGAGCTTCTGCCTGTGTAGGTGCAAGTGGAGGTGCAGGTACAGGTGCAGGTGCAGGTGCCTTATTATGTGGTTGTGTACAATCGCATAGATCACTAGCTGCACTTCCAATTAGCTGACGGTATCGCGACTGCAGTTGTGTAGGAACTAAGCTACTTGATGTAGCCTTATTCTTCTTCGTGGGTAGACCAGGTCCCATGGGATTCACCTGCATTCACATTGACGTTAGTGCATAAAACCCGTTTTATCAACTAATCCATCGCTGTAATCTGGATATATGATGTCTCTAATGCAAATATCCATTAACAAGAACAAAAAAAATTTGAATATAAAGAAAAAGAAATGATAAATTTGTTCAGGAGATGCATATAATTTTTCTTCATAACAAGTATGAAACATGAATGTAATTGGAAGATTCTGAAGTCCATAACAAGTATCACACAAGCAAGCATTGCAATTAATAAGAATCATGGAATATGCTGGCTGAGTTTTCAGCTATAGGGCTGCAGCTATATGGTACTCATCTAAGCAAAATTAGATGCCACTGGAGTCCATAACAAGTATACATATAAGTCTCCTTCAAAATCATGTGATCGGTATATGTTAAATCTCTATTTTGTGATTTTATCATATATGGAAATCTCCATTATGGCTTTTCAATTCCTACTCCCAACTTAGTTTCAACTCTCCCCTGCTACTAATTTCAAATAGTTAGAAACTACTAATTTAGCATTTGAGCAAACTAAACATCTTCTGGGCTGCTGACCTTGCAAGTGTCAGTTTAAAGATGACTTGAAATTCTTCAGAATAACAACAGTTTGTAGAAAGGTTCTAGCATGGAAGGGCCTGGTTGGTAAAAACACCAAAGCAAAATTCAAATTACTGTTTGAATTGAGCAAAAAAAAGCGACAATTTGAAAGCATGAGGAAACCACAAAATTAAATTCATTAGACTATTGCAAAAAAACAAAAAAAAAACATAACTTTAAGCTTGGAAACTCATCCGCCATTGAAGGATGGAAACTGTGCTTGGAAAGCAGACTAGGAAAAATCAATATGAACTCAGCGGGGAATAAATAATAATATTTTAACCAAAACAAATTATCCATCTTCTGTTGCAAAACAAAACATGAAACTTTTGGGAAGGCTATAAAAACCAACATTAGCTTCAAAATAAAATCCAGAAAAGGAGAAAACAAGGAGAAAAGTGACAGTTCACTAAGAAAAGAATCAGAAAAAGAAAATCCCGAGTTTCAGCAGTAATAAACAGAAAACACATGAGGCTTATTACATGAATTTACTGAAAATAGTGGAATCAAGTCCTGGAACATATGCTGGAAAATGAAAATATAGAAGTCCATGGCTGCTAAAATTAGCTTTCAAGAACAGAACATATGTCGATGTTTCTATAAATTCTAGTTTTCATGAATGCACACTTATGGACCTATACAAACTTCTTATGAAAAATCAAAAAGATCAACCATTCAAATGAAAGCCAACAACAACAAACATGAATGTAAACAGTAGCAGTAACCACTTACCTAAGCAGTAGCAGATAACTCTTTAATTTCATCTATCCTAGTATATGTAACTCAACTATGACAACATCTTATTCATCCATCATTTCCCTAAATTCACCAGATTTTCAACAATTTTCTGGAGTTAGCCTTGGCTGACATTCTGGAGTTTCCCCAAGATTGTTGATAGAAAACACAAAAATAACAGAAAAATCTGCATATAATAGCATTGATAAGTTGAAGAAGAAGGGTTATGAAGTCCTTTTGTAAACTGAATTTGTTCTTAAGTTGTTTCATAACAGCAAAAAAAGTAAAGCAGCAAGTCACCTAATCTATAAGAAACTAAATCTACTTTTCTTTTTGTGTAACCGATGAGAGTAGTTCAGTATTCCTATTGCCAAGTTAAAATGGAATGATGTCTATATACCTAAGAAGGAAGATTAATATGATAAAACTTTAGATTTCACTAACATCATTAAGATTACAAGAATTTGTAGAATTCTCACTAACATCATTATTGAAAGTGAATTCTTAGGAAGCAACAGTCAAATAAGTACTCAGAACAAAAGTTCTAAAAGTTTGCTGGCATAAAATAATATGGTATAAGCAGTAATCTCAAAAGTGTCTTTCATATTATAGCTTTCTATGAAAAGGAGACTAACTGAGATGGATATATTGTTTGAAAGACACTTTTTCCAATTATTTCTTCTTCCAGCATTAAATAATGCTCATCAATTATTAGGTTAGATCCAAAATAAAACAAATGCAGGAGAGGATACTTACCTTTTGATATTGGTCCACTACAAATGACACCACAGATGAGTTAACGTTTGAACCCGTAGGAATAGCAACCTAAAATGATAAGGAAATTTGCAATGTTAAAGTTATCAATTTAGAGGGATTAATGGCTATAGGAACGAAAATCAAAGAAATTTAATGCATGAAAAACAAAAGAATAGATAATTGAAAAGTTGAAGAAGAAGGGTTATGAAGTCCTCTATAAGACTCCGCCATTGGTTCACATCACATTTACAGACGACTTACCTTAAGCAAACACAAATATTACATGTATGATATCACATGTCATCAAGGGGCGAAGATAGATCAGCAAAGGTACAAGTGCATAATAATATTTTATTCATTATCGTCATCAGTTTCATCTTCGTCTACAATATCACATTCATTCTCACTACTGCTTTTCTTTAAGTCATCGAAATCGTCATTCAAACGTTGCTCGAAATTCACGACAATATTATTTATTACATCATAAGCAATATCATTCCGATCTAAAAACTCTAAGGAACATTCCTCGAGATCCACTCGAACATCAGAAGACTCCTCAACGTCATCTGCATCTTCTTCATTACCATGCAATGGGATATCATACGCACGTCTAACTTCACATTCTTGAACAATCCGCCAATTTAAACCATGCAACAAGTCTTCAACTAAAAAAATTTGCTTTGCTTGGTTTGCCAATACAAATGAGTCATCCTTGAACCAGAACTTAGTAACGTTGATGCTTTTTAAAATGTCGTTGACTCTCATATTCGAACCGCCAAGATCGTACCATTTGCATTTGAAAAGCACAAAACTTTTACCTCTAACATATTCAAGCCTTATAATATCTGTTAGCATCCCATAAAATGTTATATCATCTTCCCCATAATTTCCTAACACTGCAACACCACTGTTTTGTGTAATTCTTCGCGCATCACGGGCTTCAATGCGAAATCGCATGCCATTTGTATTGCATACAGAATACTTTTGTACCAAGCTTTGAGGTCCATATGCCAATGCATAGAAAGACTCAAACATATTTCCTTCACGGGAGCTAGTTACTGTCATCACCTATATGAAGACATGATTCATAGTTAATAATATATAATTTTTAGTTAACACCACATACAAACGTTCTGCTCACCCAAATCTTTAACCATTGAGAAAATTATTCTCTATGTCTCCTATCAACATGCAATGGACTTTGTTGTCTCAGCTCATCCATGTGCTCACTATGAATCATATAAAAGTCAATCAATATTATATCACTCATCTTAACTTATGACATATCTTAATTTGACAAAGGGTTAGAAAAACTTACTCAATAAAGGGCCTAATCTCATGACAATTCATAAGCACATACCAATGTGCAATCTCTAGCTCATTTGTAGGAAGAGCAATTATTTTGGCAGCACCAATCGGCTTACATTGTTGAAAGAATACCGATATGTCACCAGCATCAACCATATCATTGATGCGCCGGCACATGAAGTTGGTTTCAATTCCTTTTAAATACATCAATGTAATGTCATGGACTCTTTAACAACATACGTTTCTGCAATTGACCCTTCTGGACGTGCTTTATTTCTAACAAATCCCTTTAGTGTACTTAGGAATCTGAACAAATGATTAACCATAATTAGATAGGCCACTATTTACTTAAATCTTAAAAGTCATAAGATCAATTTAAATAATACCTCTCAATTGGATACATCCATCTATACACAACCGGTCCACCAAGTAAGGCTTCATTTGGCAAATGAATCGTCAAATGAACCATAACATCAAAGAATGCCGGTGGGTATATCATTTCAAGCTTGCATAAGATTAAAGTTATCTCATGACACATATTCTGTACCTGATCCTTATTCAAACTTCGTCTACAAATTCAGCGAAAGAAGTCCCCCAACTCCATTAAAACAGCTGTCACATCTCTGTTCAAGATAGAATGCGTTCCTAATGGTAGAATGCTTTGTAACAATACATGACAATCATGGGACTTAAGTCCAGTAATCTTCCTCTCATCAACATTAACACATCTAGATATATTCGATGCGTAACCATCTGGAAACTTCACCTGCTTTACAAACTCACAAAACTTCTTCTTCTCATCGGCAGACATTGTATAGCATGCTGGAGGTTTGCCAACAATAGCTCCATCAGCTGCTCTTATCAATTGTAATTCTTTTCGAATATTCATATCTTCCAAATCAAGTCGTGCCTTGATTGTATCTTTGCTTTTACCTTCAAAATTCATCAAGGTACCAAGGATATTGTCATAAATATTCTTTTCTATATGCATGACATCAAGGTTATGCCTTAATCTTAACTTATGCCAATATGGTAGTTCAAAAAGAATACTTTTTTTATTCCAATTCAACTCTCCTTCTAATCTCCTTCTCCTCTTATTACTGGGGTGCTTCCCATAACATGTATTCTGAATATGACTTAATTGCTCCACCATATCATCTCCATCTGGTAAGTTAGGTATAGGTTGATGATCACTCTTGCCATCAAACTTCTTGCTTTTCCTCCATGGGTGATTATAAGGAAGAAAACGACGATGGCCTAGGTATCCAATCTTACTTCTTAACTTACAAGAAGGAGTGTCCTTGTTACAAACAGGACATGCCATGTAGCCTTTTGTACTCCACCCAGAAACAGTACCATATGCTGGGAAGTCATTAATAGTCCACATTAAAGCTGCATGCAATCGAAACTTTTCTCCTTTTGAAACATCAAAAACATCAAAACCATCCTCCTATAACATCTTTAACTCATCTAGTAGTGGTCTCATATAGACGTCAATGTCTCTACCGACCGCTTTCGGACCTGGAATAACCAACGATAGCAAAGAATGACTCATCCATACACATCCATGGGGGTAAATCGTATGCTAAGAGAACAACAGGCCACACGCTATATGGAACTGACAAATTACCATGTGGATTGAATTCGTCTGTTGCTAACCCTAGTCTCACATTACGTGGTTCGCTAGCAAACTCAGGATATAGCTCATCAAAGCTCTTCCAAGCTTCTCCATCAGAAGGATGAACCATGTTATTACTGTCACCTTTAGGCCTATCATTATGCCACGTCATCTGTTTAGCGGTCTTACTTGACATGAATAATCGTTGTAATCTGGACGTTAATGGAAAGTACCGCAATACTTTATGTGGTATCTTCTTACCCCTTCCATCATTAATTCTCCATCTTGATGTTCCACACTGTGGACAACTTTCCAAGTCCCCATACTCTTTCCAATACAGGCAACAATCATACTTACATGCATGTATCGACACATACCCCAAGCCTAGGCTCCGTAGAAATTGATTTGCTTCATAATAGGACTTCGGCAAAGATTGACAATTAGGTAATACATCCTTCAGCAGAGCAAGTAACATGTCAAATGACTTATTGCTCCACTTGTTGTATACTTTCAAATGAAGCAACTTTATTATAAACGACAACTTAGTGAAATTCTTACATCCCGGATACAACTCTTCAGCAGCTTTACTCAACAATTCTTGGCAGCCACCCATCATAGATTCTTCAACACCTGTACGAGGACTCCTTCCGTCCTGATTAATTGGACAATCATTTAAGAATGTACCCGCATCATCAAGCAAAGCTTGCATCCCATCATCCTCCTCATCACCATCACCTTCATTAATATCAATGCCTATCCCATCTACATCTACATTTGCAGCGCTAAACCTTTCTTCCCTAGAGATAAATCTATATTCTGGGGCTTCACCATGTAGAACCCAACGGGTGTATGATTGGTCCATGCCGAATTGCATTAAATGTTCAACAACATTCGTCTGAGACCTCTTATAACAATTCATGCAACGTGCACAAGGGCATGAAATCTCACACTCTTTGCCCTTTTTTCCAGCCACAAAACTCATAAACATCCTAACTCCATCAATGTATTCATGAGAAACCCTTACACTTTTCATCCAACTCTTGTCCATAGAGCAACAAATACCTATTAATTCTGTATAAGATGGAGAACACTATGTTATGTTAGTAAGTGAAGGATGGGGACAGGTTTACTACGTACCTAAATGAAGTAGTAGAACACCTAACTGTTCAAGTAGGAAAACTAAATTTTTCCGTTTAAGCGCCTTAACATAATAGTTCCCATCATGTTAACGAGAACATATCGTGTGCTTGTAATGGGGTACAACTAACACATATACCAGATTAGTGCTCTGAAAAGCTCATTGACATCTATGACAGCAAGAAGGTGTTATTTGACAACGATTCTCACCGACAACAAGCAGCAGTAGCTACTTTTTAGGTTGATGAGAACCGCATTGGAGTGAAAGAGAAGCATTTGTGATGTGAAAGTTAAGTGCAATCTAATATTCCTACTCATTCTTTACATTCTCTTAATTCTTATTCTTCTATTTCATTACAAGTTGATCTTACTACTTATACTTCTTCTAACTCATAGGTACCAATCTGAAAATTAGTTTATAATTGTATCACCTATACAATTATAAATCAATTAAAACTTATATTCATCATTTTAACTATTTTCTTCTCTCTCCTTAGTCAATAATTCATATACTTTCCTTGCTTTCAAATCCTTTCAAAGCCTTATGTACTACCTTTAGGTCAATCCCAAAGATGAACACCTCTACCCATAGATCCCTCACACTGGAATTGATAAGACGCAATTATCTGTAGCTATCCATTGTCCACCAAGACAGAATTTTCAGGAGATACAACACCCCATATGAATAAGACTTGCATAAATCTTAAAACATAAGATTTTCGTGCAGGTAATGCATAAAGTTAGCTAAGGAACAAAGCAAATTTATAATTGAAATTAGCAAATCGGCACAACCTTTTTTAAAATTTGCAAAATGGCATCTCATTATGGACACTTTATTTCTAAAGTTCAAGTGCAAAATCTCAAGATTTCTTTAAGAAAAATTTCCCAGGAATAACCGGGTAGGCCTAAGCTGTGGTAACAAATCAAATGGCAACTAAAATATACACAACTATGCATGGGAATCAGAAAATGAACAGAAGGTGCCTTCAGCACATTTGTATCTTTAGCAGATGCTAAGGCTGAGTGTTTATGTTGTGGTTGGGATGAGCAACTGATAATTGGGGTGATGGTTAAACTTATGCAATATTGTTTTAGTGTTCTGGACAACTTGCTAGCTGCAAAGTCATATTGGTACATTGCAAAGCAAGCTCAAACAACCTGGTCCAAATAAATAGCATTATAGGATCCAAAAAGTGTTGGTCAAGTAGGTCTCAACCAATTAACCAGTAAGTAAAGCTGCAGCTTGTAGGTTTAGCATTTGTGGACCAATTTAACAAATAAGCTTCAACTTCACAAAAGGAGTAGTCAAGTACACTTCTAAAAGATCTCTTCCCCTCAGCAGTTTCCAATATAAAAATTTGCTAAACATAGATACCAAACAGAAAGTGGGAACCATATCTCTACCATTTACAAAGTAACATTGGAACTAGCATCTTAACTCATCACATCAGACCATAGGCTGTAAAATATACCACCAGAGAATACATACCAAAAGATGCAAGTAAATGAACAAAATCATAAAACAAAACATCCACAGCTATTTATTTGACACCAGATTAATCTATTTACTTCGCATTTATGAAGATTGTGGCACTATCACAAAACATCCACAGCTAAAACGATATGCTTACTTGCTCAAATAAAAATGCTAAAGCTGTGTCACCAACTAAAGCTGCGTCATCCCATGTTCGCATCACAATAAGTACTTTAACATTGTTCTCTCTGATAAGTCCTTTACCTGCAAGAAGATTCATATATGAAATTTATATCTTGAAAACTTAAGCCTCAATTTTGGCTTTGGACTGACCAACGTAGACGTAAATCACAGCAGAGATCCGGTGTCTTGATACTTACGACTCTAGTTTACGACGAATTAGTAATCAATTCTAGAGATATAAACCCAACGTTTATAAGAGGAGATTATAAGAAATCTCCATAGCGAATCAATTTTGTATTTCGATTTGTCATGATACATCTTATTATTACTCAATTTCTACTAGTCTTAAGGTAGACACTAAATGCCTTTTGTGAAAGAAAAAAAGGACAAAGAACTGATTCGTACCTGCATCAACTGCTTGCAAGGGGTCTCCGCTAGAGTGCTTGAAATGCAGAGAGAGCTGGTGATGTTTCGTGCCACTGTTAAAGTTTTGCACGGCGACTTCCATGGCTGTTTTTGCTTCTTTACACAGATTATGAGACAACGTCGTTATGAGGGGCGGGAAACGACGTCGTCTCATCTGCTTGGGAGGTGGGAGATTTAATTCGCAAAACGTTGTCGTCTTTCTCGGGCGGGTTCTGCAGAAGAAAGCTAATTCCTCCCCTATCCCGACGTCTAACTCTCCAAGACGTCGTGGATAGTACTTTGCCACGTTCTACTTTTTAAACGACGTAAATAACATAGGTTTTCAATGACGTCTGCCTCCAACGACGCCGAATTTTGCCACCTCTCCTAACGTCTACAAAGACGTCGCCAAAGCCCCCTACAATTTGCGACGTCTTAAACGAAGACGACGCGAAATGTGTCTTTTTGTTGTAGTGATTGTTTGTTCTTATCTTATGTGATTTCTTGATTGTTAACTGGTTTTGCTCTATTTTGATTTCCTTGCGTTAATTTGGGTATTTCATTTTTAATCAAATCATATTCAATTATTTAAATTGTTGTTTAGTTTTTATTTTCATTTTTATCACATTTGTTGTAACCATAGATAACATTGGGATTCAATTAGTTCAACAATTCCTGGTGGGACTAACATCTCAACTATTACACTTACGACCCATATGTTTGTGGAACATTCAAAATTTTATAAAACTAAAACTTGCTCAACAGTCTTATAGGCTATTCTTCGAGAATTTCTTCAAGAACTTTAAATCCTTAAGATCATCACTATTGTTCTTCGTGCCTATGCTCTTTTAACCAAACAACCCTTCTCCTCCTTGGTTGCACCATTGGAGTCACAATTTTTATAAAAACCTCCTAAGCCATTTTCTTAGTACTCTTCTTTTGTTTGGTTGCATTATTAGAGTCACGATTTTCACAGGGACCTCTAAAACATTTTTTGGTACTCAACCACCCCAAATTCGTTATAGTCATAAAGATCCTTTGAGTTCCCCGTACGAAATGCAAAACTTAGCTACTTCTTCTATAAAGTATCAACACATGATCAAAATCATTATTTTCCAACCTCTCTTCATCATCAACAACCAAAAGCTCCTCATTATTCATTAAACCTAGAATCCTCCTTGAATTCATTCTCACCATCATATGAAGCATGTCATACACTTTAGCCTTCTAACTTCCAACTCCTACCACATCCAATTTAGATAAGGAACAAGCTAAACCTTGGTGACATTAACATCTGACTTATACATAAATCAATTTAGTTTGGGAATGCCTCAAAGAGAATGAATTTTAAGTATTTAATATTGTGTGAGGGGAAAGTCAAATGAATTATGAATTTTGGGGGTTTATCTAAGTTTAGGGTTAATTAGGGTTAGTCTAATATTAGGGTTAATTAAAAATTGAGAATAATTTAAATGAATGGGACTCACAGTTTCCCATGGAATAGAAAGGATAAAATTAGAAAAAGTGTCACGTTATCACTAATGAACCATTAATCTCGTTAAGGGTTCTATCTGTTGAGGGTTAAATTTGAAAGATTCTTAAACATTAGGGTTCTTTTCTTATACTAAATTATGTTATAATTTGACATATATTTCAGTTTAAATGTTAAAATTCAAGAGGGACTTGTTGCTAATGGAAGCATAGCGAGGTTAAGGATTTTGTTAGTTGGGAGTTTATCTATAATATTTTTTAAAATGTTAAAAGTTTTTATATACTCTACAATATTAAGGTATGACTTATATTTTAATATAAATTTTAGGGTTCAAAATAAAATTTTACATTTATGATTACAAATATAAGATAACAATGGTTAAATACAATATCGTTGTATTCTATAATAAAATCTTTAATTGAGGGATACTTTTGTTAGAAGATAGAAAAGAAAGACAAGAAGAAACATTGATGAAATATTTACTTCTTTAGTTCTATAATTAATATTGATGAAAAATATATTTTTGCTTAATTTTACCAAATTTAATTCTACAATACAAATAAAAGTTTAACTATAATTATTAAGATAATGTTTTTAAATCTATATGTTGAGTGTTGTTAGCATACTGTATCCCATGCATGAAACTAGTGATATCAAAAAGGCAAAGCAAGTGATAGGGGATTATGTCAAAGAGTACAAAGACCTATATTTAAGATAAGCTTCCTTTTTTTTTGGTAAGTTTTCCTAATTGTTTAACTGGAGTTTCCAAAAAGATAAATTGGATATAAGATGAGGCTTTTTAGGTTAGTCCTAGGGTTTAGCTGATGCTTTCCTAACTTAAAATGTAGTTCTTGTATCTATTTGGTTAACTTCGAAGTATTTATACTCATGGGGACATTTACTTGTGTCTTTTATGATAAAATAAAAGGCGATTTTAACATGAGAAGTTTACAACTTCCTAACCGAATACATTTCGTAAAAATGGATGATAATCTTAAATAATACTCAAATTCCCATCAAACAGCTGAAAAATATATTTTTTATCCTCATATGTCAATACCTTGCCTTTTGACATTATTAATTGGAAAAAAAACGCATACTTGTGAATTATACAGAAGATCTGTTTTCTATATGTTATAAGAATGCAACTTTAGCTGTTTGCAAAATTCAGAATGTTATTCGCATTAATGTATTATTATGTGCTCAATTGGTATAACTGATTAACCATATGTAAAACTCATTTATTTACAATATTACAATCCAGCCAACAGTTGATCGTGTATCGTGCTAGCTGTGCTTTGCTTTGCTCATTAATTGGCACTCCTCGTCCAAGTCAAATGATGACTATCCAATACGATTAAGGGATATGTGATTTTGTAATGTGTTGAAACGCTTTAATTTTCCATAATCCATGTAATTGTCCACCTTCTAAATATGTATTTCAATAAAGAACAGGCATGCATCTACTCATTACAAACGAGAGGTCATGCAGGTTAGTTAATTTGTTTCATTATGGAAAAGTGCAAAGGTTTAATTCAAAACTTAACATTTTTAATAAAATTAAATTTAAAATTAAATTATTTCTAATATTTCAATAACGTTTAATTTCAACCCTAACTTATCACTATCACACCAATGCTCCACTAAAAATTTCTACTCTAGCACCCTTTTACTAGTTGTGCATTCTAATTAGCTAAAGAAGCCAATGAATAGAGCGTCTCCTAGAAGACAGCACTTAAAAAAACAAAGTTAAGATGCTTATGGGTGTTGTAATGAACTGCAGAATAAAGCATGCTTCTCTTAAAAGCTCTTTTGATCTTTTGTATGTCGCCCCCTTTTTACTCTCCTTGCACTGCAATAGGAGGGGCATTTGGTGATGAAAATTTTCCTCACTAAAAGGTTTAAATTCGTCACTAATAATAATTCGCGATGATATCAATTCATCGTTCAAATTATTGTAAAATCCCGTAGAAAAATATTATAGGTGACATTTTTACTAAATGGCTGCAAATCAAATTTAGCTGCGAGACGAATACGTAATGAAAAGATATATGCGAGGATAAATCAAATCGTCGCCAACACTATTTTGGTACACCTTGGTTTCATAGCTAAATGTTATTAGCTATGTTACCGTAAACGTAGCTAAAAGTGTTTCGTAACCAATCTTTAATCAAACCCCAAAGCTATTGGCGATGATTAAATATTCATAACAAATACTTTTTAGCTACTTTTTTAAAATGTAGATAAAAGTTATTGATGATGTTTTTATAAACGTTGCTAAAAAGTTTTGTTGGTGATTTCAAAAACGTAGCCAAATCTTTTAGTTACGTTTTAATTTTTAATAAACATTATTGTTAAAACTTTTATTATGTTAATTATAATTATTGGTAACATTTTAACCCATATAATTGTTTATAATATTTAGATTTTTGTTTTATATTTTATTAAAAGAAAATATAATTAAAATTAACTAGAAAATAGAAGCATTTTATATAAAATAAAATATCATTAAATGTTAATTACAAACATTAACAAAAATATTTATGTACCAATTAAGACTCGTTTTCATCATCATGACTACTTACATAATTTAGGCCAAGTATTAGTTTAACCATCTTTTCAAGCTTGGCTACCTTTCATTCAGTACGATCTAACTTTTGTTCATTACATTATAACTTTTCTTTATTTCACTGTAATTTAGCCTTAAGTGATTGGTTCTCCTCTTGAAGATGGGCAACATATGCTGGTTTTAATGAGTATGAAGTAGTTGGATGAAGGCCAAACCCAAGACCTTTGATGTAACTAGATCTTTACCAAGCACATTGTTGCAAATTTCACCCATATTTAGCTCATTTCTATCAGACAATGGTCTTTGCAATAACCCCTTCATCTTATTCTAAAGTTAAAAAAATCAATATTGAATTGAAATATTATAAATTAAAACTACATAAATAAATAAACTTAAGATTTAAACAAATTTTTATACTTACATAGTTATTTTGTGCTTCTTCTAATTTCCATCATTGACCTTCCTTATAGTGAGTGAATTTAGGTAGTGTGATCATATCACACTCTTGTCCATATAGTTCCTCCTCATTCTTTTTTATGAAAAAATTAATTGGAGACACAATAAGTAATATTGTATTTACTAATATAATTATAACTTCTAAATAAAGAACTTACATATTCTTTTCGCATGATAACAAATGATTTGGAGCCTTAGTTGTGAGGAGTTTTCATTTTCCTCTGTTAACCTTGTATTTCTCATCCTTTTCTTAAATAAAAAAAAGAAATAGTCATTAAATTGTGTAATGGAAGCTACATGTGAAGAGAAAAAACTTAAACCTTTATATTTGGCTCAGTTCCATTAGACAATATCTTTGCAACAACTCCTGCATCTTATTCTAAGGTTTAAAATATAATATTGAATTCAAATATTATTAGTTAGTACTACATAAATAAATAAACTTAAATTTTAAAAACATTATACTTATATAGTTATTTTGCACTTCTTCTAATATCCATCATTGACCTTCCTTATAGTAAGTGAGTTTATATAATATGATCCTATCACACTTTTGTCTATATAGTTCCTTCTCACTTTGTTTTATGAAAAATAACTGAAAACACAATAAATAATATTGTGTTTACTAATATAATTATAACTTCTAAATAAAGAACTTACATATTCTTTTCGTATGACAACAAATGATTTGGAGCTTTGGTTGTAAGGAGTTTTCATTTTCCTCTGTTAACCTTGGCTTTCTCACACTTTTCCTAAATAAAGAAAAAAATAGTCATTAAATTGTGTCACAAGGCTAATGGAAGCTACATATGAAGAGAAAGAAGCTAAACCTTTATATTTGGCTTATTTCATCATAAAATAATCTTTGTAACAACTTGTACATCTTATTCTAAAGTTAAAAATCAAATATTGAATTCAAATTTTATTAGCTAGTAATACATAAATAAATAAACTTAAATTTTAAACAAAATTATATACTTATATGTTATTTTGGTCTTCTTCTAATATCCACCATTGACCTTTCTTATAGTGAGTGAGTTTATGTAGTGCGATCATATCACATTCTTGTCAATATAGTTCCTTCTCATTTTATTTTATGAAAAATTAATTGAAAACACAATAAATAATATTGTATTTACTAATATAATTATAACTTTTGAATAAAGAACTTACATATTCTTTTAAATGCGACAACAAATGATTTGAAGCCTTGGTTGTAAGGAGTTTTTATTTTTCCTCTGTTAACCTTGGCTTTCTCACACTTTTCCTAAATAAAGAACAGAAATACGTAAGTTCTTAAAATCCTTGGATGAGACTGCATCAAGAAAGCTACTTCATACTACCTTCTACGTTTTTATCATCTTAGTGTTAAGCTCATCCTACATCTACCTTGATTTTGAAAGTGTGTTGGTTGTATAAAGGGTTGATTGGCTTGTTCTTTGTAGTATGAATTTGAAGTTAATTAGGTAAGGGAATGGTAAACTTGATTTCATGTTATAATGTGAAATGTCCAATGCTTGAATTGAATAGAATATGTGTTAAGATGATGATAAATGAATGCTGAAAAAATGATCCTTATATAATAACTTCTGATTTGGTTTTGATGTATGGAAGATATTGATTGTAAGTTATTTAATGAATGATTTTTAAATTAGTTTTGGATATGAATTTGATGTGAAATTGAGGCATGAATAAGGTGGAATTGAAGTGGAATTGATGAACTATGGTGAAGGGGTGTTGAAGGTGTATGAATAAGTTAAGTTTTGGAAGCAGTTTGAAGGTTGTGGAGGTTCACTTACCCCACAATCGTGGGAATTAGGGTATATTTTCACGGTCATGAAAAGAGTTAGGAAGGTGAAAAACTTGGTTTTGTGCAATTGTTTACATATATAAGGTTAGGGCACTTAATAATGGTTTTATTGGACTTGATTAAGGTTGAAAATGAACCTAGATGGTCTTAGATTAATTAAGTAAAAGTTAATCTACTTATGGACTATCAATTGAGGTAATAACTCACAGAATGTTTGATTAATTAATAATGTGTCTAATGTTAAAATGTATGGCATGTTCAAAGATGAATGTCTTCTTAAGAATACAAATGTGTTCCAAGGGTTTAATGTGAATTGGATATGGATGTTTATGAATTGGGAATTTCTATGATGTTATGTAATATGGAATGACTTAATGTTTCATTGATATATTGATGCAAATGCTTATGTTTATAAGGCATATTGAATTTGATCAAAAGGGAGTGAATATGTTCAATTTGAGATAAATGAAATAAAGACATATGTTATATACACTACATTATTTGCTTGAGATTATGAAAAATGAAATGGATTGATTTAAAACTATTAAGTCCTAGTTGTGGGTAAATAGACATAACTAGAAGGGTCTGTTACTGTTCCTATAACTTGACACTTAGGTGCCCCATGAATATTGACACTATGGTGTCCTCTAATTATTGACACTATGATGTCCCCTGATTTTCAATACTACGGTGTCCCCTGATTTGGAGACATTGGTCTCTTCTATTTTAGATACCAATCATGGTATCTTCTGTTCTGGTCCCATTACCTATTTCTATAAAAAGGATTAACAGGCTAACTTGATTTGTGTTCTGATATGTGTTCAATTCTAATATAAGCTAAGTTCAGTTCTAATACAACTAAATTATATTATGATATAATCAAGTTCTATTATGACACAATCAAGTTCTATTCAAATACTTTAAAGTTTTGTTTTGATATTATGGTATTATGTTTGGATACTTGTAAGTTTTGTTTCGAAACAAGTATATCTTGTTCTGATATGTTATATTTAGTTCTGATGCAAATAATGTTGGATTATTTTTAATTTGAACAATTAAAGGTTGTATGTGATTTCACATGATTCAGTGCATGTGAATGCTAGACGACTGTTAGAAACAGTCACCAAATTATATCCTGTTTAGTTCTTCTATTGGACCCCACACCCCATCCGTAGGTGTTTGAAGATTATACTGCGGCGTGTGTTTGCGGGTGATACCGCGGCATCCAACACAAATTGGTATTGTCCTCTTTGATCAGGATTCGAACCCCTGACCGCAAGGTTTTGTTGCTATCTAGCATGGCTCAATGGTAAGAGGCGTGCTGCTAGATAGCAACAAAACCTCAGGGGTTCGAATCCTGACCAAAGAGGACCATACCAATTTGTGTTAGATGTTGCGGTATCACCCGCAAACACACGCCGCAGTATAATCTGCAAACACCTACGGGTGGGGTGTGGGGTCTAACATTAAAAGGCGCAATGTTGGGACCCGATCCGGGAACCGGATCCCTACTAGAAATCGAAACGAAAAACGAACGAGAACGAAAACGAAAGAACAGAACATAAGCCGAAATCAAATCGGATACGAATGACGAAGCGAAAACTGAAAGCGAAGCATAGAAATAGAGCGAAAACGGATCAAAAGCAAATCGGATATCAAAACGAATACACATCATAATTGAATGCGAAAGCAAATTGAATAAAATACGAAAGCGAATCGAACTGAATTAAATGTCGACATCCGTTGGAAACACAAAGTATGGACAACTTATCGCGTTGGAAACCTAAAACTAACCAATCCAAAATCCGGTATAAATTTTTTTCTTTTTTATTTCTTATAACCATTACTCATGCAAATCCCTACAATTTCCCTTGTCTTGGAAATTATCCTTAATCAAATTCTCAATTCATACACATTTTCTTATACATTCATATGACTCCCAAGACTCATTTTTATACCAATTTTATCAAAAATTCGGCAGCATAACGGCTGCATTTATTCTAACTCAAACCTGCAAAGTATCAAAAACACACTTCTATAATCCCCAATCAATTACACAATCAATCAAAATCCACCGGACCCTCCGTCCGGGATCCAACACAACAAACACAAACCTACATCTACATATCCATATCCAAACACATTATACAAATCCAATTCTTATTAAGTCCTCAATTCAATAGACAAATCATAATTTATCCTACATAATGTCATAGTCCAAGTCTTTTGACAAAATTCATATATCAATCAATCCAAACCCAAAAGTCCATCATATTTCTATACCATCACAAATCATATCCATAACTTAAACCAAATACACAGATCCAGAATTCATAATACATTCCCATAACGAATACACAACACACTTTAATGGCATTCCAAGCCATTTACAAACCCTTTCTAAAATCCAAAATTTACAATTGAGAAATGAAGCAAAAACGAATAGATGGCTTGACTTTCTATTATCTGATCTCCTGCTCAAAACTTGGAGATGGGGATGAAAGGGGGGTGAGCTCGACGACTTAGCGGATAACACATTTATAAATTGAAAAATAAGCAGAAATCATTTTTCATAATTTTTTTTCCAAAAGGCTTATTTTTCAAACTTTGCAACTTTTCAACCATTTTCCTCAAACCTTTTTCATTGTTTTTCAAACTTTTCATAATAAATGTCACTTTTTCATTCTCAATTTTCTCCCATTTTTTCATAAACATGAATGCAATCACATGAAATCACAAATCACACACATAAAACATATCAAACGGTTTGGGTCGGTCTAAAATGTAAGCGTCGCATATTCTCGCATAAGCGGTCTGCTGCGGAAGTGAGCGAGCGTGCTACACCTTCCCGCATAGCGGTCCGGTGTAGCCGTGAAAGGAGTCCAAAATCGTAACTCCAGTGCCACTAGCGGGCAGTCGGGAGAAGACTTTTAAAAACGAAACAGTGCACTGACTCACTTAAAGGACCTAACCAAACCCACTTATAACATATTTCATACATACAAATCAAATTCCCGAAGACACATTTTGAAACTTTATTTTTCATACACATGTCCTAACCGACACATTTTCATTCATAAATTCACAATGTCCAAAACAATTCACATAACATATTCTCAATCATTCAATAATGCAACAACCATAGCAATTATTAAAACATTCATACACAATGATTCAATTTTATCAAAACATTCAAAAATCAATCAATGTCACAATTATCAATTCATTCATAAATAAAGAATTTTAGATTTTTTTTCCACTTTATCAAAGACATTTTAAAACAATAATTTTAATCATTCGAAATCATAATTTCAAACATTAATCAACATATTTTTCAAACATTTGCAAAAACCCAATTTTTGCTTTCTTTCATTTTCAAAATTTCATATATAGCTTACAAATCAAAATATAAATATGCTACCCACCTCAATTCCATGCTAACATCTTGTCCCATGCTTCAATTTGATCCTTGCTTCTTTCTTTCTTCCAATTAAAAATTTCCTAAATCAAATTAACCTAAATTCAACTTTATAAATGACATAATCCTCAAAATTGGACTGAGAAAACACTAATTCCACACATAATCAAGCCATCTAAATCACAAATTTTCAAAACCCCCAATTCACAAAATTGACCTAAACCAATTTACCCAAATTCAATATCATAAATCACAAATTCCTCAAAATTGATATCATAATTCATCAATCCATCATATTTTCCATGATTCTAAGCCAAAAATTTCTAAAAATCCCAATTTTCGAAATTTAGCATAAACCCCAATTAATTTCCATCCAAAATTAAACACAACCTAAGGCATAATCATCAAAATTGAGCTTATAATTAGCAAACACATACCAATTTCAAGTAATCAAAACTAAAAATTTACTAAGAACTCAAAGATCAAAAATTGCTCTTACCTTTTTCTCTTCAAATTTCGCAATTTCTTGGGAATGGAAGCAAGCTTTCACCTTCTTCCTTCCTTTTTCCTTGAAAACAACTTAAAAACTAGCCTGAAGGCCCATAAAATCAACACCCCAAGCCTCCATCTTCTTGTCCACCGTCGCATCCCTCTCTTCTTCTTATTCTCTTCGTTTTCTTCTTTTTATTCTGAAATTCGTGGATAGCTCTTCCAAAAAGGATAGCCCATGTTTTATATAGTGCCATGTCACTTAAATGATGGCTAAAAGACCAACTTGCCCCTCTATCAAAGCCTTCTAACTTAAGTCCTTAAGTAGACTTTCCAATATGCCCCTGCACTTTACTTTATTTCATGCTTACTTTCGGATATGATTCGCACTATCAATTTGATAGACTTTATCAAAACTTCCTTCTAGAGAATTGTTCCTTATTGTCTTAATTTCATAATGCCACAAAAATCATCCCATTTGGAGCACCACATCAAAAGTTATGCTCAAAATATTTTATATATGTCTTATGCTGAATCATTTTCCAGCACGATTATTTCCATCCAATAATTGACATTCTAAATCACAAAATTGAAATTCTATGTATTCATAAGAATTGTATCCCTATTTATCTAGTTTAATCCAAATTAAGAATTACCTCATTTGGATTTCTAGATCAAAAGTTATGACTAAAATACGTTCAGATGCTCCTGATCCAAAACTGCACACGAATCCGAACTTCAATTCAAAATTGAAAGTCTTAGGTTCTAAATTAAAATTTACTTTCTTCATATGACTTGTAGCCCCATGTCTTAATTTTATTTTTCCTCAAGAATCACTTCAATCGGATCTCCACAGATCCCGAATTTCGCAAAATACTGAACCATGTTCAGAAAATTAGTCCACTCACTTTGATTAAATTAATCATCCTTATTTAATCTCAAAAATTCACAAATTTCTCGTAAAAATGAAATTCATTGTCTTAGGAATCCAACGCTTCAAGAACCTCGTCAATCGGATGTCGAACGAAAAAGATATAAGCGAAAGAGTGAGCAAAGGTCGGATGGGAGAAAAACAAACAAAATCAGAAGGAGCAGCAAAATGGCGTCGTTTCGCGTGGGAGGAAACAATCCACAACAGAAACGGCGTCGCATCTCAGCGAGGGCGAACTCGCCCTCTCGATCGGCTCGCTAGGACAAGCCTCTCGCACCGCGAGGGCGAGTTTTCCAGACTTTCCATTTTTTTATTATTTATTTATTTTTTCAATAAATACATACAAAATTTGAAATTTTCAAAATTCATATCTCTTGATTCCGAACTTCAAATTTGGCAAATTTGGTCTCTATAGAAAGCTTGAAGGAAGCTCTACAACTTTCATATAGAACTCAAAAATCAATTTTGTCTCTAAAGAGGTCAATTTTCTCATCAAAGATTTTGTCCAAATTAATATGCCCTAAGCCATAACTCAACTTTGAAAAATTCTATCTTTCAACTCTAAAATCCAGTCATGTCATATTTTATATCAATGCGAAGATCAGAAAATCACCTACAACTTTCATGAAGGACATAAAAATCAATTTGACCTCTAAGGAAGTCAATTTTTCAGTCAAACGTTCTGTCCTCTAATAATCATGCAAAAATAATAACATAACCATGTAAAAATCATAACTTACTAATCCTTGATCGAAGAATTCTATACTTTATATCAAAATAAAGATCAAATCAAACTCTTCAAATTTCATGAAGAATTTAAAAGGTATATCAACCTCTAACTAGGTCGATTTCTTAGTCAAAGTTTCAGCTAAATAATGGTCAACCTAAAACCCACCGAAACATTGACTGACCATAACTTTCACTCACGATATCGAAAAATTGCAAACTTTATGGCGACAGAAAGCTCTCAACATAATCTACACGTTTTATGTAGATCATTTTCTTAAATTATGCCTCAAACAAAAAGTCAACTCTCTGGTCAACTTTCTATCACCCAAAATTCAACTTTCTTAATTCTTCACATTTTCACACTTTTTCTCTTTTCCTTTTGATTTTCCACTCCTATTTCAATCAACTCATTCACTTAAATTTCATAAAACATACCAATCTACTCAAAACCCGAAGGAATCAAAATCAAAATCATTCTTTTCTTATCAATTTCCGTTAAGTAAAAATACCTTTATACCTAAACATATACATAATAACACTTATTTATTTTCAATGATAATTTTTAAATTTCACTTAAAAATCGGGGTCCAACATCTTCCATACTAAATTATATGCTTAGCATGGTAGTTTTACCTCTGTATAGGTTCAGATAAGAAGACTTAAGGATGGGACAACCGTAGTGGCCAATGAAGGATGTGACATGTTTGGAAGTTGTTTTGTTTGAGTTTTTAAGTTGTTTCTAAGATATATTTAATATAATGAAACATATTGCATTTTGAATTTTGAATTTTGTTTAATGGTTTGTAATGACTATAATACATATTAGATTTGGATTTAAGGCTTGTTTGTGATAAGTATCATATGTATATTATGTTCTGAATATGAGACAACCTATGAAATGTAAAGTATGTCAGTTTGAGTTTCTGGAAATGCATGTAAGGAATGTTTAGGATGTTTTAGATTATTTTAGTTCTGTTTTGTATAGCATCTGCATATCTTCACAGGGTGTAACATCCCCTCTCCTATAGGAAAAGGGTATTTTGGTAATTGGGACGGGTTCGGGATATTAAATTATATCTCGGCATGCACATACAGCATATAGCCTTTCTGATTACTGATTGGTTGCACATGCACACAGTATACATGCATTCATGACATTTTCCGGCTTAGGTTTTAAATTGAACTTCTGTGTGATATTAATGGAGTAATTGAGTTTGGAAAATCATTTGGACTGCACCATAAATTGTTTTACATTTTTAGGGATTTTTAGGAATTTTTCTGGATTTTTTCGGAGACAATTCCCGGACCGAAAAAATCGCCAATTGGCGAACCGGTCGATTATCGGTAGCAAAAATCGCTACCCACTGGTACTGTAATATTGGGTATATTATTTTGGGACTGAAAGTAGGGTCATTGGAGTTAAATGGAGTAAAATTTTGGACTGGATTAAACAAATATTTTTTTGACTTTTCTTTAAATTAGAACCAATCATAAATTGCCATTTAAAAGCAACATTTAATGCATTTCCTCCCCATTCTCTCGTATATGCCTTAAAGAAAGGAAAGATGAGTGTTTTGTGCTTATGTTGTATTCATCCGAAACACACACAAACTTAAACTCTCTTTGCAACCATCGAATTTTTCTCTTTTCTCATCTTACTCCATAACTTCAAGCTACTATCTCTTAGTCCATCAAAGCTGATGATGAGTATTGTGCCTACTTGAGAAGGGAAGGAGGTTGGTACCTTGGTGTAGGAGTTAGAAGTTGGTTATTGAAGCTTTGAAGGAGGTTTTGTAGTAGGTAAGTTTTCATTTAAGGTTTGAGTTTTAAATGAGATTTGCATATGGAATTAAATGCCATGATAGTGAGGAGTGATTAATAAAAGGTTTAAAGCATGTATTAGGTTCATGTAGGCATTAAAGTGATGATTATTATGATTTGAAGGAATGGGTATGAGGCTAGGTGAAGATGTATTGAAATTAATGATAGGGTTTGATTTTGAATTGAATATGGATAATTATTTGAGTATTTGAATTGAGGAATTTAGTGCTGCCAATTTTTCAGTATTAGCCCTAGTATATGTATGACTGTAGTAATATTTAATTTGTATTTATTTGGATGTCTAGTGATGTGAAAAAGGCATTGGAAATGATAGATATAAGGTTAACACTAAATCTGGAAAATTAAGGTTTTAATTGATGTTCCTGTTTTATTCATAATTTATTGTGTAGAAATGGAAATGAGGTAAGGTTAGTTGCCACTGAAACTTTGGGATGTTGGCTTCAATTTAGTGTGAAATAGGTGTTGTTGAATTTTAATGATAGAAGGGTGAATATTTGAATGGAAAGTTACTGTTCCATTGCCTGTGAACAGTAACCGAAACCACAACATATGAACTTTGCTGATTTTTCTGAATTAATTGAGATGGAATTAGGGAGAATGGTCTTCATGAAAGTTGTAGCATATTTAATTAGATTTCCATTGCTACTGATCTTGCTATTTTTAGAATTGTATATTGGGAGATATGAATTGATTACTAATGACTGGTTTTGAGCATTTTGAATGAAACCTAGCTTAAGTGGGATTTTGTGAGTTTACTGATTGGAGGCAATTTTAACATTTTATGTGGACTGAATTGGTGTGAGTGAGCTTCTGAAGAATTTTAGAGGAAGAGATTACCTTGAAAATAATATATGGTGAGTAATTTTTTAGAAGTCAGAATTGTGAGTTATGATTTTTCAAAGATTGACCCTACATTAGGTTATGAATGGCTGATCATAACAGTAGCTTCTATAACAGTTTTGAAATTGATAGAGATCGAATTGGATGATGATTGCTTCATGAAAATTGAAGTTTGAGATGTTATCTTTTCAGGGATATAAAGTTCTGATTTTACTGACTTGTATACAGGGAGTTATGCTTGTTATAAGGTTACTGCCCAAATTGGAGGATTTCAGGGACAGTAACATTGAATGAATTAATTGACTTGTTTAGAAATATAATTTGATTTTGGGTTGTTCATGAAAGTTGTTGAGGAAATTGTGAACTTATTGACCATATTTTTGTGGTAATTTATTACTGAAGAATCAGTGAGTTATGAAATTGCCAATGTACTGCCCTGTGTTGATGGAAATTGAGTACGCAGAAGGTTTGATAGGGTATTTGACACCCTTAGGGTTGGAATTGATTTTTATGGTCTTCTTGAGAATTGTAGAGCTTTTCATTATCTTTCCAACAAGGTATAGTTTGCATTTTTGAGAAACGTGTAGAAAGAGTTATGGGTGTTGGAAGTTTGGTTGGAAATCAGAAAATAAAGGGGGAAATAAGGGATTTATATAAAAATATAAATTGCTGAGTTTTGGGTTCTTTCGTGAATAACGTTTCCGTCCGACGTCCGATTGACCTGATTCTTGAGGTATCGGATTCATCGAATATTTAATTTCCTTTTTTGAGAGATTCGGGATTTTTTTTAGACGGAAATTTGACGTAGCTCCGGATAACGGAACGGTGAATCACTGTTTTATTTAATTGGGGACCTATAGAGGTCCGAATTGCGCACCGTCAGCGCCTATGGATTCCTAATTTTTGATAGAATTCTATTATGGGGAATTATTGAATTAGGGCCGGGATGCCATGAACATGCATTATACACATTTGACTGATTTCATGTGCATTGTTTAGTCATTTATACCGATGGTAATGGTTATTCATTTAATTTGCTATAGAGGCTCAAGTGGACCATCGTTCCACGGACTTGGCAGAGACTTCCCGGCACTAGCGTGGAAGTTATTAGGTGAGTAACCTAGTTGGTTATTCCAATCTATGTGTTTACTGTGATTTGATTGCCCTACGGGGATTACATGGATTATTACTGTGAATTGATTGCCCTACGGGGATTACGTGGACTACATGTGGTTTTATTGACTGCTTAATGAGACTGTATAATTGGACTGAATATTGGACTGTGAAATACCATGTTTACTGCTATGGACCATGTGCATTCATGCACAAATGCATCACACTGTTAAAAGGAAAGTTGTGAACCGAGGCGCCTTTCAGATTGAATCGAGCCAGAGCTCGATATCTCGAACCGAGCCTCGAGCTCGACGGAGATAATTCTCCCAGACGCGTCTATCTTGATCCTTTATTATCGCTCGGTCACAATCTTGAAATGAATGGAAAAGAGTCACATGTGCATTGCATCTTGGACTGAATATTTGGCAATGTTTTGTTGGTTCTTTATATACCGCTCGAGATCTCAGATATTGTAATTGTCTTGTGATTGTTTTAATCGTGTGTTTTGTATAATTGTTGAATGAGTATCGTATCATGCTTATATAATGCATGAATTGGGAGAACCATCAATGATGGTTTCTCATTGAGTTCATAAACTCATCCAAAATTGCAATCTATTTTTCAGGCCTAAGTGTGAGCAGATAGCTCCTCGGGAATTGTAGGGCAGTATCTCGTGGATTGGCGAGAGAAGCGATGGCTCAAAGGTCGGTCATTGGGCTTCCTTTTGGAGACTTATAGTTAGATCATTTATTGTATATTACAAGATTATCTTACTTAGCGTCTGATGGTTTGGAGCAGTGTAAAATAAAAATCTTGTGATCGTAAATTCTTGAGTTTTGAGTGGATGAAATGGAACCCAATTTGGTTTTAAAAGTAGCCGTTGTCTTATTCTTGTCTTATGATTGTGATGCCATGAGGAGTGTAGTGGTTGTTGTCAGTAGTAGTCTCTTGTCGTAGGATATGTATCGGAATGACCTACGGGCGTTCCGGTGGATACCCTATGGTAAGGGGGCGCTACATTTGGTGGTATCAGAGCATGGTTTGGCATCTTTTGGGAATAGTAACAATATAGGTATGAATCGGATGGAACTATTGGAACTGATCAGAATTTTTGTTTTGTTTTAGGTCTTCTGCATTAGGTGATCAAGTTGAGCGACCGGTGACCAAGGATCGATGGGAGCAAGTAGGAGTCTTATGCCTCGTCTTGAGGATCGCCTCCTCGCGTTCCGTGAGGCGGAGAGGAGGTATGATTTCGCGCTTGTAAGGGGTCAGAGATTTCTATAGTAGTATGAGACCCACCGAGGCCGAGGATGGTTGGAGAGGATGGAGAGAGTCTTCGACCAGATGGAATGTGAACCTGATGAGAGGTTCGATTATGCGGTAGCTCTACTGCAGGGCCCGGCATATAAGTGGTGGAAGACTGTGCCAGACAGTACCACCAGGCCTTGCTTACTGTTATGGGCTGATTTTCTGAGGGCCTTCAGGGATAATTATATGCCCAAGGTCTATCTTGATATGAAGATGCAGGAGTTTCTGGAACTAAAGCAGGGTAGGATGTCGGTGGCAGAATATGAGGTGAAATTTAATGAGTTGATAGATTATGCCACTGTGATGGTCCCGTCTGAGGCTGACAAGTGCCGGAGGTTCGAGAATGGCCTCAATACTGAGATCCGTGCAGTTGGCTCTACGGACATGGGTACATTCATTGAGTTGAGGCTGCCGTTAGAGTGGAACGGTGATGAGACAGAGACAGTTGAGATTGGGTCCGGGTGGCGGCCCGATGATAGTCGAGGCGGCTCTGGCGGGAGCTTTAGTAAGCGCTTGAGCGGGACTTTCAGTCTCCGGAGGTTCGAGATAGTCGATTTTGGGCGTAGGGGAGATTTGGACCGGTTGGTAGTGGTAGTGGCGAGGCTCGGGGCGATTTCTCCAGTGTGCCCGCATTGTGAGAGGAGACACAGTGGGGAGTGTTGGTGGCTTACTGGAGCTTGCTTGAGGTGCGGCTCGACGAGCATCAGTCGAGGATTGCCTGATACATTGAGAGTTCAATCTGCTTTGGTAGTGGACGAGTTGAGTAGTAATCTGCATCTGTGAGTAGAGTGGGTGGATCCGGACGAGAGGGCCGAGGTAGAGGCCGTGGTAGAGGCGAGGGTCCTTTGTGAGGACTGAGGTCGAGGCAACCGACCACGCCCCAAAGTAGAGTATACGCCATGACGTGGCGGAGGCCCAGATTCCCCTGATGTTGTAGCTAGTATGCTTCTCCTTTCTGATATTGAGGCATTTGCTCTGCTAGATCCCGGATCACACATTCTTTCATTGCACCTCATATGGCATGTAGATTGCATAGGGATAGGGAGATGCTACAGTATGGGCTAGAGGTGAGTACACCTCAGTACTACTACTGCATTAGGAGAGGTGCATGGGGATGCTCGATCCAGATTGATCAAGTAGTATTGAGGGCAGACCTTATAGTATTGCCTCTGCGAGAGATCGATGTGATTCTGGGGATGGACTGGCTTACTGCCCATAGGGCTATCATGGACTGCTATACCAAGGAGGTTATTTTGGAGTCTCCTGGTCACCTAGCGGTGTTCGAGAGGAGTTAGTCAGGCAGTGCCAGCCCGGATGATCTCTTTCCTTAGTGCCACGAGGTTGATGCAGGGGAGGTGTGAGGCATATCGGCTCATGTGGTTGACACGAGTTGAGCAGAGGCTTGAGGATATTCCGTGGTTAGGAATTTTCAGATGTGTTTCTGATGAGTTACGGGTTTACCACGGATCGGAGACGAGTTTACCATTGACCTCGTTCAGTCATCGCTCCTATATCTATACCTCCATATAGGATGGCACCTGTGGGCGAGGGAGCCAAGGCTCGATTGCAGGAGTTGTTGGAGAAGGGTTTATTAGACCCAGTGTCTCACCATGGGAACTCCAGTTACATTTGTGAAGAAAAGGATGGGACTTTGAGGCGTGCATCGATTATAAGCGGTGAATCGGGTGTGAGTAAAGAATAAGTACCCACTGCCTAGGATTGATGACTTATTTGATCAGTTGCAGGGAGCTCAGGTATTCACCAAGTTGGATCTGCGATCTGGTTACTATCAGTTGAAGATTGCAGAGGCCGATGTGCCTAAGAGTGCCTTCAGGAGCAGGTATGGGCATTTCGAGTTTCTAGTGATGCCGATTGGGTTGACTAATGCCCCGGCAACCTTCATGGCCTTGATGAATAAGGTATTTCAGCCCTACCTGGATCAGTTTGTTATTGTTTTCATTGATGACTTTCTAGTGTATTCGAGGAATGAGCAGGAGCATGGTGAGCATTTGAGGATTGTGTTACAGACGATGAGGAGAGCGATTTACGCCAAATTCAGCAAGTGTGAATTCGCTAGATCAGGTGATATTTTTGGGGCATATAGTGACTGGAGAGGGTATTCAGGTGGATTCGAGTAAGGTTGAGGCAGTGCTGAAGTGGGAAGCTCCTAGGAATGTGCCGGAGATTCGGAGTTTCCTCGAATTAGCGGGTTATTACCGGAGGTTTGTCGAGGGGTTTTCATTGATCTCAGCCCCTCTGACAAAACTTCTGAGGAAGAATGTGCCATTCAGATGGACCGAAGAGTGTCAGAAGAGTTTTGAGGAGCTGAAACATCGGTTGACTATTGCACCGGTATTGGCTATTCCATCTGGGACTGGAGGATTTGAGGTGCACAGCGATGCATCACATCAGGGATTGGGGTGTGTTCTGATGCAACATGGTAGAGTCATTGCCTATGCCTCGAGACAGTTGAGATCTCACGAGGTAAACTATCCTGTTCATGATTTGGAGTTAGCTGCAGTTGTGTTTGCACTGAAGATTTGGAGGCATTACCTGTATGGTGAGACTTTTCAGATCTTCACCGACCACAAGAGTTTGAGATACCTACTGAGCCAGAGAGAGTTGAATTTGAGACAGAGGAGGTGGCTTGAGTTATTGAAGGATTATGAATGTACTATCGAGTATCACCCTGGGAAAGCTAATGTGGTGGCAGATGCTCTGGGTAGGAAGTCACATACTAGTACAATTTCGATTCAAAGCTATGAGGTTGCCTAACTTGATTGATTGAGAGCTTTGAATGTTCAGATGAATCTGGAGCAGGATGGAGTCTTATTGGCTACATTGAGACTGAGACCGATGCTACTGGATAGGATCAGGAGAGTTCAGGACAAGGATGCTATTTTGGTTAGACTGATTGAGAAAGTAAAAACTGATTCGAGTTCTGAGTTTGACTTGAGAGATGGGACTTTATGGATGGGACAGAGGCTTTGTGTGCCTGATGTGGATGACTTGAGGCGAGAGATACTGGAGGAGGCTCACATGGCCACATATGCTATGCATCCTGGTACTACCAAGATGTATAACACCTTAAGCAACATTTACGGTGGCTGGTATGAAGAAGCAGGTAGCCGAGTTTGTGTCTAGGTGTTTGACGTGCCAGCAAGTTAAGGCTGAGCACCAGGCTCCAGTAGGGAAGCTTCATTCGTTGCCGATTCCGGAGTGGAAATGGGAACGAATCACCATGGATTTCATTATGAGGTTGCCTAGAACGCCGAGGCAGCATGACGCTATTTGGGTCATAGTGGACCTTTTGACTAAATCGGCCCATTTCTTGGCAGTGAGGGAGAATAATACCATGGATCAGTTGGCCCAGAAGTATGTGGCAGAGATAGTGAGACTGCACGGGGTCTCGGTGTCGATAGTGTCTGACAGGGATCCCAGATTTACTTCGAGGTTTTGGCAGAGTCTGCAGTCTGCTATGGGCACTAGGTTGAACTTCAGTACATCATTTCATCCTCAGACAGATGGGTAGAGTGAGAGGACGATTAAGACTGTTGAGGATATGCTACGGGCCTGTGTATTGGAGTTCAGAGGAGCATGGGATCAGTATTTAGCCCTGATTGAGTTTGCATACAACAACCATTATCACAGTAGCATCGGGATGGCACCGTATGAGGCGTTATATGGGAGACCGTGTAGATCGCCTTTGTATTGGGATGAAGAGGGCGTGAGGATGATTGAGGGTCCTGAGTTGATTCAGGATACTGTTGATAAAGTGAGACTGATTCGGAGTCGCATCAAGGCGGCTCAGGATAGACAGAAGAGTTATGTGGATCAACATAGGAGGGACATTGAGTATATTGTGGGCGACAGAGTATTCTTACGGGTGTCACCGTGGCGTGGTGTACTGAGATTTGGGAGAAAGGGTAAGTTAAACCCTAGGTACATTGGTCCATATGAGATCACTGAGAGGATCGGACCTTTGGCCTACAAGCTAGCTTTACCGAGCGAGATGTCTCAGTTACATGACGTCTTCCATGTGAGTATGCTCCGCAGATATCAGTCGGATCCGACACATGTGATACCGGCTCAGGAGATTGAGGTCTCCAGTAATCTGAGTTATGCGGAGGAGCCGATCCAGATTATCGGGTCTCAGGTGAAACAATTGAGGAATAAGAGTATTCCACTGGTGAAGGTTCTTTGGAGGAACCATTCGACTGAGGAGGCTACCTGGGAGACCGAGGAGCATATGAGGAGACAGTATCCTCATCTTTTCGATCAATCAGGTATGAATTTCGAGGACGAAATTTTTGTTAGGAGGGGAGAATTGTAACATCCCCTCTCCTATGGGAAAAGGGTATTTTGGTAATTGGGACGGGTTTGGGATATTAAATTATATCTCGGCATGCACATACAGCATATAGCCTTTCTGATTACTGATTGGTTGCACATGCACACAGTATACATGCATTCATGACATTTTAAACCAGGTTTTAAATTGAACTTCATGTGATATTAATGGAGTAATTGAGTTTGGAAAATCATTTGGACTGCACCATAAATTGTTTTACATTTTTAGGGATTTTTAGAAATTTTTCTGGATTTTTTCGGAGACAATTTCCGGACCGGAAAAATCGCCAATTGGCGAACCGGTCGATTCTCGGTAGCAAAAATTGCTACCCACTGGTACTGTAATATTGGGTATATTATTTTGGGACTGAAAGTAGGGTCATTGGAGTTAAATGGAGTAAAATTTTGGACTGGATTAAACAAATATTTTTTTTACTTTTCTTTAAATTAGAACCAATCATAAATTGCCATTTAAAAGCAACATTTAATGCATTTCCTCCCCATTCTCTCGTATATGCCTTAAAGAAAGGAAAGATGAGTGTTTTGTGCTTATGTTGTATTCATCCGAAACACACACAAACTTAAACTCTCTTTGCAACCATCGAATTTTTCTCTTTTCTCATCTTACTCCATAACTTCAAGCTACTATCTCTTAGTCCATCAAAGCTGATGATGAGTATTGTGCCTACTTGAGAAGGGAAGGAGGTTGGTACCTTGGTGTAGGAGTTAGAAGTTGGTTATTGAAGCTTTGAAGGAGGTTTTGTAGTAGGTAAGTTTTCATTTAAGGTTTGAGTTTTAAATGAGATTTGCATATGGAATTAAATGCCATGATAGTGAGGAGTGATTAATAAAAGGTTTAAAGCATGTATTAGGTTCTTGTAGGCATTAAAGTGATGATTATTATGATTTGAAGGAATGGGTATGAGGCTAGGTGAAGATGTATTGAAATTAATGATAGGGTTTGATTTTGAATTGAATATGGATAATTATTTGAGTATTTGAATTGAGGAATTTAGTGCTGCCAATTTTTCAGTATTAGCCCTAGTATATGTATGACTGTAGTAATATTTAATTTGTATTTATTTGGATGTCTAGTGATGTGAAAAAGGCATTGGAAATGATAGATCTAAGGTTAACACTAAATCTGGAAAATTAAGGTTTTAATTGATGTTCCTATTTTATTCATAATTTATTGTGTAGAAATGGAAATGAGGTAAAGTTAGTTGCCACTGAAACTTTTGGATGTTGGCTTCAATTTAGTGTGAAATAGGTGTTGTTGAATTTTAATGATAGAAGGGTGAATTTTTGAATGGAAAGTTACTGTTCCATTGCCTGTGAACAGTAACCGAAACCACAACATATGAACTTTGCTGATTTTTCTGAATTAATTGAGATGGAATTAGGGAGAATGGTCTTCATGAAAGTTGTAGCATATTTAATTAGCTTTCCATTGCTACTGATCTTTCTATTTTTAGGATTGTATATTGGGAGATATGAATTGATTACTAATGACTGGTTTTGAGCATTTTGAATGAAACCTAGCTTAAGTGTGATTTTGTGAGTTTACTGATTGGAGGCAATTTTAACATTTTATGTGGACTGAATTGGTGTGAGTGAGCTTCTGAAGAATTTTAGAGGAAGAGATTACCTTGAAAATGATATATGGTGAGTAATTTTTTAGAAGTCAGAATTGTGAGTTATGATTTTTCAAAGATTGACCCTACATTAGGTTATGAATGGCTGATCATAACAGTAGCTTCTATAACAGTTTTGAAATTGATAGAGATCGAATTGGATGATGATTGCTTCATGAAAATTGAAATTTGAGATGTTATCTTTTCAGGGATATAAAGTTCTGATTTTACTGACTTGTATACAGGGAGTTATGCTTGTTATAAGGTTACTGCCCAAATTGGAGGATTTCAGGGACAGTAACATTGAATGAATTAATTGACTTGTTTAGAAATATAATTTGATTTTGGGTTGTTCATGAAAGTTGTTGAGGAAATTGTGAACTTATTGACCATATTTTTGTGGTAATTTATTACTGAAGAATCAGTGAGTTATGAAATTGCCAATGTACTGCCCTGTTTTGATGGAAATTGAGTAGGCAGAAGGTTTGATAGGGTATTTGACACCCTTAGGGTTGGAATTGATTTTTATGGTCTTCTTGAGAATTGTAGAGCTTTTCATTATCTTTCCAACAAGGTATAGTTTGCATTTTTAAGAAATGTGTAGAAAGAGTTATGGGTGTTGGAAGTTTGGTTGGAAATCAGAAAATAAAGGGAAATAAAGGATTTATATAAAATATAAATTCTTTGAGTTTTGGGTTTTTTCGTGAATAACTTTTCCGTCCGACGTCCGATTGACCTGATTCTTGAGGCATCGGATTCATCGAATATTTAATTTCCTTTTCTGAGAGATTCGGGATTTTTTTTAGACGGAAATTTGACGTAGCCCCGGATAACGGAACGGTGAATCACTGTTTTATTTAATTGGGGACCTATAGAGGTCCGAATTGCGCACCGTCAGCGCCTATGGATTCCTAATTTTTGATAGAATTCTATTATGGGGAATTATTGAATTAGGGCCGGGATGCCATGAACATGCATTATACACATTTGACTGATTTCATGTGCATTGTTTAGTCATTTATACCGATAGTAATGGTTATTCATTTAATTTGCTATAGAGGCTCAAGTGGACCATCGTTCCACGGACTTGGCAGAGACTTCCCGGCACTAGCGTGGAAGTTATTAGGTGAGTAACCTAGTTGGTTATTCCAATCTATGTGTTTACTGTGATTTGATTGCCTACGGGATTACATGGATTATTCTTGTGAATTGATTGCCTACGGGATTACGTGGACTACATGTGGTTTTATTGACTGCTTAATGAGACTGTATAATTGGACTGAATATTGGACTGTGAAATACCATGTTTACTGCTATGGACCATGTGCATTCATGCACAAATGCATCACACTGTTAAAAGGAAAGTTGTGAATCGAGACGCCACTGTACTGAACCGAGCCTAGAGCTCGATATACTGAACCGAGCCTCGAGCTCGACGGGAGATAATTCTCCCCAGACGCGTCTATACTGATCACTGTTATGCGCTCGGTCACAATACTGAAATGAACTGGAAAAGAGTCACATGTGCACCAAAATTTGATGCACATCGAATCCACCAAAATTTGATGGATGTCGAATCCACCAAAAATAAATCCCAAACACCAAACGAAAATAAATTGCGCACAGTGGTAAATGGGGTCGATCCACAGAGAATGGAACAATTGATTTTATTCAAATGCCAAAGAACGAATGAAATTAAATAAAAAGGGTTTTGAAGTTTTCGACTAAAACTACTAATTGAAATAACAAGCGATAAAAGATTAACGCAAATTAATAAAACAATAACCAACAAAGAACGCAAATAAAATTGATAAACTCAATAAGCATACTAGCCAGAAATTCCTAATTATGCTTAGACCACGATCATCGACTCAAATATTTTCTTTGGTTTAATAATAGGTTAGCTATAGTTACCAACTACCTCTGGCTCCCTCGTTTCTTCTTAATTTTAGAATAGTCGCAGAAACTCCTGTGACTATTCCCTAATTAACTAATAACCCCTTCGAGACTCTCTCCGAGATTCAATTAATTAACAGCAATAAACTCTAAAGAAACACTAACCCTAACTGACTACGCACAGACTCATGCTTCATCTAGTTAGATCGCAAGTTCCTCCACACAAAATCAGACAAGTACTATGCCCTAGTGCCAATTGCCACAAATACCGATCCCCCAGTTAGACTCCACCAAGTAAATCAGTTGGCGATATGCAAATTAACTAACTCTACAATCAGGCCTCAATCGCAGAATCAATTAATAAACAATGACAGTAAATCAGAAACAGTACGAATATTATAAACCAAATATTAGGAACAATCAAGGTCTCACGAGTCAAAGCATAATAATTGGAATTCCCCGACTAAAAATAACTTAGCTACTCATACGAAAATTAAACCTAACAAAGTTCTTAATTAACATGTTCTAATTAACAAGGAAAGAAGAAGACTAGGAGATCTCCCTAAAGCACGCGGCTGCATCTGCGTGAACCTCCTTTTGCACGTGCGTCGTCATCTCCTTCTTCTGGCTCACGTCGCTGCCCCTTTGTTTCCTGTGGGCGTGCGTGACCTGCGTCAATTCCTTCTCTAATTGCTGCTGCTCATTAATCTCCCACTGTCGCTGATGCTATTTCCCTTTGTATCGTCACTGTTTCCAGCCGCAGCCACCAGCCTTACTCCTTCCTCTCGCTCACGTGCGTCAATCCTTCCCCTCTTTTGTTTCTTGCGTGAATTCCGCTTGACCACGGTCTTCTACGTTTTCCTAGGTTTTCCTTGTTTTCCTTAATTCTGTGGGCCCTCCTTTAGGTTATTTTGTCTCATTTTCTAATTGCCGTGGACCCTTCAAAATCAGTCCACCAATGCTTCTCTTTAATTTTCGTGTCTCCAGTGTGTTATGTTGCTAGGACCATCTAATGCCCTTCCTCCACGTGTTGCCTTGTCTTTGAAACAACCTCCTTGATCACGCCTATTGCCTCCTTGATTCTTTGTCTAGCTTTCCTCCAACGTTCTCCACACCAAGCACGTGTTCTTGCTTTATTCCTCTCATGTTTTAATTTCCAACTTGCGCTTATGTCTCTAATTACGTCACTTACGCTTCTTTGGTCTTTGTTGCCTATCGTTGTTGCTTCTCCCATGTATCCGGATGTTGCGTTAATTTGTTTGTTGTTTCAGGCTCCAACGTCAACGTTTATTTCCTCTTAATTTCTCATCCTGCAAAATTACAATTTCCTACAAAGAAATATTAAATCAAATGAAGTCCCAATAATTAAATCAACAAGAGGAATAAAAAGGAATAATTAAAACAACAAAACTAGAAAAATATGCACTTATCATATGCGCTCGGTCACAATACTGAAATGAACTGGAAAAGAGTCACATGTGCATTGCATAATGGACTGAATATTTGGCAATGTTTTGACTGGTTCTTTATATACTATTCTGAGATCTGTATACTGTAATTGTACTGTGATTGTTTCAATCGTGTGTTTTGTATAATTGTTGAATGAGTACTGTATCATGCTTATATGATGCATGAATTGGGAGAACCATCAATGATGGTTTCTCATTGAGTTCGCAAACTCATCCAAAATTGCAATCTATTTTTCAGGCCTAAGTGTAGAGCAGATAGCTCCTCGGGATTTGTAGAGTCAGTATCATCGTGGATTGGCGAGAGAAGCGATGGCTCAAAGGTCGGTCATTGGGCTTCCTTTGGAGACTTATAGTTAGATCATTTATTGTACATTACAAGATCTTACTTAGCGCAAAGATGGTTTGGAGCAGTGTAAAATAAAAATATCGATCGTAAATTCTCGAGTTTTGAGTGGATGAAATGGAACCCAATTTGGTTTTAAAAAGTAGCCAGTTGTCTTATTACTGTCTTATGATTGTGATGCCATGAGGAGTGTAGTGGTTGTTGTCAGTAGTGGTCTCTTGTCGTAGGATATGTATCGGAATGACCTATGGGCGTTCCGGTGGATACCCTATGGTAAGGGGGCGCTACACAGGGAGTATGTGGGTGTAACATTACATATCAATAGGATTTCTACTGAGTTATTATTGTTATTGTTGTGTTATGTGTAGCATTAAAACTAGAATTTTTTGGAAGTGGAGTGGGAGTCCTTTTGGTCGGAAGCCATATTTTTTGCAATTCTCTAAGGAAATGCAAATATCACTTTAGTTTTTTTATTAAAGCTTTTTCTTTCAATATATAATGACGCAGTTTTTAAAAATAAAAACTAAAAAATATATATAACGACACAAACGTGGTACGTGACACTGGTAAAAGAAACATTTCTCATGCTAGTTTCTGTCCTTACATCGCAGCCAAGGAAAATTTAAAAACTTAAATTTGTAGCTTACAACATAATATCCATAAATATAACCCATTTTACATTTGTCTTCCCAAATAAAATAATTATATGGAAGAATCAACCACAAGCTAGCTAGTTGCTAGACAGCATCTCTCTTCTTTGCATTTGCAATCTATAAAATTGAATAATGAAACATGAACCTCAAACTTGATCTCCTGGAGATCATCGATCATACACTAACCTCCAAAGATTTAGAAACTCCTTCATTATTAGCACTACTTTTCTCATCATCCTTGGGTTCAGAACTACCATGATAATGTTGATAAGCATAAGAAACAAAACCCCAAAGAGCCAAAATCATAGCCACCACCTTGTTACCATCCATCTTTTCGTGGAAAACAAACACTGCCAGGACAGGAACTACTGGCAAACCCACAGTAGCAATGACATTGGAGAAAAGAGCAGAAACCTTGAAAATCAAACCAACAGAACCAATAGAAAAAACTTGCCATGAAACAGCAGTCCCAATCAATGTCAACATATAGGAAGCCTTTCCCAACGAAAAACTCTCCATCTCATTCCCTAAACTTTTCCATTCTCCACTAGCAAAAAGCCCCACAGCCATAGCAGAAGATGAAACCAGTGATGGAAAGAATATCATATTAAGAACAGACTTAAAACTTTCAACTTTCAAAATCCTCCTAAATGAGTATTGCGTCAGAGAAAGTGCCAATCCATACAATGAACATGCACCAACGGTGCATATAAACCCGATAACATATTTCCCCTTAGAAATCTTGGCTGCTGTTGCGGCATCGCTGCCTCCAAAGACCAGAAGGACCGCAGAGAGGGTGAGAAGGAACAATGAATTGATTATGTATGGAGTGAACTTCTGTGAGTTGATAAAATAAGAGAAAAGAGCATTAAAGCCCAGTTGAGACGCGCAAAGCAGAGAATAGGTAGACACCGGAAGGTACGAGAGCCCAAGTGCATAAAGTATACAATAAAACGTGACAAATACGCCAAAAGTGACGTAAACTAATGCAAGAACCGGGATAGATGGGGAGTTTGTATTGACATTGATTGTAGTACTGCTTTTCTTGTCCAGTGAAAAGAAGTAGAGTGGAATGAGAATAGGGAAGCCACAAGTTTGCACGAAAGCTCCCATCCATTTGCTCTTTCCACCTTTGTCGAAATAGAGTCTTCCCAAGAGTGTGGCAGTTGACTGGCCAGCCAGAATAAAGAATGCAAAGAGAGCCACCAGGAGCCACCACTTAACCATGTTTTTCGGGCTGCTTGTTGGCTGGTTGGTCATGTTTGTGTGCTTTATTAGGCTTCTATCTTCCGATTCTGAAAATTGAAGTTAAGAATAAAACATTGATACAATGCTCAATAACCCCAAGAAATAAGATGGAAAAAGATAGTGGTCAGTAAACAAGTTTGCTTACTTAAGTACTGAGATTTTGACCCCAACCTAGAAAGTTGTACCTGTCGAGCCTCTACCATGGCAATGTCGAACAATAACTTCACAAGTGTCAAGCGACTAGACAGAGATGGATATAGAAAATGAAGAGAATAGTAAGTAGAATTAGCATGGTTCGGTTGGTTCTCTTTCCAGCTTTTATGCTGTAATTGAGGCGGTTTGATCCTGTAAAAAGGCGTAGTATACTAGCTGCCAGTGGAAGGAATTATCCTCTATACTAAACAGATGGCCAAGGGTATGATGATGCTGACGACGACTAAAGAGATGGCCAACGAGATGCCTTTTTTAGTTCTTTATATTCTTTGTCCCACATATGTCTCTGAGTAAAACGTTGAGCTTTCTACGCTAATCAAATTAACTGTAAACAAGTAAATTGGTAGGAAAAGCTTAATTTGGAATGATCACAAATTACCGTTCTATTTTATATTAATGTTATCTTACATATCATTTTCTACTAAATAGAGTTTAATTTCATAACTATTATAAAACAAATCTTGATTTAGGATTAGACCAAAAGTCTCTTTGACTGCTAATATTTGCACTAAATACAATCAAACTAATATTTTGAAGTGTACTAAAATTATTAATGTTTCAAAAATACCTTAATTAAACTCCTAAATAATGAAATTACTATTTGCACTAAAATACAAACCAAACTAATATTTTGAAGTGTAAAAAGATTAATGTTTCAAAAATATCTTAATTACACTCCTAATTAATGAAATTATTATGTATAGATTCTATTAATTAGATGTTACATTAATATTGACATGAGTTTTTTATAATTATTCCTTTGTATAAAACCTACTGGTGTCAACATGGATTTGTTATAACATATTCTCTAACACCCGACTATTCAACAATTTTTTATCATCTTCTCCGATTTAACTATTGAAAATCCCTTTGTCAAAATCACCAATTAATAGAGATGAAATTCTTAAGTTGAAACCCCTGTTGCGGCTTCCCTCCTTCTTTTCACTTTTTCTCTCAATAAAATTTAGAATTATAGTATTAATGGTGGGTTAATATTTTAAAAAATTTTAGGAAGCAATAAATTCTTTCTGTGGAAGTATAAACTCAACATTTAGAATAAAGAACTTGTGAAAGCATTTAGTTTTTTGATAAGTACTCCATATAGTTTAGAATCAATGTTAGTTACCGTTCTTCCTATTGCTTTTTTTGTCCCTGGTTTTACTTTCTTTTACTCTCTTCTAGAAAATTCATTGCTACATTTGATTATATAACTACAAAGTTATTATGATTTCAACTTAGCAAACATATTATGAGACTTAATCATATAATTTACTTGTCCAGCAATATAACAAAGTGGTTGAAGCTGGAAGACAGTTTCATGGTACTTAAGGAAAAAACTTACAGACAAGTGACATATCTAGGGAAGTTTTTTGGTTAAGTTCATTTTCATCTTCCAATGTTAAACCTTCATTTTTTTTCTTTCATTTAATGATAGTGCTTTTTTAGTGTGAAAAAATCCACATTTCAAAACCATTATAAGTTAATCGTGAAAATACAAAACCTTTAACTAAGTTAAGAGCACATTAACTAAGTGCCCCATTAATACTAACAAGATACTTCTTTTATTTTTATTCTTTATGTGGGATTTATATATAATATCATAGGCAATCCATGTGGCATTATGGATCTCACACATTAATTTTAAATCTCTAATTAACTCTAATATTATATTAACTTTAATTAAACCTAAATTTAAATACATCCCTAAATTCCTAATTGAAGCAAATAATGTCACTAATAGTTGTAGTTTACATTATACTTTAGTAGGTGTTTTAGTATGTTTTTAGGTGTTGATTAGATAAATTGTGCATGTTTAGGTTTAGAATTTTGTAATATAATTAAGTGTTTATATTTTTGAATATTATGTGGTTTAGAGCATATTATTGGACTTTAATTTTGTACGCTTCAGATATTTTAATGTGTTCGTTAGTATTTAAGATCAAATGAAAAAGATCAAAAGAAGTTGAAGAAAGCTTGGAGTAAGAGCCAAGGTCACGAGTGTCGCATCCCCTGTCACAGTCATGACAGAAGTGATCCAACCAAGATCACGATTGTGACATATGTGAGACAGACATGGGGATCTGCGTCCATTTTCATTTTTGATGGGTCAGTTTGGAATTTATGGCATGGTTAAAATCTACTTTTTACCCTAAAAGGCAAAAGAATAATAGAAGGAAATAAATTGACTATAATGAGTGAAGCCTCCATCTTACCATTTAGAGAAAGAAGCCAAGGAAAAGAGAAGAGTAGAAGAAGAAGAGGGGGAGCTGCTGTCAACCACTCTAGCCATTCCTTTCCAAGTTAGTTTATGTATTCCTCTTGTTATTCACTTCATCTAATGTATGTTTTGATAAATATTTTGTTAAGGATGTTCTAACTTCATTTGAGATTAATTCTTGAATCAATTGTGATTTAATTGCTTTTTATGTTAATATGTTTGAGTATTGTGATTTTTTTATGATTTTTGCATGCTTTGGTAACGTATTGAGAGATTGAACTGACAATAACATGATTAGGTTGGGCGATGAGAATTAACAATATAATAAATCACATAAACATCAAATCGGTGATTACACGAGGAGAGATCTTGTGTGAGGTCCCGACTGTCTATTAGATTGCTTAACAACTAATTGGAACGAGAGTTGTTTTGTTAATTGAGAAATTATAAAATTAAAAATTTAGGTTCAATTAGGGATTATGATTTAGGGTTTAATAATTATGTCTCAAGAGAGAATAACCAAACTTTTTAAATTCTAGAATTGATACCAATTAAATCAAAAGTAATTAAGGTAGCAATTGATGATAGAATGAATCTCCTCTTCTCATAATTGTTTGTTCTTATCTTATGTGATTTCTTGATTGTTAAGTGGTTTTGCTCTATTTTGATTTCCTTGCGTTAATTTGGGTATTTCATTTTTAATCAAATCATATTCAATTATTTAAATTGTTGTTTAGTTTTTATTTTCATTTTTATCACATTTGTTGTAACCATAGATAACATTGGGATTCAATTAGTTCACCAATTCCTGGTGGGACTAACATCTCAACTATTACACTTACGACCCATATGTTTGCGGAACATTCAAAATTTTATAAAACTAAAACTTGCTCAACAGTCTTATAGGCTATTCTTCGAGAATTTCTTCAAGAACTTTAAATCCTTCAGATCATCACTATTGTTCTTCGTGCCTATGCTCTTTTAACCAAACAACCCTTCTCCTCCTTGGTTGCACCATTGGAGTCACAATTTTTATAGAAACCTCCTAAGCCATTTTCTTAGTACTCTTCTTTTGTTTGGTTGCATCATTAGAGTCACGATTTTCACAGGGACCTCTAAAACATTTTTTGGTACTCAACCACCCCAAATTCGTTATAGTCATAAAGATCCTTTGAGTTCCCCGTACGAAATGCAAAACTTAGCAACTTCTACTATAAAGTATCAACACATGATCAAAATCATTATTTTCCGACCTCTCTTCATCATCAACAACCAAAAGCTCCTCATTATTCATTAAACCTAGAATCCTCCTTGAATTCATTCTCACCATCATATGAATCATGTCATACACTTTAGCCTTCTAACTTCCAACTCCTACCACATCCAATTTAGATAAGGAACAAGCTAAACCTTGGTGACATTAACATCTGACTTATACATAAATCAATTTAGTTTGGGAATGCCAGAAAGAGAATGAATTTTAAGTATTTAATATTGTGTGAGGGGAAAGTCAAATGAATTATGAATTTTGGGGGTTTATCTAAGTTTAGGGTTAATTAGGGTTAGTCTAATATGAGGGTTAATTAAAAATTGAGAATAATTTAAATGAATGGGACTCACAGTTTCCCATGGAATAGAAAGTATAAAATTAGAAAAAGTGTCACGTTATCACTAATGAACCATTAATCTCGTTAAGGGTTCTATCTGTTGAGGGTTAAATTTGAAAGATTCTTAAACATTAGGGTTCTTTTCTTATACTAAATTATGTTATAATTTGACATATATTTCAATTTAAATGTTAAAATTCAAGAGGGACTTATTGCTAATGGAAGCATGACGAGGTTAAGGATTTTGTTAGTTGGGAGTTTATCTATAATATTTTTTAAAATGTTAAAAGTTTTTATATACTCTACAATATTAAGGTATGACTTATATTTTAATATAAATTTTAGGGTTCAAAACAAAATTTTACATTTATGATTACAAATATAAGATAACAATGGTTAAATACAATATCGTTGTATTCTATAATAAAATCTTTAATTGAGGGATACTTTTGTTAGAAGATAGAAAAGAAAGGCAAGAAGAAACATTGATGAAATATTTACTTCTTTAGTTCTATAATTAATATTGATGAAAAATATATTTTTGCTTAATTTTACCAAATTTAATTCTACAATACAAATAAAAGTTTAACTATAATTATTAAGATAATGTTTTTAAATCTATATGTTGAGTGTTGTTAGCATACTGTATCCCATGCATGAAACTAGTGATATTAAAAAGGCAAAGCAAGTGATAAGGGATTATTTCAAAGAGTACAAAGACCTATATTTAAGATAAGCTTCCTTTTTTTTTGGTAAGTTTTCCTAATTGTTTAACTGGAGTTTCCAAAAAGATAAATTGGATATAAGATGAGGCTTTTTAGGTTAGTCCTAGGGTTTAGCTGATGCTTTCCTAACTTAAAATGTAGTTCTTGTATCTATTTGGTTAACTTCGAAGTATTTATACTCATGGGGACATTTAATTGTGTCTTTTATGATAAAACAAAAGGCGATTTTAACATGAGAAGTTTACAGCTTCCTAACTGAATACATTTCGTAAAAATGGATGATAATCTTAAATAATACTCAAATTCCCATCAAACAACTGGAAAATATATTTTTTATCCTCATATGTCAATACCTTGCCTTTTGACATTATTAACTGAAAAAAAAAACATACTTGCGAATTATACAGAAGATCTGTTTTCTATATGTTATAAGAATGCAACTTTAGCTGTTTGCAAAATTCAGAATGTTATTCGCATTAATGTATTATTATGTGCTCAATCAGTATAACTGATTGACCATATGTAAAGCTCATTTATTTACAATATTACAATCCAGCCAACAATTGATCGTGTATTGTGCTAGCTGTGCTTTGCTTTGCTCATTTATTGGCACTCCTCGTCCAAGTCAAATGATGACTATCCAATACGATTGGATTAAGGGGTATGTGATTTTATAATGTGTTGAAACGCTTTAATTTTCCATAATCCATGTAATTGTCCACCTTCTAAATATGTATTTCAATAAAGAACAGGCATGCATCTACTCATTACAAACGAGAGGTCATGCAGGTTAGTTAATTTGTTTCATTATGGAAAAGTGCAAAGGTTTAATTCAAAACTTAACATTTTTAATAAAATTTAATTTAAAATTAAATTATTTCTAATATTTCAAGAACGTTTAATTTCAACCCTAACTTATCACTATCACACCAATGCTCCACTAAAAATTTCTACTCTAGCACCCTTTTACTAGTTGTGCATTCTAATTAGCTAAAGAAGCCAATGAATAGAGCGTCTCCTAGAAGACAGCACTTAAAAAAACAAAGTTAAGATGCTTATGGTTGTTGTAATGAACTGCAGAATAAAGCATGCTTCTCTTAAAAGCTCTTTTGATCTTTTGTATGTCGCCCCCTTTTTACTCTCCTTGCACTGCAACAGGAGGGGCATTTGGTGATGAAAATTTTCCTCACTAAAAGGTTTAAATTCGTCACTAATAATAATTCGCGATGATATTAATTCATCGTTCAAATTATTGTAAAATCCCGTAGAAAAATATTATAGGTGACATTTTTACTAAATGGCTGCAAATTAAATTTAGTTACGAGATGAATACGTAATGAAAAGATATATGCGAGGATAAATCAAATCGTCGCCAACACTATTTTGGTACACCTTGGTTTCATAGCTAAATGTTATTAGTTATGTTACCGTAAACGTAGGTAAAAGTGTTTCGCAACCAATCTTTAATCAAACCCCAAAGTTATTGGCGATGATTAAATATTCATAGCAAATACTTTTTAGCTACTTTTTTAAAATGTAGATAAAAGTTATTGATGATGTTTTTATAAACGTAGCTAAAAAGTTTTGTTGGTGATTTCAAAAACGTAGCCAAATCTTTTTAGATTCGTTTTAATTTTTAATAAACATTATTGTTAAAAATTTTATTATGTTAATTATAATTATTGGTAACATTTTTAATCCATATAATTGTTTATAATATTTAGATTTTTTATATTTTATTAAAAGAAAATATAATTAAAATTAACTAGAAAATAGAAACATTTTATGTAAAATAAAATATCATTAAATGTTAATTACAAACTTTAACAAAAATATTTATGTACAAATTAAGACTCGTTTACATCATTATGACTACTTACATAATTTAGGCCAAGTATTAGTTTAACCATCTTTTCAAGCTTGGCTACCTTTCATTCAATACGATCTAACTTTTGTTCATTACATTATAACTTTTCTTTATTTCACTGTAATTTAGCCTTAAGTGATTGGTTCTCCTCTTGAAGATGGGCAACATATGCTGGTTTTAATGAGTATGAAGTAGTTGGATGAAGGCTAAACCCAAGACCTTTGATGTAACTAGATCTTTACCAAGCACATTGTTGCAAATGTCACCTATATTTAGCTCATTTCTATCAGACAATGGTCTTTGCAATAACCCCTTCATCTTATTCTAAAGTTAAAAAAATCAATATTGAATTGAAATATTATAAATTAAAACTACATAAATAAATAAACTTAAGATTTAAACAAATTTTTATACTTACATAGTTATTTTGTGCTTCTTCTAATTTCCGCATTGACCTTTCTTATAGTGAGTGAATTTAGGTAATGTGATCATATCACACTCTTGTCCATATAGTTCCTTCTCATTCTTTTTTATGAAAAAATTAATTGGAGACACAATAAGTAAGATTGTATTTACTAATATAATTATAACTTCTAAATAAAGAACTTACATATTCTTTTCGCATGATAACAAATGATTTGGAGCCTTAGTTGTGAGGAGTTTTCATTTTCCTCTGTTAACCTTGTATTTCTCATCCTTTTCTTAAATAAAGAAAAGAAATAGTCATTAAATTGTGTAACAAGGTTAATGGAAGCTACATGTGAAGAGAAAAAACTTAAACCTTTATATTTGGCTCAGTTCCATTAGACAATATCTTTGCAACAACTCCTACATCTTATTCTAAGGTTTTAAAATATAATATTGAATTCAAATATTATTAGTTAGTACTACATAAATAAATAAACTTAAATTTTAAAAAAATTATACTTATATAGTTATTTTGCACTTCTTCTAATATCCATCATTGACCTTCCTTATAGTAAGTGAGTTTATATAATATGATCCTATCACACTTTTGTCTATATAGTTCCTTCTCACTTTGTTTTATGAAAAATAACTGAAAACACAATAAATAATATTGTGTTTACTAATATAATTATAACTTCTAAATAAAGAACTTACATATTCTTTTCGTATGACAACAAATGATTTGGAGCTTTGGTTGTTAGGAGTTTTCATTTTCCTCTGTTAACCTTGGCTTTCTCACACTTTTCCTAAATAAAGAAAAAAATAGTCATTAAATTGTGTCACAAGGCTAATGGAAGCTACATATGAAGAGAAAGAAGCTAAACCTTTATATTTGGCTTATTTCATCATAAAATAATCTTTGTAACAACTTGTACATCTTATTCTAAAGTTAAAAATCAAATATTGAATTCAAATTTTATTAGCTAGTAATACATAAATAAATAAACTTAAATTTTAAACAAAATTATATACTTATATGTTATTTTGGTCTTCTTCTAATATCCACCATTGACCTTTCTTATAGTGAGTGAGTTTATGTAGTGCGATCATATCACATTCTTGTCCATATAGTTCCTTCTCATTTTATTTTATGAAAAAATTAATTGAAAACACAATAAATAATATTGTATTTACTAATATAATTATAACTTTTGAATAAAGAACTTACATATTCTTTTCGTACGACAACAAATGATTTGAAGCCTTGGTTGTAAGGAATTTTTATTTTTCCTCTGTTAACCTTGGCTTTCTCACACTTTTCCTAAATAAAGAAAAGAAATACGTAAGTTCTTAAAATCCTTGGATGAGACTGCATCAAGAAAGCTACTTTATACTACCTTCTACGTTTTTATCATCTTAGTGTTAAGCTCATCCTACATCTACCTTGATTTTGAAAGTGTGTTGGTTGTATAAAGGGTTGATTGGCTTGTTCTTTGTAGTATGAATTTGAAGTTAATTAGGTAAGGGAATGGTAAACTTGATTTCATGTTATAATGTGAAATGTTCAATGCTTTGAATTGAATAGAATATGTGTTAAGATGATGATAAATGAATGCTGAAAAAATGATCCTTATATAATAACTTTTGATTTGGTTTTGATGTATGGAAGATATTGATTGTAAGTTATTTAATGAATGATTTTTAAATTAGTTTTGGATATGAATTTGATGTGAAATTGAGGCATGAATAAGGTGGAATTGAAGTGGAATTGATGAACTATGGTGAAGGGGTGTTGAAGGTGTATGAAGAAGTTAAGTTTTGGAAGTAGTTTGAAGGTTGTGGAGGTTCACTTATCCCACAATCGTGGGAATTAGGGCATATTTTCACGGTCATGAAAAGAGTTAGGAAGGTGAAAAACTTGGTTTTGTGCAATTGTTTACATATATAAGGTTAGGGCACTTAATAATGGTTTTATTGGACTTGATTAAGGTTGAAAATGAACCTAGATGGTCTTAGATTAATTAAATAAAAGTTAATCTACTTATGGACTATCAATTGAGGTAATAAATCACAAAATGTTTGATTAATTAATAATGTGTCTAATGTTAAAATGTATGGCATGTTCAAAGATGAATGTCTTCATAAGAATACAAATGTGTTCCAAGGGTTTAATGTGAATTGGATATGGATGTTTATGAATTGGGAATTTCTATGATGTTATGTAATATGGAATGACTTAATGTTTCATTGATATATTGATGCAAATGCTTATGTTTATAAGGCATATTGAATTTGATCAAAAGGGAGTGAATATGTTCAATTTGAGATAAATGAAATAAAGACATATGTTATATACACTACATTATTTGCTTGAGATTATGAAAAATGAAATGGATTGATTTAAAACTATTAAGTCCTAGTTGTGGGTAAATAGACATACCTAGAAGGGTGCACATCGTTCTATAACTTGACACTTAGGTGCCCCATGAATATTGACACTATGGTGTCCTCTAATTATTGACACTATGATGTCCCCTGATTTTCAATACTACGGTGTCCCCTGATTTGGAGACATTGGCCTCTTCTATTTTAGATACCAATCATGGTATCTTCTGTTCTGGTCCCATTACCTATTTCTATAAAAAGGATTAATAGGATAACTTGATTTGTTTTCTGATATGTGTGCAATTCTAATATAAGCTAAGTTCAGTTCTAATACAACTAAATTATATTATGATATAATCAAGTTCTATTATGACACAATCAAGTTCTATTCAAATACTTTAAAGTTTTGTTTTGATATTATGGTATTATGTTTGGATACTTGTAAGTTTTGTTTCGAAACAAGAATATCTTATTCTGATATGTTATATTTAGTTCTGATGCAAATAATGTTGGATTATTTTTAATTTGAAAAATTAAAGGTTGTATGTGATTTGACATGATTCAGTGCATGTGAATGCTAGACGAATGTTAGAAACAGTCACCAAATTATATCCTGTTTAGTTCTTCTGTTGGACCCCACACCCCATCCATAGGTGTTTGCAGATTATACTGCGGCGTGTGTTTGCGGGTGATACATGGCATCAACACAAATTGGTATTGTCCTCTTTGGTCAGATTGAACCTCGACCGCAAGGTTTTGTTGCTATCTAGCATGGCTCAATGGTAAGAGGCGTGCTGCTAGATAGCGACAAAACCTTGTGGTTAGGGGTTCGAATCCTGACCAAAGAGGACAATACCAATTTGTGTTAGATGTCATCAGTATCACCAAGAAACACACGCCGCAAAGATAACTCGCAAACACCTACGGTGGTGTGGGTCCAACATTAAAAGGCACAATGTTGGGACCCGATCCGGGAACCGGATCCCAACCAGAAATCGAAACGAAAAACGAACGAGAATGAAAACGAAAGAACAGAACATAAGCCGAAATCAAATCGGATACGAATGACGAAGCGGAAACAGAAAGCGAAGCATAGAAATAGAGCGAAAACGGATCAAAAGCAAATCAGATATCAAAACGAATACACATCAGAATTGAATGCGGAAACAAATTGAATAAAATACGAAAGCGAATCGAACTGAATTAAATGAACTAAATTAAATGTCGACATCCGTTGAAAACACAGAGTATGGACAACTTATCGCGTTGGAAACCTAAAACTAACCGATCCGAAATCCGGTATAAATTTTTTTCTTTTTTGTTTCTTATAACCATTACTCATGCAAATCCCTACAATTTCCCTGGTCTTGGAAATTATCCTTAATCAAATTCTCAATTCATACACATTTTCTTATACATTCATATGAATCCCAAGACTCATTTTTATACCAATTTTATCAAAAATTCGGCAGCATAACGGCTGCATTTATTCTAACTCAAACTTGCAAAGTATCAAAAACACACTTCTATAATCCCCAATCAATTACACAATCAATCAAAATCCACCGGACCCTCCGTTCGGGATCCAACACAACAAACACAAACCTACATCTACATATCCATATCCAAACACATTATACAAATCCAATTCTTATTAAGTCCTCAATTCAATAGACAAATCATAATTTATCCTACATAATGTCATAGTCCAAGTCTTTTGACAAAATTCATATATCAATCAATCCAAACCCAAAAATCCATCATATTTCTATACCATCACAAATCATATCCATAACTTAAACCAAATGCACAGATCCAGAATTCATAATACATTCCCATAACGAATACACAACACACTTTAATGGCATTCCAAGCCATTTACAAACCCTTTCTAAAATCCAAAATTTACCATTGACAATGAAGCAAAAACGAACAGATGGCTTGACTTTCTATTATCTGATCTCCTGCTCAAAACTTGGAGATGGGGATGAAAGGGGGGTGAGCGCGACGGCTCAGCGGATAACACATTTATAAATTGAAAAATAAGCAGAAATCATTTTTCATAAATTTTTTTCCAAAAGGCTTATTTTTCAAACTTTGCAACTTTTCAAACATTTTCCTCAAACCTTTTTCATTGTTTTTCAAACTTTTCATAATAAATGTCACTTTTTCATTCTCAATTTTCTCCCATTTTTTCATAAGCATGAATGCAATCACATGAAATCACAAATCACACACATAAAACATATCAAACGGTTTGGGTCGGTCTAAAACAGAACGTACTGCACATTCTCGCATAGCGGTCATGTGCAGCCGTGAACAGAACGTGCTACACCTTCCCGCATAGCGGTCCAGTGTAGCCATGAAGGAAGTCCGAAATCGGAACTCCAGTGCCACTAGCGGGCAGCCGGGAGAAGGCTTTTAAAAACGAGACAGTGCACTGACTCACTTAAAGGACCTAACCAAACCCACTTATAACATATTTCATACATACAAATCAAATTGCCCGAAGACACATTTTGAAACTTTATTTTTCATACACATGTGCTAACCGACACATTTTCATTCATAAATTCACAATGTCCAAAACAATTCACATAACACATTCTCAATCATTCAATAATGCAACAACCATAGCAATTATTAAAACATTCATACACAATGATTCAATTTTATCAAAACATTCAAAAATCAACGAATGTCACAATTATCAATTCATTCATAAATAAAGAATTTCAGATTTTTTTTCCACTTTATCAAAGACATTTTAAAACAATAATTTTAATCATTCGGAAATCATAATTTCAAACATTAATCAACATATTTTTCAAACATTTGCAAAAACCCAATTTTTGCTTTCTTTAATTTTCAAAATTTCATATATAGCTTACAAATCAAAATATAAATATGCTACCCACCTCAATTCCATGCTAACAACTTGTCCCATGCTTCAATTTGATCCTTGCTTCTTTCTTTCTTCCAATTAAAATTTTCCTAAATCAAATTAACCCAAATTCAACTTCATAAATGACATAATCCTCAAAATTGGACTTAGAAAACACTAATTCCACACATAATCAAGCCATCTAAATCACAAATTTTCAAAACCCCCAATTCACAAAATTGACCTAAACCAATTTACCCAAATTCAATATCATAAATCACAAATTCCTCAAAATTGATATCATAATTCACCAATCCATCATATTTTCCATGATTCTAAGCCAATAATTTCTAAAAATCCCAATTTCCAAAATTTAGCATAAATCGCAATTAATTTTCATCCAAAATTAAACACAATCTAAGGCATAATCATCAAAATTGAGCTTATAATTAGCAAACCCATACCAATTTCAAGTAATCAAAACCAAAAATTTACTAAGAACTCAAAGATCAAAAATTGCTCTTACCTTTTTCTCTTCAAATTTCACAATTTCTTGGGTATGGAAGCAAGCTTTCACCTTCTTCCTTCCTTTTTCCTTGAAAACAACTTAAAAACTAGCCTGAATGCCAATAAAATCAACACCCCAAGCCTCCATCTTCTTTTCCACCGTCGCATCCCTCTCTTCTTCTTATTCTCTTTGTTTTCTTCTTTTTATTCTCAAATTCATGGATAGCTCTTCCAAAAACGACAGCCCATGTTTTATATACTGCCATGTCACTTAAATGATGGCTAAAAGACCAACTTGCCCCTCTATCAAAGCCTTCTAACTTAAGTCCTTAAGTAGACTTTCCAATATGCCCCTGCACTTTACTTTATTTCATGCTTACTTTCGGATATGATTCGCACTATCAATTTGACTGAATTTGTCAAAACTTCCTTCTAGAGAATTGTTCCTTATTGTCTTAATTTCATAATGCCACAAAAATTATCCCATTTGGAGCACCACATCAAAAGTTATGCTCAAAACATTTTAGATATGTCTTATGCTGAATCATTTTCTAGCACGATTATTTCCATCCAACAATTGACATTCTAAATCACAAAATTGAAATTCTATGTATTCATAAGAATTGTATCCCTATTTATCTAGTTTAATCCAAATTAAGAATAACCTTATTTGGATTTCTAGATCAAAAGTTATGACTAAAATACGTTCAGATGCTCCTGATCCAAGACTGCACACGAATCCGAACTTCAATTCAGAAATTGAAAGTCTTAGGGTCTAAATTAAAATTTACTTTCTTCATATGACTTGTAGCCCCATGTCTTAATTTTATTTTTCCTTAAGAATCACTTCAATTGGATCTCCACAGATCCCGAATTTTGCAAAATACTGAACCATGTTCAGAAAATTAGTCCACTCACTTTGATTAAATTAATCATCCTTAATTTAATCTAAAAAATTCACAAATTTCTCATAAAAATGAAATTTATTGTCTTAGGAATCCAACGCTTTAAGAACCACGTCAATCGGATGTCGAACGGAAAAAATATAAGCGAAAGAGTGAGCAAAGGTCGGATGGGAGAAAAACAAACAAAATCAGAAGAGGCAGCAAAACGACGTCGTTTCGCGTGGGAGGAAACAATCCACAGCAGAAACGGCGTCGCATCTCAGCGAGGCTCACTAGGACGAGCCTCTCGCACCACGAGGGCGAGTTTTCCAGACTTTCCATTTTTTTTTCAATAAATACATACAAAATCTGAAAATTTCAAAATTCATATCTCTTGATTCTGAACTTCAAATTTGGCAAATTTGGTCTCTATAGAAAGCTTGAAGGAAGCTCTACAACTTTCATATAGAACTCAAAAATCAATTGTCTCTAAAGAGGTCAATTTTCTCATCAAAGATTTTGTCCAAATTAATATGCCCTAAGCCATAACTCAACTTTGAAAAATTCTATCTTTCAACTCCAAAATCCAGTGATGTCATATTTTATATCAATGCGAAGATCAGAAAATCACCTACAACTTTCATGAAGGACTTAAAAATCAATTTGATCTCTAAGGAAGTCAATTTTTTAGTCAAACATTCTGTCCTCTAATAATCATGCAAAAATAATAACATAACCTTGTAAAAATCATAACTTACTAATCCTTGATCGAAGAATTCTATACTTTATATCAAAATAAAGATCAAATCAAACTCTTCAAATTTCATGAAGAATTTAAAAGCTATATCAACCTCTAACTAGGTCGATTTCTTAGTCAAAGTTTCAGCTAAATAATGATCAACCTAAAACCCACCGAAACTTTGACTGACCATAACTTTCACTCCCGATATCGAAAAATTGCAAAGTTTATGGAGACAGAAAGCTCTCAACATAATCTACACTTTTTATGTAGATCATTTTCCTAAATTATGCCTCAAACAAAAAGTCAACTCTCTGGTCAACTTTCTATCACCCAAAATTCAACTTTCTTAATTCTTCACATTTTCACACTTTTTCTATTTTCCTTTTGATTTTTCACTCCTATTTCAATCAACTCATTCACTTAAATTTCATAAACCATACCAATCTACTCAAAACCCGAAGGGATCAAAATCAAAATCATTCTTTTCTTATTAATTTCCGTTAAGTAAAAATACCTTTATACCTAAACATATACATAATAACACTTATTTCTTTTCAATGATAATTTTTAAATTCCACTTAAAAATCGGGGTCCAACATCTTCCATACTAAATTATATGCTTAGCATGGTAGTTTTGCCTCTGTATAGGTTCTGATAAGAAGACTTGAGGATGGGACAACCGTAGTGGCCAATGAAGGATGTGACATGTTTGGAAGTTGTTTTGTTTGAGTTTTTAAGTTGTTTCTAAGATATATTTAATATAATGAAACATATTGGATTTTGTATTTTGAATTTTGTTTAATGGTTTGTAATGACTATAATACATATTAGATTTGGATTTAAGGCTTGTATGTGATAAGTATCATATGTATATTATGTTCTGAATATGAGACAACCTATGAAATGTAAAGTATGTCAGTTTGAGTTTCTGGAAATGCATGTAAGGAATGTTTAGTATGTTTTAGATTATTTTAGTTCTGTTTTGTATAGCATCTGCATATCTTCACAGGGAGTATATAGGTGTAACATTACATATCAATAGGATTTCTGCTGAGTTATTATTGTTATTGTTGTGTTATGTGTAATATTAAAACTATAATTTATTGGAAGTGGAGTGGGAGTCCTTTTGGTCGGAAGCCATATTTTTTGCAATTCTCTAAGGAAATGCAAATATCACTTTAGTTTTTATATTAAAGCTTTTTCTTTCAATATATAACGACGCAATTTTTAAAAATAAAAACTAAAAAATATATATAACGACACAAACGTGGTACGTGACACTGGTAAAAGAAACATTTCTCATGCTAGTTTCTGTCCTTACATCGCAGCCAAGGAAAATTTAAAAACTTAAATTTGTAGCTTACAACATAATATCCATAAATATAACCCATTTTACATTTGTCTTCCCAAATAAAATAATTATATGGAAGAATCAACCACAAGCTAGCTAGTTGCTAGACAGATCTCTTCATTGCATTTGCAATCTATAAAATTGAATAATGAAACATGAACCTCAAACTTGATCTCCGGAGATCATCGATCATACACTAACCTCCAAAGATTTAGAAACTCCTTCATTATTAGCACTACTTTTCTCATCATCCTTGGGTTCGAACTACCATGATAATGCCGATAAGCATAAGAAACAAAACCCCAAAGAGCCAAAATCATAGCCACCACCTTGTTACCATCCATCTTTTCGTGGAAAACAAACATCGCCAGACAGAACTCTTGGCAAACCCACGATTGCAATGACATTGGAGAAAAGAGCGTAAACCTTGAAAATCAAACCAATGAACCAATAGAGAAAACTTGCCATGAAACAAAGAATCCCAATCAATGTCAACATATAGGAAGTCTTTCCCAACGAAAACTCTCCATCTCATTCCCTAAACTTTTCCATTCTCCACTAGCAAAAAGCCCCACACCATAGCAGAAGATGAAACCAATGATGGAAAGAATATCATATTAAGAACAGACTTAAAACTTTCAACTTTCAAAATCCTCCTAAATGAGTATTGCGTCGAGAAAGTGCCAATCCATACAATGAACATGCACCAACGTTGCATATAAACCCGATAACATATTTCCCTTAGAAATCTTGGCTCATTTATGCATCGCTGCCTCAAAGACCGAAGGACCGCAGAGAGGGTGAGAAGGAACAATGAATTGATTATGTATGGAGTGAACTTCGTGAGTTGATAAAATAAGAGAAAAGAGCATTAAAGCCCAGTTGAGACCGCAGGCGGAGAATAGGTAGACACAGAAGGTACGAGAGCCCAAGTGCATAAAGTATACAATAAAACGTGACAAATACACCAAAAGTGACGTAAACCGATGCAAGAACGGGATAGATGGGGAGTTTGTATTGACATTGATTGTAGTAATCTGCTTTTCTTGTCCGGTGAAAAGAAGTAGATTGGAATGAGAATAGGAAGCCACAAGTTTGCGAAAGCTCCCATCCATTTGCTCTTTCCACTTTTGTCGAAATAGAGTCTTCCCAAGAGTGTGGCGGTTGATCGCCACCGTAATAAAGAATGCAAAGAGAGCCACCAAGAGCCACCACTTAACCATGTTTTTCGGCCGCTTGTTGGCTGGTTGGTCATGTTTGTGTGCTTTATTAGGCTTCTATCTTCCGATTCTGAAAATTGAAGTTAAGAATAAAACATTGATACAATGTTCAATAACCCCAAGAAATAAGATGGAAAAGATAGTGGTCGATAAACAAGTTTGCTTACTTAAATCTGAGATTTTGACCCCAACCTAGAAAGTTGTACTGTCGAGCCTCTACCATGGCAATGTCGAACAATAACTTCACAAGTGTCAGCGATTAGATAGAGATGGATATAGAAAATGAAGAGAATAGTAAGTAGAATTAACATGGTTCGGTTGGTTCTCTTTCCAGCTTTTATGTTGTAATTGAGGCGATTTGATCCTGTAAAAAGGTGTAGTATACTAGCTGCCAGTAGAAGGATTTATCCTCTATACTAAACAGATGGCCAAGGGTATGATGATGCTGACGACGACTAAAGAGATGGCCAATGAGATGCCTTTTTTAGTTCTTTATATTCTTTGTCCCACATATGTCTCTGAGTAAAACGTTGAGCTTTCTACGTTAATCAAATTAACTATAAATAAGTAAATTGGTAGGAAAAGCTTAATTTGGAATGATCACAAATTACCGTTCTATTTTATATTAATGTTATCTTACATATCATTTTCTACTAAATAGAGTTTAATTTCATAACTATTATAAAACAAATCTTGATTTAGGATTAATTTGACTGCTAATATTTGCACTAAATACAATCAAACTAATATTTTGAAGTGTACTAAAATTTTTTAATGTTTCAAAATATCTTAATTAAACTCCTAAATAATGAAATTACTATTTGCACTAAAATACAAACCAAACTAATATTTTGATGTATAAAAAAGATTAATGTTTCAAAAATATCTTAATTACACTCCTAATTAATAAAATTATTATGTATAGATTCTATCAATTAGATGTTACATTAATATTAACATGATTTTTTTATAATTATTCCTTTGTATGAAACCTACTGGTGTCAACACGGATTTGTTATAACATATTCTCTAACACCCGACTATTCAACAATTTTTTATCATCTTCTCTGATTTAACTATTGAAAATCCCTTGTCAAAATCACCAATTAATGGAGATGAAATCCTTAAGTTGAAACCCCTATTGTGGCTTCCCTCCTTCTTTTCTCTTTTTCTCTCAATCAAATTTAGAATTATAGTATTAATGGTGGGTTAATATTTTAACAAATTTTACGAAGCAATAAATTCTTTCTGTGGAAGTATAAACTCAACATTTATAATAAAGAACTTGTGAAAGCTTTTAGTTTTTTTGATAAGTACTCCATATAGTTTAGAATCAATGTTAGTTACCGTTCTTCCCATTGCTTTTTTTGTCCCTGGTTTTACTTTCTTTTACTCTCTTCTAGAAAATTCATTGCTACATTTGATTATATAACTACAAAGTTATTATGATTTCCACTTAGCAAACATATTATGAGACTTAATCATATAATTTACTTGTCCAGCAACATAACAAAGTGGTTGAAGCTGGAAGACAGTTTCATGGTACTTAAGGAAAAAACTTACAGACAAGTGACATATCTAGGGAAGTTTTTTGGTTAAGTTCATTTTCGTCTTCCAATGTTAAACCTTCATTTTTTCCTTTCATTTAATGATAGTGTTTTTTTAGTGTGAAAAAATCCACATTTCAAAACCATCATAAGTTAATCGTGAAAATACAAAACCTTTAACTAAGTTAAGAGCCTGTTAACTAAGTGCCCCATTAATACTAACAAGATACTTCTTTTATTTTTATTCTTTATGTGGGATTTATATATTATATCATAGGCAATCTATGTGGCATTATGGATCTCCACACATTAATTTTAAATCTCTAATTAACTCTAATATTATATTAACTTTAATTAAACATAAATTTAAATATATCCCTAATTTCCTAATTGAAGCAAATAATGTCACTAATAGTTGTAGTTTACATTATACATTTGTAGGTGTTTTAGTATGTTTTTAGGTGCTGATTAGATAAATTGTGCATGTTTAGGTTTAGAATTTTGTAATATGATTAAGTGTTTATATTTTTGAGTATTATGTGGTTTAGAGCATATTATTGGACTTTAATTTTGTACGCTTGAGATATTTTAATGTGTTTGTTAGTATTTAAGATCAAATGAAAAAGATCAAAAGAAGTTGAAGAAAGCTTGGAGTAAGAGCCAAGGTCACGAGTGTCGCATCCTTGTCATAGTCATGACAGAAGTGACCCAACCAAGGTCACGATTGTGACATATGTGAGACAGACATGGGGATCTGCTTCCATTTTTATTTTTGAAGGGTCAGTTTGGAATTTATGGCATGGGTAAAATCTACTTTTTACCCTAAAAGGCAAAAGAATAATAAAAGGAAATAAATTGACTGTAATGAGCGAAGCCTCCATCTTACCATTTAGAGAAAGAAGCCAAGGAAAAGAGAAGAGTAGAAGAAGAAGAGGGGGAGCTACTGTCAACCACTCTAGCCATTCCTTTCCAAGTTAGTTTATGTATTCCTCTTGTTATTCACTTCATCTAATGTATGTTTTGATAAATATTTTGTTAAGGATGTTCTAACTTCATTTGGGATTAATTCTTGAATCAATTGTGATTTAATTGCTTTTTATGTTAATATGTTTGGGTATTGTGATTTTTTATGATTTTTGCATGCTTCGGTAACGTATTGAGAGATTGAACTGACAATAACATGATTAGGTTGGGTGATGAAAATTAACAATATAATAAATCACATAAACATCAAATCGGTAATTACACGAGGAGAGATCTTGTGTGAGGTCCCGATTGTCTATTAGATTGCTTAAGAACTAATTAGAACGAGAGTTGTTTTGTTAATTGAGAAATTATAAAATTAAAAATTTAGGTTCAATTAGGGATTATGATTTAGGGTTTAATAATTATGTCTCAAGAGAAAATAATCAAACTTTTTAAATTCTAGAATTGATACCAATTAAATCAAAAGTAATTAAGGTAGCAATTGATGATAGAATGAATCTCCTCTTCTTATAATTGTTTGATCTTATCTTATGTGATTTCTTGATTGTTAAGTGGTTTTGCTCTATTTTGATTTCCTTGCGTTAATTTGGGCATTTCATTTTTAACCAAATCACATTCAATTATTTAAATTGTTGTTTAGTTTTTATTTTCATTTTTTATCACATTTGTTACAACCATAGATAACATTGGCATTCAATTAGTTCACCAATTCCTGATGGGACTAACATCTCAACTACTACACCTACGACCCATATGTTTGCGGAACATTCAAAATTTTATAAAACTAAAACTTGCTCAACAATCTTGTAGGCTATTCTTCGAGAATTTCTTCAAGATCTTTAAATCCTTAAAATCATCACTATTGTTCTTCGTGCCTATGCTCTTTTAACCAAACAACCCTTCTCCTCCTTGGTTGCACCATTGGAGTCACAATTTTTATAGAAACCTCCTAAGACATTTTCTTAGTACTCTTCTTTTGTTTGGTTGCATCATTAGAGTCACGATTTTCACAGGAACCTCTAAAACATTTTTTGGTACTCAACCACCCCAAATTCGTTATAGTCATAAAGATCCTTTGAGTTCCCCTTACGAAATGCAAAACTTAGCTACTTCTACTATAAAGTATCAACGCATGATCAAAATCATTATTTTCCGACCTCTCTTCATCATCAACAACCAAAAGCTCCTCATTATTCATTAAACCTAGAATCCTCCTTGAATTCATTCTCACCATCATATGAAGCATGTCATACACTTTAGCCTTCTAACTTCCAACTCCTACCACATCCAATTTAGATAAGGAACAAGCTAAACCTCGGTGACATTAACATCTGACTTATACATAAATCAATATAGTTTGGGAATGCCAGAAAGAGAATGAATTTTAAGTATTTAATATTGTGTGAGGGGAAAGTCAAATGAATTATGAATTTTGGGGGTTTATCTAAGTTTAGGGTTAATTAGGGTTAGTCTAATATGAGGGTTAATTAAAAATTAAGAATAATTTAAATGAATGGGACTCACAGTTTCCCATGGAATAGAAAGTATAAAATTAGAAAAAGTGTCACGTTATCACTAATGAACCATTAATCTCGTTAAGGGTTCTATCTGTTGAGGGTTAAATTTGAAAGATTCTTAAACATTAGGGTTCTTTTCTTATACTAAATTATGTTATAATTCGACATATATTTCAGTTTAAATGTTAAAATTAAAGAGGGACTTGTTGCTAATGGAAGCATGACAAGGTTAAGGATTTTGTTAGTTGGGAGTTTATCTATAATATTTTTTAAAATGTTAAAAGTTTTATATACTCTACAATATTAAGGTATGACTTATATTTTAATATAAATTTTAGGGTTCAAAACAAAATTTTACATTTATGATTACAAATATAAGATAACAATGGTTACAATATCGTTGTATTCTATAATAAAATCATTAATTGAGGGATACTTTTGTTAGAAGATAGAAAAGAAAGACAAGAAGAAACATTGATGAAATATTTGCTTCTTTAGTTCTATAATTAATATTGATGACAAATATATTTTTGCTTAATTTTACCAAATTTAATTCTACAATACAAATAAAAGTTTAACTATAATTATTAAGATAATGTTTTTAAATCTATATGTTGAGTGTTGTTAGCATTCTGTATCCCATGCATGAAACTAGTGATATCAAAAAGGCAGAGCAAGTGATAGGGGATTATGTCAAAGAGTACAAAGACTTATATATAAGATAAGCTTCCTTTTTTTTTGGGTAAGTTTTCCTAATTGTTTAACTGGAGTTTCCAAAAAGATAAATTGGATATAAGATGAGGCTTTTTAGCTTAGTCCTAGGGTTTAGCTGATGCTTTCCTAACATAAAATGTAGTTCTTGTATCTATTTGGTTAACTTCGAAGTATTTATACTCATCGACATTTACTTGTGTCTTTTATGATAAAATAAAAGGCGATTCTAACATGAGAAGTTTACAGCTTCCTAACCGAATACATTTCGTAAAACAGATGATAATTTTAAATAATACTTAAATTCCCATCAAACAACTGGAAAATATATTTTTTATCTTCATATGTCAGTACCTTGCCTTTTGACATTATTAACTGAAAAAAAAACACAAACTTGTGAATCATACAGAAGATCTGTTTTCTATATGTTATAAGAATGCAACTTTAGCTGTTTGCAAAATTTAGAATGTTATTCGCAATAATGTATTATTATGTGCTCAATCGGTATAACTGATTGACCATATGTAAAGCTCATTTATTTAAAATATTACAATCCAGCCAACAGTTGATCGTGTATTGTGCTAGCTGTGCTTTGCTTTGCGCATTTATTGGCACTCCTCGTCCAAGTCAAATGATGACTATCCAATACGATTAAGGGGTCTGTGATTTTATAATGTGTTGAAATGCTTTAATTTTCCATAATCCATGTAATTGTCCACCTTCTAAATATGTATTTCAATAAAGAACAGGCATGCATCTACTCATTACAAACGAGAGGTCATGAAGGTTAGTTAATATGTTTCATTATGGAAAAGTGCAAAGGATTAATTCCAAACTTAACATTTTAAATAAAATTTAATTTAAAATTAAATTATTTCTAATATTTCAAGAACGTTTAATTTCAACCCTAACTTATCACTATCACACCAATGCTCCACTAAAAATTTCTACTCTAGCACCCTTTTACTGGTTGTGCATTCTAATTAGCTAAAGAAGCCAATGAATAGAGCCCCTCCTAGAAGACAGCACTTAAAAAGACAAAGTTAAGATGCTTATGGGTGTTGTAATGAACTGTAGAATAAAGCATGCTTCTCTTAAAAGATCTTTTGATCTTTTGTATGTCGCCCCCTTTTTACTCTCCTTGCACTGCAACAGGAGAGGCATTTGGTGATGAAAATTTTCCTCACTAAAAGGTCTAAATTTGCCACTAATAATAATTCATGATGATATCAATTCATCGTTCAAATCATTGTAAAATCCCGTAGAAAAATATTATAGGTGACATTTTTACTAAATGGCTGCAATTTAAATGTAGCTACGAGATGAATACGTAATGAAAAGATATATGTGAGGATAAATCAAATCGTCGCCAATACTATTTTGGTACACCTTGGTTTCATAGCTAAATGTTATTAGCTAGGTTACTGTAAATGTTGGCCCCTGAATTTTTTTATATATAATTTATGCATGTCTAAATTATTTTGAGGTATTGTCTAAATTATTATGGGGTTTTAGCTCTTAAGAAATGGAAATTAAATGATGGATTATGTTTAAATTAGAGTGAAGTATGTTGTTAGAAATTAAATGAATAAGATGGTGGAAGGGCATTCAAGGAAAATCACTCATGGTTTTAAAGTTTAAGGCTAAGAAGAAGGGGTAAATGAGTCTTTGTGGAGTTAAATTAAAACGAGAGGAAAGTAGAAGCAAGCAAGTGGTCGTTTAATGAGGAGAAGGGACAAAGCAAATTGCAAGTGAAATGAGAGTTAGCAAAACTACGTAGTTTTGGGAGGAGAACTTAAGCTTTTAAGTTAAAAATCAACTTGTGTTAGGTCATTTGGGAAGACCTACGAAACTTACAAAGCAAGAAGGGGAGAGTTCGGCTAAGAGAAAGAGAAGGGGAAGAAGAAGAAGAAGAAGAAGAGAGAAGAAGAAAGGTTGGGGTTTTGTGACTTCTTGCTTTAGAGAAGAGTTTCTAAGAGTTCTATCAAAAGAAAGGGAAGGTTGAAGCTTTCATTTGAAGCCAAAGGAGAAATTCGTGGGTCTCTCTTTCAGGTAAGAGAAATGTGAAATCCTTTGGTATTATGGATTGTTTTTAGTGTAAATAGCTTAAGTTTGGTATGGGTAAAGTTAGATAGGCTAGATTCCATGCTTTCATCTCCTTAGAATGTCAAATTTCACATCTCATGTTGATATGAGATTTTTATGTTTGATAAAGGTGAAGTGAAGCTATTGGAGTTAAAAGATAGGCTTTTGATCAAGCTTAAAAGCTAAAGGAACAAAGGTGGGTGACATTTTTATGTTTGAATAATAGGCTATTTAATGTTCCTTCATAAATGCCATAAATGATTTTTCCAACTACTTTTAAGTGAACATTTATGGCTCTTTAAATTGATTGAAAAATCGCCTATGTTGTAGTTGTGGGTGAACCTTTGAAAATAACCTTAAGTTGTTTTGCAAGTATTGTATTGATTGAGTTGAAATATGATTAGTATTATTGGTATGAAATTTGGATTGTTGAATTGTGTGAGTTGGAAATTATGTGATATACATGAAACCAAGTTTTTCAAGATTATGCCATTTTGGATAAATGTTTTCACTGCATGAATTATATGTTATGTGGGTTCGGTATAGTCCCTCAAGAACTGTCACGTGCACGTTGACTCATGTGTATAGGCTTTTCCCGCCTGCCCGCAAGTGGCACGGATTTCCTTTTAGGACTCCCTTATGTGTATCCGACTACACAAGGCCATTTTAAGGAATTGTGTAGTCATCATGTGTATGGGACTTGCCAAACCATTATGATGTGCTATTTAATTTGATCATATGTGATGCATTTCATGTTTTTGAATTTATTCATGAATTGTTTAAAAATCAAGTATTTCAAGATAATGACGTTTATATGCACAATTGCTATGATATGAATGTTTTTAAATAGTTTTGGCTTATTACCGGATATAAACGTGTTACCCACGAGCGTAAACTCACCCCCTCCTCCGTCCCATCTCCAGGTGAGGAGCACGAGATCGACAATTAAGCTTAAAGGCAATGCACCAGAATTGGACATTTTTGTATTTCAAGTTAACCTTTGTATATCAATGCTTTAGATGCATTTTGAGGAAATGTTACTTTTGTAAGTTTACATTTTGGATTTGGATGTAAGTGGCTTGAATGCCCTCTAAAGTTTTGTAATAACTTATTTTGTACAATTTGTATATGTTTTATAGCAATGCATTGTTGCATGGTTTGTATTTGTCAAGAAATGAGAAAATGTATAGTTGGATATGATTAGAATGCTAGGAGTGTGTTGCTGCCATTGGAATTGATCCTTTGGGATATTTGGAATGGTTTGTGTTGTGAGAGATTGGAGATTGAGGTTATTATGCAGGTCCTTAAGTTAGGTTGAATTAAATTGAAGTTTGGATAATGAATGTTTAAAATGAGGTGCTGTCAAATTCTTGCAAAATTTGACAAAACTTTTGATGGTGATTTAGACCCTATTAGTGTTTGAATTGAATCAAGAAGTATTCTTGAAGAATGTAGCATATGTTTAGAGCTTTCAAATGGTGTATGGTATGCCTTAATTGGAGTTAGGAATAAAAACTTATGGGGGTTAAACCTATATCAGTTACTGCTCATGTGGCTAATTCACTGTTTCATTGGTCATTATAAGAACAATGCATTTGAGTGAGTTTTACCTCCTTTAATGACGAAATTGAGTTTTGTATCCTTAATGAAACTTGTCAATCATCTTGTTATCTTTCCATTGAAGTATAATATGTACTTTTTAGGTTTTGGAGTAGGAAGTTATGAGATTTGGAAGATAACAGTTATAATTCATTATCCTGGTTATATGGTTTGTATTTATGATAGCTTCGATGATTAATGATTGGAATTCATAGTTATGATAAACCAATTAAGTTGTAATTTGTGAAGTTGGTGAGTGAACTTGGAATTTGAAGTGTTATGAAGTGTTTATGCTTTAGAATAAATTAAATTTGTTAAGTATATAAGTGATTATGCAGTTAGGTTGAAGGTGAGATGTTTGAAAGAGGTATTGGAGTTTTGTCAAATGGCATGTCCGTTAAATGGACAGCCTCGGGTGCAAAAACACCCCTTAGCCTGCCCCATGTCCGTTAGACGGACTTGCATGTCCGTTTAACGGACATTCTCAAAGCTTTTGGATCACTTTCACTCGAATGTGTTCGTTAAACGGACATGGATGTCCGTTTAACGGACATCTACGAGAAAGATGCTGATTTTGGACATTGTTATAGGCCGAATATCATTTTGTGGTCTTCATGATAGTTGTAGATCTATATGTCTTCTTTCTAATGGTCAAAGAACGAACGCAATCCGACATCTGTATTAAACGTTATGGAAATCGCGCCAAAAGAGTTTCAATTTGATTTTTGGTGTGAACATAGTTTATTCTTTTGGGCATAACTCCCTTATCCGATCTCCAATTGAGGTGAGACTTGAACCATTAGTTTTCTAAGACATTTATATTTCTCTCTAAAAAAATTTGTACCATTTGGAGTTAAATTGAAAATGTTTGCATTAAAGTAAGTGAGAGGTCGGTTTGGAGACCATATTTGGAGTATGAGCTCTTTTAGGTTTTTTAAGCATAACTTGAGTTATACAACTCCGTTTGAGGTGATTCTTGTTCGAAAACGAACTTGAGTCATAAAGCTACAACTTATATTAATAAGTGAACTCATGTTTTTGGTGTTTAAATGGTGTGCGCTCGCCACGAATGTAGAGTTACAGCTAAGAACCCTGTAAGGAAATAAGCACAAGGCTTTAGGACTCCGAAAATTGGGCTCTGGAGATGGGTCCAACAGATGTGGAATTAAAGCAAGAGTAAGAGTGTTAAGTTATAAGTAGTTGGAGTCCGGTCTCCGGATCGGGTCCCAACATTTATGGTATCAGAGCGCCGGAATTGAGATCTTACATGGGCGCATGTATATAAGTTACTCAGATAACCAACTGTTAAGAGTTTGGGCTGACCGAATCAGTGAGGGGAAATGATAATTTTTCATTGGATAAATGGAAATGTGAAATAGCATATGGGTAATATGACGGAAAATGATTCAAAGTAAGTCAAGTGCGGGGGGGAGATGCAGTGTAAGGCATTATGGTGATATATCCCCGAATGTGATATAGATGTAAATGTATGGACATGGCTTGCCTGAGGAAGAAAAGGATATAAGAAGAAGCGTTGAGCTTAAAGTGAACAAGTGGAATGTATAGAAAACAAAGATTCTTATGGTCTTAAGAATATGAAATCGGAACCTCTGTGGATACAAGATTATAATTTGAGTAATGAGCCTTTAAGTTTTTCTTTTTTTCGAATCAAGAAATAAAAGTTTGTTTTTGAATCAAGAGAATGAAATGCTTTCAATTACATCAAAAATCTTGCTTTTCTTGCTTGTGATTGATTTGAGAAATGTGCTACATGTTTGATATGTAAGTTGTGTGATGATTTTTCTTACATTTATAAATTGTGTGACGATTTTTGAATCAATGGTAAATTGATAAATGTAAGATGTTATGTGAAGGAAAATGGGAAGATTATAGGAATGAAGGTGATAGTTGTACAAGTCCAAGAAGGTTAAATTGTTATTATTGTGAGTATCTGTATGATGACCCTTCATAATACACAAGTGAGTATATTAAACACGTAAGTAAAATAGATATATATATGTGGATGTGATAGAGGAAGAAACTTATGACTTAGTGAATAATTGTTAGTCATAGCTCCCATAGTCTAAAGTTTGAGGGGAAACTAGAGTAACATATGAAGGTACTCATAATGATCATGTGAGAATAGATTGAAATTTGTTAAAGATGTCACAATGAGAAATAAACTGATCTTAGAAGAATATTATCTGGGGTTAATGGAGATCAATGAATTGGTAAGTGATCAACATAGGATGAATTTGGTGACGTTACCCAAACATGTGCGACAATAAGTATGTTCTTTACTCCCTTGAGTTTTGGGTGTTTTGAACTTTATGACCTTGTGAGGATGATAGAAATGGATCTTCCCGCAGTATTACGACTAGCTGGTAATAAGTGATTGATCAAGATTGCATAAAGAGTATAGATGATGGTAGCAAGAAATCCATTGTTGAAGAAAAATTTTACTAAGTTAAAATAAGCACATTAGATAGTTTATATTAAGGATGATCAATGAACGAACTAAATATGAAGGAATATTTAATGATTCGAAAGTGAGTACACTCCCTAACAGAGCATCAAGCAGGGAGGTGGAATATGTAAATATATATATGTATTTTGTTTGATGTAAAGGGGCCATATAAGTGGATTCTTGAATCTATAGAGATACGAATTTGCTAGTATGAGGAGTATGTACGTTCAAGTTACATTATGTGAAAGTATGTTGAGGAGATACAAACCCAACTTGATGAATGTCTTAAAAATCAAGAAATTAAGTCTGCAAATAAACGACGATGTGTGGAGAAATTTGTATGAATGAGCAAACATGAGAATAAGTCCAAGAGAGATCGGAGGAAAATTCAAGGAATGGAGAAAAACATTCGCGAAAGGAAGTCAAGTAGGCAATTGAAAAGAAAGTGAGACAATGTACCTCATTAAGGAACAGTTATTTAAGGAATCACGAGGGCTAATCAAGAGATATATGAAAGTTGATAATAATTGTTCGAGTTAAAAAAAATGCCTAATAGCACTATGGTATTGGAGACTAAATAGATTCAAGATTTGATGGTGTATTAAAGGCATTCGAAGAATTGAGAAAAATAGTTTGAATACATGGAGGAGAATGAGTAAAGCGTGGAGTAACGTGAGTAAAGAAAATTTTGAAGGAACTGTACTGAGGTAAATTATATCATAGAGATTTGGAGATTTTATAATATGCACTGATGTTGTATAAGACATTTGGCTGAGATCTATTGCAGCGTAACAAAGTGATTTCATATGTATGGAGAAAATTGAAGTCCTATGAGTTGACTATTTGATACATGATTTAGAATTGTTACATTAATGATTATTTTGAAAGTTTGAAGACAGTATATATACAGGAATGTCTCCAATATAAATATGCAAGTGCAAATAGTAAAATTTTGAGACCATAGATAAATTGGAAGAAGTAGTTATAAGACGCAGGAGATTGATATAAATACCGAAAGGCTATGATTGTTCTAACGAGAAAGTCCAAGTGAAGCTAAGTGGTATGTAAGATGCCTTAAGTAGAAATGCGATATTGAGGTTCTCAGAACTAATGCAAGGAAAGCATAAAATAGAGGGTTTAGTTTACCCCAAATTAAGGATTAAGGGATTATGAGATTGAAAACAGATATGAGTGTCAAGTTTAAATGAGAAGAAGCATATAGGGTGAATGAATAAGAAGTATATGAAATCAGTAAAGATGCTTGAGTTGAAAGAATTGCATATGAGATTGAGGCAATAGATAGAGTTATTCGAAGGATTATGATTGTATAAGTGAGTACTAGACAGGTAAAGCTAGTGTTATGATCAGATGCATGGGATAGAGATATTAATAGCAGTGTTTCATAAAATTTGGATTTTGAGGTTATTAAATCTAGTGCAGTAAAGAGTGTAGAATGTGAAAATTGAATTTTAGGCAAAATGATTAGTCACTGAAAGTTTAGATCAGTTCATATGAACCAAGCCCAAATTGAAGATTCAAAAATTGTGAATCTTACTAAGAAACTGGTAATGAGTATGAATTTTGAATTCGAGGAGGAAACATGGTATTGGGTGATTGAGATAAGAAGTATGCGTACCTGCAAAGATGATTAAGCAAAGAGACTGTGAGAACAGTAATGGTGATTTAAGCTATACATCCTAGAAGAAATATGTCAAGCGACTGAAAGTTTAAATTGTCGACAGTTTTAACTGTCGAAGATATGCTTCAAGTTTATAGTTTAGAGTTTGTAAGAACATGAGATCGATGTATAGTTCTATTTGACCTTAAACATCTCAATTGTTGTCTTAGTATTTTCAATAGAATACTGGATGAGGAATTAGAAGATATAAAGAGTCATCGCTTTTGTATTATGATGAGTAAGGCCTAAAGATGATTGAATGTCAGATCTATTGAAGAGGTATTAGAAATTAAGTGATCAAGAAAGATGAATGAATTAGGTGGATTCATGATAAAGATATGGAATACGGGAGATTGACATAAGAGTTACACGAACTGAGAATAATGTGATGTGAATTATTAAGTGAAAACTAAATTGTCTCTGAAGGTATCATCTTTCTCAGGTGTGCTCAAATTAGGAAAAAAAAAGAATTCGCTAAGCCGTTATGACTTAGTTCGTATGAAAGTATTATGAGTAAATGCTACTGACAAAAGGATTCAAAGTATGATATATGTGAGCATGTTAAGGAAATATTGATGTGATAAGATTATGGTGTTATCGACTCAAAAAAAATAGTGAGTGATCGGAAGCATATGGAGGAACTAGTTAAGGAAGTAAATGACCAAATAACAAATTGAAAGACCAAATGAGTCTACTGAATTTTATCTTTTGGAAGAAATTTTTTTGAGTGATGACGTTAAATGAGAAACGGAGGAGCATCCTACGCTCCAAGTCAATTTGATCAGAAATAATGGTGTGTGGATATGTTATGGATGGTATTTAAGAAAAAAAGTGAAAAACATTATGAATATGTGTGGTGAGAAAGTTGAATATGAGAATGACTAGAATTATTTGAAAGACATGAGTAAAGAAATTGTATTGCTTAACGTTTGCTTAAGTATGTATGAATTTCGAGGACGAAATTTTTTTAAGAGGGGGAGAAATGTTGGCCTCTGAAATTTTTTTTTAATATAATTTATGCATGTCTAAATTATTTTGAGGTATTGTCTAAATTATTATGGGGTTTTAGCTTTTAAGAAATGGAAATTAAATGATGGATTATGTTTAAATTAGAGTGAAGTATGTTGTTAGAAATTAAATGAATAAGATGGTGGAAGGGCATTCAAGGAAAATCACTCATGGTTTTAAAGTTTAAGACTAAGAAGAAGGGGTAAATGAGTCTTTGTGGAGTCAAATTAAAACAAGAGGAAAGTAGAAGCAAGCATGTGGTCGTTTAATGAGGAGAAGGGACAAAGCAAATTGCAAGTGAAATGGGAGTTAGCAAAACTACATAGTTTTGGGAGGAGAACTTAAGCTTTTAAGTTAAAAATCAACTTGTGTTAGGTCATTTGGGAAGACCTACGAAACTTACAAAGCAAGAAGGGGAGAGTTCGGCTAAGAGAAAGAGAAGGGGAAGAAGAAGAAGAAGAAGAAGAGAGAAGAAGAAAGGTTGGGGTTTTGTGACTTCTTGCTTTAGAGAAGAGTTTCTAAGAGTTCTATCAAAGGAAAGGGAAGGTTGAAGCTTTCATTAGAAGCCAAAGGAGAAATTCGTGGGTCTCTCTTTCAGGTAAGAGAAATGTGAAATCCTTTGGTATTATGGATTGTTTTTAGTGTAAATAGCTTAAGTTTGGTATGGGTAAAGTTAGATAGGCTAGATTCCATGCTTTCATCTCCTTAGAATGTCAAATTTTGACATCTCATGTTGATATGAGATTTTTATGTTTGATAAAGGTGAAGTGAAGCTATTGGAGTTAGAAGATAGGCTCTTGATCAAGCTTAAAAGCTAAAGGAACAAAGGTGGGTGACATTTTTATGTTTGAATAATAGGATATTTAATGTTCCTTCATAAATGCCATAAATGATTTTTCCAACTAATTTTAAGTGAACATTTATGGCTCTTCAAATTGATTGAAAAATTGCCTATGTTGTAGTTGTGGGTGAACCTTTGAAAATAACCTTAAGTTGTTTTGCAAGTATTGTATTGATTGAGTTGAAATATGATTAGTATTATTGGTATGAAATTTGGATTGTTGAATTGTGTGAGTTGGAAATTATGTCATATACATGAAACCAAGTTTTTCAAGATTATGCCATTTTAGACAAATGTTTTCACTGCATGAATTATATGTTATGTGGGTTCGGTATAGTCCCTCAAGAACTGTCACATGCATGTTGACTCATGTGTATAGGCTTCTCCTTTGCACTGAAGTGGCACGGAGTTCCTTTAGGACTCCTTTGTGTATCCACTACACAAGGCCATTTAAGGAATGTGTAATCATCATGTATGGGACTTGCCAAACCATTATGATGTGCTATTTAATTTGATCATATGTGATGCATTTCATGTTTTTGAATTTATTCATGAATTGTTTAAAAATCAAGTATTTCAAGATAATGACGTTTATATGCACAATTGCTATGATATGAATGTTTTTAAATGGTTTTGGCTTATTACCGGATATAAACGTGTTACCCACGAGCGTAAGCTCACCCCCTCCTCCGTCCCATCTCCAGGTGAGGAGCATGAGATCGACAATTAAGCTTAAAGGCATTGCACCAGAATTGGACATTTTTGTATTTCAAGTTAACCTTTGTATATCAATGCTTTAGATGCATTTTGAGGAAATGTTACTTTTGTAAGTTTACATTTTGGAGTTTGATGTAAGTAGCTTGAATGCCCTCTAAAGTTTTGTAATAACTTATATTGTTCATATGAAGGCAAGAGTATTGAGCTTTGATGTATTTTGTACAATTTGTATATGTTTTATAGCAATGCATTGTTGCATGGTTTGGATTTGTCAAGAAAAGAGAAAATGTATAGTCGGATATGATTAGAATGCTAGGAGTGTGTTGCTGCCATTGGAATTGATCCTTTGGGATATTTGGAATGGTTTGTGTTGTGAGAGATTGGAGATTGAGGTTATTATGCAGGTCCTTAAGTTAGGTTGAATTAAATTGAAGTTTGGATAATGAATGTTTAAAATGAGGTGCTGTCAAATTCTTGCAAAATTTGACAAAACCTTTGATGGTGATTTAGACCCTCTTAGTGTTTGAATTGAATCAAGAAGTCTTCTTAAAGAATGTAGCATATGTTTAGAGCTTTCAAATGGTGTATGGTATGCCTTAATTGGAGTTAGGAATAAAAACTTATGGGGGTTAAACCTATATCAGTTACTGTTCATGTGGCTAATTCACTGTTTCATTGGTCATTATAAGAGCAATGCATTTGAGTGAGTTTTACCTCTTTTAACGATGGAATTGAGTTTTACATCCTTAATGAAACTTGTCAATCATCTTGTTATCTTTCCATTGAAGTATAATATGTACTTTTTTGGTTTTGGAGTAGGAAGTTATGAGATTTGGAAGATAACATTTATAATTCATTATCCTAGTTATATGGTTTGTATTTATGATAGCTTCGATGATTAATGATTGGAATTCATAGGTATGATAAACCAATTAAGTTGTAATTTGTGAAGTTGGTGAGTGAACTTGGAATTTGAAGTGTTACGAAGTGTTTATGCTTTAGAATAAATTAAATTTGTTAAGTATATAAGTGATTATGCAGTTAGGTTGAAGGTGAGATGTTTGAAAGAGGTATTGGAGTTTTGGCAAATGGCATGTCCATTAAACGGACATGGATGTCCGTTAAATGAACAGCCTCAGGTGTAAAAACACCCCTTAGGCTGCGCATGTCTGTTAGACAGACTTGCATGTTCGTTTAACGGACATTCTCAAAGCTTTTGGATCACTTTCACCCGAATGTGTTCGTTAAACGGACATGGATGTCCGTTTAAAGGACATCTACGGGAAAGATGTTGATTTTGGACATTGTTATAGGACGAATCTCGTTTTGTGGTTTTCATAAGAGTTGTGGATCTAGATGTATTCTTTCTAATGGTCAAAGAACGAACGCATTCCGACATCTGTATTAAACGTTATGGAAATCGCGCGAAAAGAGTTTTAATTTGATTTTGGGTGTGAACATAGTCTATTCTTTTGGGCATAACTCCCTCATCTGATCTCCAATTGAGGTGAGAATTAAACCATTAGTTTTTTAAGACATGTATCTTTCTCTCTAAAAAAATTTGTACCATTTGGAGTTAAATTGAAAATGTTTTCATTAAAGTAAGTGAGAGGTCGGTTTGGAGACCATATTTGGAGTATGAGCTCTTTTAGGATTTTTGAGCATAACTTGAGTTATACAACTCTGTTTGAGGTGATTCTTATTCCAAAACGAACTTGAGTCATAAAGCTAAAACTTATATTAATAAGTCAACTCATGTTTTTGGTGTTTAAATAGCGTGCGCTCGCCACGAATGTAGAGTTACAGCTAAGGACCCTGTAAGGAAATAAGCACAAGGCTTTAGGACTCCGGAAATTGGGCTCTGGAGATGGGTCCAATAGATGTGGAATTAAAGCAAGAGTAAGAGTGTTAAGTTATAAGCAGTTGGAGTCCGGTCTCCGGATCGGGTCCCAACAGTAAACGTAGGTAAAAGTGTTTCTCAACCAATCTTTAATCAAACCCCAAAGCTATTGGCGATGATTAAATATTCATAGCAAATACTTTTTAGCTACTTTTTTAAAATGTAGATAAAAGTTATTGATGATGCTTTTATAAACGTAGCTAAAAAGTTTTGTTAGTGATTTCAAAAACGTAGCCAAATCTTTTTAGTTATGTTTTAATTTTTAATAAACATTATTGTTAAAAATTTTATTATGTTAATTATAATTATTGGTAACATTTTTAATCCATATAATTGTTTGTAATATTTAGATTTTTGTTTTATATTTTATTAAAAGAAAATATAATTAAAATTAACTAGAAAATAGAAGCATTTTATATAAAATAAAATATCATTCAATGTTAATTACAAACATTAACAAAAATATTTATGCACAAACTAAGACTCGTTTTCATCATCACGACTACTTACATAATTTAGGCCAAGTATTAGTTTAACCATCTTTTCAAGCTTGGCTACCTTTCATTCAGTACGATCTAACTTTTGTTCATTACATTATAACTTTCCTTTATTTCACTGTAATTTAGCCTTAAGTGATTGGTTCTCCTCTTGAAGATGGGCAACATATGTTGGTTTTAATGAGTATGAAGTAGTTGGCTTAAGGCCAAACCCAAGACCTTTGATGTAACTAGATCTTTACCAAGCACATTGTTGCAAATGTCACCCATATTTAGCTCATTTCTATCAGATAATGATCTTTTCAATAACCCCTTCATCTTATTCTAAAGTTAAAAAAATCAATATTGAATTCAAATATTATAAATTAAAACTACATAAATAAATAAACTTAATATTTAAACAAATTTTACACTTACATAGTTATTTTGTGTTTCTTCTAATATCCATCGTTGACCTTCCTTATAGTGAGTGAATTTAGGTAGTGTGATCATATCACACTCTTGTCCATATAGTTCCTTCTCATTAAGTTTTAAGAAAAATTAATTGAAAACACAATAAGTAATATTGTATTTACTAATATAATTATAACTTCTAAATAAAGAACTTGCATATTATTTTCGCATGATAACAAATGATTTGGAGCCTTAGTTGTGAGGAGTTTTCATTTTCCTCTATTAACCTTGTATTTCTCATCCTTTTTCTTAAATAAAGAAAAGAAATAGTCATTAAATTGTGTAACAAGGTTAATGGAAGCTACATGTGAAGAGAAAAAAGTTAAACCTTTATATTTGGCTCAGTTCCATTAGACAATATCTTTGCAACAACTCCTGCATCTTATTCTAAAGTTTTAAAATATAATATTGAATTCAAATATTATTAGTTAGTACTACATAAATAAATAAACTTAATTTTTTAAAAATTATACTTATATAGTTATTTTGCACTTCTTCTAATATCCACCATTGACCTTCCTTATAATAAGTGAGTTTATATAATATGATCCTATCACACTTTTGTCTATATAGGTCCTTCTCACTTTGTTTTATGAAAAACTGAAAACACAATAAATAATATTGTGTTTACTAATATAATTATAACTTCTAAATAAAGAACTTACATATTCTTTTCGTATGACAACAAATGATTTGGAGCTTTGGTTGTAAGGAGTCTTCATTTTCCTCTGTTAACCTTGGCTTTCTCACACTTTTCCTAAATAAAGAAAAAAATAGTCATTAAATTGTGTCACAAGGTTAATGGAAGCTACATATGAAGAGAAAGAAGCTAAACCTTTATATTTGGCTCATTTCATCAAACAATAATCTTTGTAACAACTCTTACATCTTATTCTAAAGTTAAAAATCAATATTGAATTCAAATTTTATTAGTTAGTAATACATAAATAAATAAACTTAAATTTTAAACAAAATTTTATACTTATATGTTATTTTGGTCTTCTTCTAATATCCACCATTGACCTTTCTTATAATGAGTGAGTTTATACAGTGCGATCATATCACATTCTTGTCCATATAGTTCCTTCTCATTTTATTTTATGAAAAAATTAATTGAAAACACAATAAATAATATTGTATTTACTAATATAATTGTAACACCCCACTCCCGCATGACCCGAACCCGACATCGACAGTGATATCCGAGTCCGTGCCCTGAGAGGGTGGCGTGCTACGTCACTCATTCAAAACTCAATACCAAATCTTTATTATTATTTTTTTGATACATACACCTACTCTACATATTATGCGGAAAACATTTTACATAAATAATCATTAGCAAGTTCAATGACCACGGGGGCCCTTTTATAAATACAATTTATATCAGTATGTTGATTTCATAAATTGACCTAATCAATAATACAAAAAATTCAGAAAATAAAAATACATTAATGCAGACACGAACTGATCCTGACCACTTTTCTATTTCATTAACCAGCAGATGCCATACGCCCGTTGCCTAACGGGGTATTCTTCTGAGTCCTGAAAAATAATTGCAAATTTTGGGTGAGTTTTGCGAACGCAGTGGGGAACCATCATCGATGGTTCACTCAATTCATGCAACACATCAATTCACATATCACATTTTTACATTGTAGCATATTTAATCACATTGCACAATTTCACTGAAGCATAGACCATTTATTCTTTTCATTCGATCAGACCCACATAACCAAATTGTTTCATGTAATACTCAAACATATCACAGTTGCATAAGGCATTTTACCTTCCATTCAATCAAAGAAGTTCAATACAATACATATGTAACGCGGATGTGACCCTTTTTCCTAATTTATTACGGTGTTGTGACCGAGCGCCTAAACTGTCCCAATATGGGCGCATTAATCGGTGAGCCTGAGGCTCTGAACTGTCCCAATATGGGTGCGTTAATCGGTGAGCCAGAGGCTCTGAATCACTGTGGGCTCGAGGCCCAAATACGTTGAGCTTTTAGCTCTCGGTGGCTGCTCCGGTCACAACTCTCATTAACTGATCATGCATTCATGTATGAAATGCATATGTCCCAATTTAATAATAAATGCATCACAATTATCCATATGTTACCAATAGGCAGTAACTGTATCACAACCAATTCCCGTATCACAATTTATCACATCACAATCGAACCCAAATTATTACATTCAAACAATTATTTCACAACTATTCACAATATAATCACAATCACAATCTATCACATTGGAAACATGAAGGTCTCAAATTCTCAGACAAATAACACTTCTATTGTCAAAATCTCCCAATACATCGGGCACCTTCGGCCAGGAATCAGTCATAAACAAACGCAAAGCCCGCCATTATTCTCCACAGTGTTATAAGTGTAAAATTATAAACAATCAATAATCGAGAAACCATCTAGGTTACTCACCTAGTAACTTCCGAGCTAATGCCAGGAACTCTCGAGAACGTCTGTGGGATGACGTTCCAACTGTGCCTCTATAACAATCACAATAATCACATATTACCAAATGCAAAATCAGAAATATTAAATAATGTACATGTAGCAATTTAGATGTGTACAATGCATGTTCGTGACATTCCCGGCACTATTTCACAATTTTCCGTCATAACAATTTCTTCTAAACATTTGTAATTCATTGCCACTAAAATCGCTCAATTTGGACCTCTATAGGTCCAATTATTAATAAAACATGGATCGGAAAAATCATTACCCGGTCCCCTTACTTCGACCTAACCAATACCCATCTATTTTGGCTCTAAAAATTCCTAATCTCACAAATAAAATGAAATTCAAAGTGTTACGAATCCGATGCCTCGAGAATCAGGTTAATCGGATGTCGGATGGAAAAGATATTCCCAAAACACACTCAAACCAACACACTATAAGTAACTTCACTTTAGAAAAATGAGCATCTTAGGGGCTAACTTGAAATCCGACCTCTTCATAACAATTGTAGATCTATGTCTCTAGTTTAATTTTCAATAAGAATCAGATCGATCTGAGCTCTATAGCTTGAGATATCTCCAAAATACTGAAGTCTGTTTAGACCATTACAAAACTGAAACTAAACACTACACCTAACTTCGATCCGGAAATTGAAAGTCTTAGAGGCTAAATTGTCGATCGGCTCCTTCAGATAAATTGTAGATCCATGTCTCTAGTTTAATCTTCAAGAAGAATCCAATCTACCGGAGCTCTATAGCTCGAGATATCTCCAAAATACCGAACGATGTTTAAACTTTTTTCACCGATCAGCTCACTTTAATAGGGTCGATCTTTCACCATTTAAGGTCAAAGCCGATCTATTTGGTACAAAAAGATAGAAAAATGTCTTAGGAATCTAACGCTTCAAAAATCAGGCCGATCGACGAGCTCGCGGGCCGATCTACGAGCTCGCAGATGCCTACTCACGATCCAACCTCCTAACTTCAACCCCTCATAACTTTTGACTCCGAGCTCCAAATTTGACAAACTTGGTACTGATGGAAAGATAAAAGACAGATCTACCATTTTTATGAAGGAACCAAAGATCGGATCGACCTCCAAAGGAGTAAAAAATTTACTCCAAGATGACCGATCGATAAGCTCCTCACAAATAGTACCAAAACTTGTAAACATCATAACATTTCATTCCCTTAGCAAAAAATTCCAAATTTTATATCAATCAAAAGAGAAAAACAAATGCTACAACTTTTATGAACAACTTGGAAGCCAATTCTAGCTCTAACCAAATCAAATTCTCAAGAAAAGCTTTTGCCTACCCAAATTATTCTCAACAATAACCTAATCTTTCAAACTTCATAACTCCATCTCCCCCTTGGCGAAAAATTCCATACCATATAGCAATAAAAAGCTCAGACAATATACTACAATTCTCAAGAAGAACTTCAAAGCAAATTCCAATTCTAATTAGGTCGAAACCTCTCATGAATATGGCTGTCCTATTAGGGTTTATGAAATCAATGTTTAACCTAAACCATAACAAAACTTTCCAAATTTATATCTTACAATCCTCGCATCCAAAATTCACATAAAATACCTCATTAGAAAGCTATAACAATCCTCTATAACTTTCCAGAATGTCATTTGAGCCAATTTCACCCTTAACAGTCCCAAATAAATATCAGAACACAAAGAGCACAAAATCTATGCCCTTAGAGCATTTGCACACCAAAACACATTTTGGACTTAATTACTACCTGAGCATTATCATACCATAACTTACAACCTACACATCGAAAAATATCATACTCAGTGGCGTTGGAAAGATAACACATAAATTTTTAACTTTTAGTAATACCAATTTCACAAAATCTGTTTCCTTTATCCTAGAAAAATTCTCAAAGTTTCAGGTCTTCAATACTAGAACCAAGATCTGGATACTGTTCATCAAGCACACACATCTCAACTTCCGAGCTAAATTCAAAGCTCTTCAAGCCAAAATTGAGCATAACTTCCTTCATAGGAATTCTAGCCCTACTTCTCAAGTTTAATTTAAACTAAACCTCAACTCAATAGCATAACCACATCAAAAGTTATAAACAAATACTTGAAACATGCGCAAGTTCCATTTTCCAGATTTCAACTTATTTCATTCTAACACCAATCCTACATCAATAGGCATCCAATTTAGTCTCTAATTCAGCCACAAGTTCATCTATACATTCATTTGAATAATTAATCAAGATTTGGAAGCACACAACACACCATCTTCTTGCTTGAATTTACCACATATCTACCATCATTCTAACATCAAAACCAATCAAAAACCAATTCAAAACTTTTTCATTAGATTTTGCCTCATCAATTCATCAATCAACTATCAATTAATAAACCAAGTTACGTAACACATACCCACATATACCTACAAAATTCTCATACAATTTTGTGCATAAATAAAACAATTAATGCATTTAACAACAAAACAAGCCAAAAACACAATCTTACCTAAGCAAGCTTCAACTTTCCAAGTCTTCAAGAGATCACCCACTCACTAACTTCCTCCACCATACACCCACGATCATCCACTCACACACAATACTCACCATCACAAGGCTTAAGCTTGGTTTTGTATATGAAGGAAGAAGGAGCAAGCAAGTAGACAAGAAAATTTCTTATTTGGAGGGTGAACAAAAACCAACGAAGGAAAGGGAAAGAAGCACCTACGGATGGAAGAGATATTTAGCTTTCAAAGTGATTTTCTTATCCATTCAAGGAGAAGAGTCGTGAATAATGGGTGGAAGACAAGCATTAAATTGGCTAAAGAGTGTCATGACACATGTCATGACACTTGACATTTAATAAGAAAAAGACAATAATCAATTTAATGAATTTGTAATAAAAGAACCCTATCAGAATTAAATCTATAATCCATCTAGTTCCCATGGCTCTAATTACAATCCTAAATTAATGTACCCAATATTTCAGTGCCATTGGACAGAATTTTTCGGTACCAGAAACCAATCAGTCTGTCACTTGACAATTTTTTCGGTCTAGGAATTTTTTTTTTCTGAAAAATTCTAGAAAAATTTCTAAAATTTCATAAAAGCATAAAACACACAAAAATCACTCCAACTTAATTTTTCAAGCAGAAATAACACATTTTTCACAAAAAAACACATATACCGGGAAATGTCATGAATGCATGTACTATCATGTGTATATGCAAAAATTTCAATTTATGTTTAATTGGAGGCCCTTTTATGAATAAACATGCCGGAACTAATTTATACACTCCTAACCCATCCCAGTTAACCAATTTACCATTCCCATCGGTGATGAGATGTTACAATAATTATAACTTTTGAATAAAGAACTTACATATTCTTTTCATACGACAACAAATGATTTGAAGCCTTGGTTGTAAGGAGTTTTTATTTTTCCTCTGTTAACCTTGGCTTTCTCACACTTTTCCTAAATAAAGAAAAGAAATAGTCAGTAAATTGGGAAACAAGGTTAATGAAATCTATATGTGAATAGAAAGAAGTCAAACCTTGTATTGGCAGAGGCCCAATAATCACACATTTGGCTTCAATTTTCTGGAGACATCTGTTCCAAAAAATATCTCCTTACCTCCTTATTAGAAGGAAAAAAATTATAGTATTTAAGTAGTCAATAATAATGACCTTTGACCATTTGTTTCAACATTGAAGTCACAAAACTTGAAACTTCATGGTTGTCGATATCGATAATATTGAGCTTCTTCTATGAACAAGTAACAGTGAAATTATCTTTAAATAAGGAAAATGCATATAATTAAATAAGTTAAAAATTACCGAAACTTTTTCTAGAGCATTCTACATCGAGTTTTCTTCCTTCAACTGCTTGGCATGCTAAAGGCAAAACAATTTAGTCCTGACAATGATAGGATATTGTTAATAAGACAACTTTACAAGGTGTCAATATATGCTGATAACTTGTTGTTCATTACAACATTTATGCGTTGCAATTTATAACCTTTAGTGATACCTCTACCTCTTTTTCTGATGCTAGTATTGGAACCTGACAAAAAATAATAAGGATAAGCAAAAACACAATCAACATGTAAATATATATTTAAGCATAAATCTAATTATAGATGATAAAGATTAATAAACCTGAAGATCCCTCAACATTAGTTGAGGTAGATAGAGGTTGTTGCTGACTGGCTTCATTGGTGGATGAAGTTGGTTTTTGTTATTGGATAGGTACAGATTGATCTGGCTATTATGGGGGAGGAACAATTTCTTTAATTGCCACCTTCTTTCCTTTATTTCTACCAGGTACCATTATTAAGAATATCTACAACTGAAAAACCAACATTATGCATGAACATTATTCAAACATCAACAATACGAATAAATATAACTAAAACATTGAAAATCTAGATAAACATAAGTCAAATATCAACATTTTGAAAAAACATAACTCAAACATGAACATATTGTACCAACATAACTCAAATATCGACAATACGTCAAAACATAACAGAAACATCAACAATCAGCATAAACATAACTCAAAGACCAACATTTTGCATTAACATAACTCAAACATCAACATTCCTCATAAACATAATTCAAAATTAACAATCTGATTAAACATATCTCAAACATCAACATAGTTTGTTTCTAGTTATTTTAGTATTGACTAAATGAAATAAGGTCAAATGGTATAAACATGTTTGTGCTAAAAGGGTAGTTTATGTTTGTTTATTTCAACATTATTTTATATGTAGATATTAAGAAAACATTAACAATATGGATCAAACAAGGATGAAACATCATCAATACTCATTAACATAAGTGAAATATCAACAACACGCATTAACATAACTTAAACATGTATAATACATTTCAACAATATAAGTAACACTTTTATTACCTTCAATCATCATGATCAAGATCTTAAAATCATCATCATTAATTATATCATGATTCGACTCTTTATCACTATTATATTCAGCTAAATTATCATTATTGTCATATAATTCATCCTCAATATAATCTTCATCTCTTTCTACGAACATATTGACTTGTACTTCATCCAATTGTATTATATTAGGATCAACATCTCTCTTATAGAATGATGATATATCTGCATCTTCTATTTGAATGGCTTCATTATTCAACTTTGATCCAATCTCTTAATATACTTGATCACCATCCTCACTCATTAGACCATTATCCCTTTCACAAAAATTGAAGAGATTTTGGTATTGAAACTTTTGAACAACTTTCCAATTGTTGCCCAATACAATATAATTAGGGTAGAATACTTGCTTCACTTAACTGGCAAGGACAAAAGGGTTATTATCATATCGTTTCTTACTAACATTAATGCTATTAATATTGCCATTAACTTTTATATCATCAAAATTAAACCATTTGCACTTAAATAGAATAACCTTTTTACCCTTGATGTAATGCAACTCTATTATATCATAGATGACACAGGAGAAGTCAATAAAATCATCGTCATGACATCCCTTAACAATAACCCCACAATTTTGGCTTCTAATTCGACTGTCTTGATCTTGTATGTGAACTCTAACTTTATTAACAATGCAACCTATATATTTTTCCCATACATATAAGGCCCACATGTTGAAGAATATAATGTTGTTGTCGCCTCTTACATGTTAAGATTATGTAACCATATCATCTGTAGGACAAAATATAACTAAAAGTTAATATGAGATACAAATTTTCATTAGTTCATAATATTCCATCAAGATATAATTCACTTGAGTTCTAAACCATGATGGGAACTTAATCTTATGTCTTTCTTGAACATTAATAATCCCTTTACTTTGAATCAAATCCTTGTGCTCTCTATTTAAAAAGTAAGTAGAGATCAGGAAATTTAGATTAAATCACAAATTTTAAATATGAAATTTTGAATGAAATGTAATATACATACTCCATATATTTATCGACTTCCTCGCAGTTATTCAAAATATACCAATGGGTAATTTCAAATTCATCTTTAGTTAACTCCACATATTTTCTGACACTAAGTGGCCTCACTTTTTTGGGGGAAAACTGACAAGCCACCATCTTGATCAAAATCAAAGTTACGTCTATTAAATCTTATCATGACTTCATTTAAATACATCGAATAAAATGTTAAACATCCATTCGCTATATAAGTATCTGCAATAAATCCTTCAAATCGAGCTTTATTACGTACATAACGCTTAAGAGACCATAAAAACCTAAACAAAATATAAAACATTAACAATTATTACTAACTAATAACCTTTATAAAAAAAGTAGAAGTTATTATAAATTACCTTTCAATAGGGAACATCCATCGAAATTGAAACGGTCCGTAAAGTTTTGCTTCGTATGGTAAATGAATTACTAAATGCACTATAACATCAAAAAACAATAGGAGAATACTAGTTCAAGGTTACATAGAATCAAAGTTATGTCTTTTTTCCGTTTTATCAACTTTTTCAACTTTAAGCATCTTGCAACATAATTTCTTAAAAAAATAACCCAATTGACCCAAAGTTATAGACATTCTTGGGTAAACATCTATGTATTCTAAAAGGAAGTAATCATTGCAAAAGTACATGACAATTATGACTTTTCAACCCCAATACTTTTCCCTCTTTAACATTCACATAATGGGCTACATTAGATGCATACCTATAAGGAAACTTGACTAATTTAAGAAATTGACAAAAAGCTTGTTTCTCCTTTTTTGACATGTTGCAACGAGCAAGTGGAATAATGTATGACAAATCATCTCTTCTTTTCAAATGTAAATCTTTTCTTATATTCATATCTTCCAAGCATAATCTAGCCTTAATTATGTCTTTTAATTTTCCATCAATTCCCATCATAGTTCCTAAAATATTCTCCCAAATATGTTTTTCAATATGCATCACATCAAGATTATGCCTTAATAACAATTCCTTTCAATAAGGCAAATTGAAAAATATATTTTTTATTCCAATTAAGCTCAACAACATTTCACTTTCGCTTTCTATTACTTGGGCATTTATTAGGTGAAATGTCACCAAATGTGATAGTTGCATAATCATATCATCACCAGACAACTACAAAGGAGCTTAACCCAATTTTACTTTATCATTAAACGATTTGTTTCTTTGTCATCTATGCCCACGTTCCATATAACGACGATGCCCTATATAACATATTTTACTTTGTAGTCTTATTGAATAAGTTTGATGGTTACATGCAGGACAAGCCATATATCCTTTAATGCTTCATCCTGACAAATTCCCATAAGCTGGAAAATCATTTACAATCCACAAAATAATCGCACGCATTATAAATGTTTCACCTTTAGCAACATCACAAGTTTCTAATCTAACCTCTTATAGATCGTTTAAGTCATCAATTAATGGTTGCCTATATATATCGATAACCTTACCAAGAGTAGTATGTCCTAGAATAAACAACGATAATAATATAAAAGGCTCCTTCACTTACTTTCATGGAGGTAAGTATTATGGCACTAATATTACCAGCCACATACTGTAAGAAGTACTCATGTTACTAAAAGGATTAAATCCATCTGAAACTAAACCAAGTCAAACATTACAACAATCCTATACAAACCATGGAAACTTTCCATCAACATCTTTCCAAGCCATTGAATCTACTGGATGACACATAATGTTATCATCATTGTGTTTCTCTTTATGCCACCTTATATCTATGGTTATTTTTGTTGACATAAAAATCGATTGTAGTCATAGTTTAATAGGAAGTATCTCAAGATTTTATGCGGTATTTTTTCCCTCTTATTATCCACTCAGCACCTTGTGTACCAAAAATGGGACAATCTTCAAGATCTTTACTGTCCTTCCAAAATATAACACAATTATACTTACAAGCATGTATTGATATATATCCTAATCCTAGGTCCTTTAACAATTTCGTGGCATCATAGTAAGATTTGGGTAATTTGTGTCTAACAGGTAATGCATTATTGAACAAGTCAATTAAAATGTCAAAAGACTTGCTATTCCATTTATCATAGACCTTTAAATGCAACAATTTTATAACAAAAGATAACTGTGAGGAATTTGAGCACTCTGGATATAATTTTTCTTGAGCAACTTTTAATAAATTCCAAAAATTATCTTTTATAATACTACCAATTATGTTAGGCAAACTAATTTGATTCATAGTCTCTGTATAATTCCCATAATCCTTTAACATCTCACCAATCCCATCCTCACTGTCATCATTTATATCACAATCTTTTACATCATTATTGTTACTATCATCAACACTTATACCAACACTTCTACTACAACTTACTTCTAAAGATTCTCCATGATAAAGTCATGGAGTATAGAATTTATCTATGTCTTAAATTAGTAAGTGATTTTATATAACACATCTTGACTTTGCATGTTCACATTTAAGCAATCTACGCAAAGACAATAAATACAACATTTAGCACCTATGTGATTTTTTACAAATTGTATAAAACTATTAACTCCTTCTAAGTATTTAGCAGACCATTTCTGATGAGATATCTAACTTTTGTTCATCTAGCTATCCAATTAAAAGTAAATAACTAAATTATTATAAACAATCCACATTTTACATAACATAACGATTAATCACTACAAGTTCATTTTCAAAGTTAGAATTTTAACAAGCACTATGATACGTGGCATTGTTACACTACATAAATCGAGAAAGCAAGTTCTTGTTGTGACTCCTAGACTCATATAATATTTCATCGATAAGCATCATGGGAGCTGCATCATAGGTTTCTAGCTTATATACCATCCTATGGGTTTATTGTCTAAAGGATTGTCCATATTTGTAGGTGAATATCTAATATTAATACTTCTCCAATCAATCACTACTTTAGAACTCTTTGTTTACACCGTAGTGATATTTTTTGTTTCTCTCTTCATCTCTGGATTTTTATCTAATGATCCAGGCTACAATCCGGGACATGAAGAATAAAAAATAAAAGCTTTTCCTTGTTTGAATTTTCAATGCTCACTTTATTTTCAAAGTTAGAATTTAAACAAATACTATGGTATGTGGTGTAGTTACACCAAATGAATCGAGAAAGCAAGTTCTCATTTTGATTCCAAGGCTTATGGAATATTTCACCGATAAGTCTCATGGGAGATGTGTCAAAGATTTCTAGCCTATATATCATCCTATGGGTTTATTATGCAAAGGATTGTCCATAATTGTAGGTGCATTATGTTATTAGTCCCTAAATTATCAATTACAAGTTCACAAACTAAGTTTGATATCTTAACAAAACCCAAACACAAATAGAGGTGCTAATAAAGAATAACATATGATACACAATAGTTGGACAACTTACCTGGATGGACAAACAACTGTAAAGACAAAGTTAGAGGCTTATTGATGCTCTTTAACATAAAATAGGGCCAAAGAAAGTGACAATTTGGTATTTAATATGATGTAATTGTTTAATAGTTGTGTATTTATATATTTTACATGCAACGTTGTAATCCCATTGATTCGAACCTTAGTTTGTACCCTTGGAGGTCAAATCAAAAATATAATCCAAGGATTGCAATATAGGATGCAACCTCGAGTCGTGTCACTTAATCGGAACATAAACGAATGGACCTAAGCTAACCTATATGTCATGAAATGCAAGCTAAATTGGGAAGGAAGGGGTTTCGATCTTTGGAAACCTTAACTGAATTAAAAGGAATTGTAAGAAAAATATGTAAAATGTATTTTTGGATTTTTGGGAATGTAAAACCGAAAGATAAAGACAATGATCAAATGGTGATAGTATCCTCTTGAAAATGAGCTTTGGCTATCATAGTTAGAAATCAATTTTGATGGGAGTGGAAATCCCTAAGTTTCAAATGGGTAAACCTTAAAGAACTCTTGAAGTCCAGGGTCTTAATCAATGAACTCCATTTCTTAAGACCTTGTTAAATTCCCTTAGTGTGTGTAGTAGCTAAGTCAATGCAACAAATCACTTTAGGATCTCAAATCAACTCAATATCAAGCACAACTACACAAGATAAAAAAGATTCATCAAGATCACAAATGGACATATATGAGACTTCATATATTTAAGCTGAAAGTTTTACATCAACAAATCCTGACCACTCATTGAATATCCAACACTTGATTAAAATCTAATCAAGAATGTTCAACTACAAATTACAAATCCTAAACCTAGGAGCTTATAAATCATAACTGAACATGGATTAAACTACTCCCTTTTTAAGCCCATTGAACTCAAGCCATTGCTACATCTTCAAGAGGAGGCAGGTACCTAGCCACGCATAGCTCTAAGAGACTTCACAACTGAGAACCCACTGGAGATACCCATGGTAGCAATTGTCGGTGGAATAATGGAAGAAAATGGTATGGATGAGAGAAGACGATGGTGTGCATGAAGGTAGAGTTGTATGAGATGGTGGAATAGCAGTATGGAGTGTGTTGATTCTCTCCCTTCTTATAAGTTAGCCTAAAATAGGTCTTTTTCATAAATGGGTTGATGGATAGGGTTACACAGTTGATTAGTTTGCCGAAAATGATCCAAGTCTGTGCCAATTCGAAGGTTTCGTTGTAGCGAGAGGATGAGTTTGCTATGGAGAACTTTTCTCGAAAGATTTATTAAGTTAACTTCATTTTTTTGTCGTGGCACAAACATTATCTTCACTGTGGCAAACTTTTCCTGAAAGGTCTCTTCAATAAATCTTCAGATTTTGCCATGGTGCAACATCAATGTCGCCGTAACAAACTTGCCTGTTGCCCCTGTTGACTTGTTGACTTGTCATCTTAGCCTTCACTCCTTAGCTCTACTTTTTAAATCTCCTACAATGAAAAATAATAGTTTGTAGTATCAATTGTTCTAAAAAAATCAATTTAGTGTAATTACTAATTATTTGTGAAAATTTTACCGTCAAACTCTATAAATTCAAGACAAGCACTCAAAAATTAAATTAAACACAAAATTCGAAATTAAGAGTCAAGAAGTATAATAAAAACCATGAAATTATCACTAATTGATATAGGAAACTTGGGTTCAATCACCCATGCCACATTGACCAATTATCATGCCAAGAAGATGAAGAAGTTCCATCACCTAGCTATGAGAGATCTCTAATATGATCCTCTATTTAAGTTTGAGTATGTGGAACATTGTGCATAATGCATTATTATTTGGATTTAAACACTATATTTTGATTGAAAGTAATACCATCTGTGAGTATGTCTCAATCAACATAATTGATAATAACTTAAGAGTAAAGGCATTGGAGGGTACAAATGAGGCCTTTGGTTTAGCATGGGAAAAAAAAGAAAAAAATTCAAATGAAATATAGTATTTGCAAAGATATTAGTGTTCACAATCTTGTTAATGTATCAAGTTTGATCTCTCCATTATATGAAGTTGACAATCTTATTTACAATGATCTTGTCATCTCATGTGTTATTAATCAATACAAGTCCTTTCATGAATCATAAGGTAGCTTTGTAGATTAGACAATAGTACATAAGAATCTACTTTGGAATTTGAAGGAGTTAAATAAATAGTAAAATTAAAAAGTCATACCATGATTTGAACTTTTCAAAGTTAGATATTAAACTTTAAAATGTTTTCTTTTATGCCTTAACTTTGTCATAATTTATCTTATCATTATTAAATTATTAAAGCTTTTTCAAATGTGATCATGTGAAATTGAATATAATATTATTCTTCTAGCTAAAATAGAATACCAAATATGACATTATCAAATCATTAATATTCTATTTTTTCATTTTAAATTGGACATAATACCTAAAATTTAATATAGTGTTGTTCTTTTCACTAAAATAGAACACCAAATATGTATGATATCTTAATCTTGTGTTTGATGGTTACATAATGACACCTATGAATTTTACATTATCCACAATATTGTTAATGTTCATATTAATATTCAGGGCTTATATAACAATATTGTAAATTCATTTTCTTAATTTTTTTATTTAAGTGACAATAGAATCAATTATAACAACATTTGAATTATAAGGTACAAATTATAATAATTTAAACTTTAAAAATAAGAAAAACTAATGCATTTAACCCCATATATTACCCAATATTGATAATATTTGAAACTATACTCAACTAAATAAAACAAAATTAATCAACATTATTGATTTGATTTTATTAACGAGAGGACTAAATTCATAAACTGTTTGTCTCTTATTGAAAATTGGAATACCAAGATAAGTAAGAGGTTGTTTTTTAGACTCCTAAACCTTTATTCATATAAAAAAGCATCAAGGAACTTAACATTATTTGTATAATGTCAACACAAGCAGAACATATTTAAAATATTAACTCCCATTCACTATAAACATGAACGCTTGAAACTCTTAGCCTCATTATTTATATAATGTTAACATAACGTTATATATACACCAACACAAGCAAAATACTCCCAACACTTAACAACTTTGTAATAGGTAATTCATTGAACACTTTACAAACATATATTTTTCATCCCAAGATAACTATGAAAATCATGTGTTTTCCCTTTCATCACTAACATTTAGACATAAATATCCTAATCCAATCACAAATAATCCAAACCAATGCAAACAACTCAATAAAATTGCCAATACCCTTCATTATTCACACATACCCATCTAACAATTGAAGCAGAAAACAAACCAAAGCAAAAAGGTATATAACTTACCTCAACAGAAGGTCGTCGATTGGGAGTCGGGTGTATCTCATAAAATAGATACAAAAATGACATCGTTTGTCAATGAACAAACATCATCGTTTTCCTCTTTTTTTAAACATTCCAATATTTGGTGAAGAATTAAAGAAAACATTTCCAAATGAATGTATACAACAAACGATTTTAAAAAGGAAGGAAATGTCACTGTTCCTTTAAAGGAAAACGACATCGTTATATTTTACATGGCTAGATGTTCAACATTTTAAAAATCCCTACTAAATGTTTATACACCGTCAACCTTTTAATGATATTATTAATAATTTGTTGCTAGTTATCATATTTGGAAATGAATTTATAGAATAGTCACTAATTGTTTACACACTATCATCCTTTTAGCGACAATATGCATAATTCGTTTCTAGTTATCATATTTGTCGACAAATTTCTATAATTGTTGCCAAATGGTTTTGATTATGAAGAATATCGTATCAATATTTAATATTGATTTCCATTTTTACTATATTGTAAGTATTTTTATTCCCATCACAATATATATAATTATATATGATAATTAATATAATATTATATTAATGCCATTACCAAAGGTCAAGCCAAGTGCTAATGGCCTACTATTTTGCGATGGTTTTATGAATTGATACCAAATGGTATATTTATTTCGAATTAATTGAATACCACATCATTTTGTTTAACTACAAATGACATCATTTTCTACTATGTTTTTAACATCAAAATGAAACTCTTTCATTTTTGTGTTAGCCATCATATTTCCTCCTCAGTAACCCTTTAATAAGTGTCGTCCTCTCTGTTGTAGTTGTCTCCTATGATGTGATCATCACTGTTGATGAAGCATTGTTACTTGTGTTGTTAATCTTCTTCTTTTCTATTTTCAAGCCCTCCTTCTTATACTCTGTTTAATTTACTACCACATTTAGGAGTTTATATGAGTTTTGTGTTCAGCTTATGGTGCATCCGTTTTGATTGTGTTTGTATTTGGTAGATGGTGAATTGTGTTTCTGTGTTGGATGTGTATGGGTCGATGTTTTTTTTTTCACCTTTCCATGCTTATTTGAGGAAAGCCTCCTAACTGTTTGATGAAATGCTTTAATGAAGGCTACTTCTACAACAGATGTTTATGTACATATTTAAATTTGATTGTACCACTTATAGTATATAGATGTATCCATCAAAATGACTTTATTTTAACGTGTCATAAGAATGTGACTACACATAACAATTAAAAGTCAAATGGTCAAAACCACAAATATGGTGAATTGTGTTTATGTGTTAGTAGTGTATTGACAACCTTTTTTAAAAAACCTTCTATACTTGTTTAAGAAAAACAGGCTAACTATTTGATGAAATGTTTGTTAGAGAATGAAGGCTACTTCTACAATGAATGTTTATTTACATATTTACCATATGATTGCTTTTATTCCAAAATGACTCTACCACTTATATTATACAGATGTATCCCTTAAAAAAATTTATTTCAAAGTGTCATGAGGTCATGATTAGACATAACAATTAAAACTCAAAATAACAACCTATTAATCTTATTCTTAAAAGACCAATATTTTAGCATACACACATTAGAATTTACTGAATATATATTTTATGAAAACATATATATAATGGAGTAGCTCAAAACTAATAAGCTAATTATTAACATATTTTAAAGTTAAATCACAACTGGATAACTATTTTCATTAGAGGATTCTACAAGGGATGTTTATGTACATAATAGTAATTATATTTCAGAGTTGTAAAGGATGTTTATGCATCCCCTAAACATAGTACACACACACACTTAACATTCTCAACCTTATCATAGGAAGTGGTCTCACTTTATTGATCACAAAACTAACATTGCTAGAATGTTGGAACATTCAAATAATAATTCTTCTATTCACTTTTCAAAATAGAACTTTTAACATTAATTCATCGTGGAATGTCAACATGGTGACTATTTTTCGATGATAGAAATGAGCTCTACTGGGAGTGATGTGGAAAATTTGTCTTTAATGAAGAAAAAATCAATGCACTATTGGGAAATCGAGTCCGGATCTGATCCGATCACAGCGGAATAATCACAAAACTTTTTCGTGACTTTTGATTTCTCGAAAACCAAGATCTATTTAATTCTATAAAATGATTAATACGAATCATAATAAAGCATAATTTAATTCGTACCTTATTCTGAAACTTGATCATTATCTTGATGCATCCCTCGAACCGTTTCTGAAACCGATCCGTCTCAACCACCGTAGCCGCACAAGTGTCCGGCCTCTAACAGTATCCATAGAACAACTTGAGAGAACTCTACAACTTTTACAGAGAGGGTTAAGCATGAAGTGCTAGCTACATTGAGCTTAAGCCTATTTATAATAAGCTTTGGACGTTTTAGTAATTTAATTGAAATTAAATACTAATTTCAATTAAACTTTAATTAGAATTACAAATAATTCTAATTAAATACCAATTAGGCCCAAATAAGATTCAATATCTTATATTAATCCTTATTTATTAAATATCTCATATTTAATCATAAAGTTTCTCAAACTTTACAATCAAATCTAACTTGATTAAATTAATTTTGCTCTCTTCAACCCATTCTATATGTGTGACCCATTAGGTTCCCAAATATGTTGGCAATGATTATAAATTATAATTCTAATTCATAATTAGAATTAGATAAATTAAAACTCATTTTAATTTATCTTTAATTTTCCAATTAAACAATTTATAATCATAGATCAAGATTGTCGTCTAGTAACGTATCATGACCACCAAAATATTCAGGAATGTCAAAGTGGTTTTGACTAACCTTTCCGTGCATGATTTTTTTTCCGTATAATTCAATCCTTTCGTCAACTAATGTTCCAATTAGACATAGAGCATAGAATTAATGTCTACTCTATTTTGAGTCTAATTATATTAGTTCTCCGCCATTAACTATTGATTCAATTAATGATATTTGTAAACTGTTTACTAAATATCATTCCACCTTGGCCAAGGATTTACCGAATCAATATTAATCGAGAACAACGAAAGATTCTCCCTAATTACTTTAGGGTGATGAATCCTATCTTAATCATTCAACTATCTCCATACAGCTCATGCTATATCCAATGACTACCGTTTAAACGACCTTTATAGATCACGAATAGTATCAAAACATAACAATCCCCATATAAGATAACTTTGATGATCTCAAGTCAAAGGATCACTTATATAATCATCACAATGAGAATTCCATAGACATACAAGTAATGTTCTAAATGGATTTCTCAAATCGGGTCTGTTCAGTGAACTTGTTCTCTAACAAGCACCCACACATTTGTTTAAGTATCTCTATACTTTAGCCTATAAGATCGACTACTTCCTTCATAAGGAAAAACGAAACCTGTGCTAGTCTTTTACGTTCTATTAATGTCCAATCTTAATAGAACAATGACAAGGAACATTTTAGGAATAATTCATGAATGCAATATGAATCTCATAATTATAATCTCATTATAATTTCATTTGCAATGTAAAATTATCCCATGGACTTTATCATATACATCTAAACATGTACAAGATAAAGAATGCCTTTTAAATAATTTGTTATTAAACTACAACCAAAGCGATTGGCTGTAGGGCATAAACCAACAATCTCCTACTTGCACTAAGCCAATCATTTAAGTATCTTATACCATATCACCATATGATGATTATTCTACTACTAGAGTAATGGCTTAATGAGAGAATTCTACAAGATTCTCTATAGTGAGCACTTGATTAATTCTTACAATTCCTATCTTAATTATCATCATAATTAAGAACATTTGCCTAAACACATTCTTGGATCTTTGATGAGACATTAGCTCCTTATCCATGCCTAATGGCTCTAATGTTCTGCAGTTCATTTCTGTCTTGAACAATGCAAAGAAACTATATCAAGTTCACTAAAGAACTTGTTGATCCAGTTAATCATTTCTACTAAATGAAAAATGTATTATGGCTTAATTAGCAACCATTGCTACGTTGGAACCTTTCCAACCCTAAATGATATTATTCTAAGTAAATAAACCTTAATTAGGATTTACTTCTAAAGTTATATCCTCATCATCTTGAACTCTAATATCAACTCACTCATAGAGTAATGAATATCTTCAATACTTCACAAGCATCTGATATCTTAATACTAAACATCTTTAGTACACTATCTATGCATTTGGACTTAGAATAAGTTAACAACGTCCAATCTATCTCTATAGATCTGATTCTCAGAATTAAGTTGTTACCTTTTCATATCCAACAAGAGTCATTCTTGGACTATTATATGTTCAACAATTGAAAGTTAGACCTGTTGTTCTCTGTAAGCAATATGTCTCCACATACTCCCACTAAAGAGGACAACCATACTCCCACTAACCTTCTTGTAGAAGTGACAAATTCACAATCATCTTCAAGACAAACTATTTGAATTCGTCATGAAAGTGAATCTTTCAATATCTAATAGCCTTTCAACTATACATCAAATGTATCATTAAAGACATTAGTTCCAATTAGATGTATAGTCATGAGATTTGAACCTTTCAAATTCCTTCTTACTCCCACTACTTATCTTGAGAACGGTTCTCCTATAAGCATACATTGAATCAAACAATTTGTTCAATTGGTATGTAAGAATATATCCAACCTTTTGGATATCTCATAACCTTTTATTACCTATTTTAGTTCTAAACTAAATAGATAATATATACTTCAGCTAAACATCACATCCTTAATGACACGAAAACCATAACTATTGACAACAAATTACAAAATCGTCATTAAATGTGGACATTTAGCAACAATTTTGATATTGTCGTAAAAAACGAGTACCTAGAAATATTGATATTGTTGCCAAAAAAACAAAAATAGGTTCTTAAAAAGACACAATTTTCCATCTATCTTCTTTCTCGACCTTGGAATCCTTTAGAGTTGAACTTAAAGAATAAAGATATGATTTTAGAGTTGTTGCATTAAATTCTTTAGTGTTTATCTTAACACATAGTTATATAGATTACATCATCTAAATAGTAGGGGTTCTATTTAGAGACCCTTTTTGTTAACTATGATGCACAATTGACAGATAAGCCCAAAAAAATTAACAAATGTCATTATATAAATTTTTAACAATGATGATGTTAATTAGGGTTGAAATTAAACTTTTTCTAGTCATTAGGGTTCATTTTGAATGTTATAAAATATTTAAATTTTAGTTAATTTTTCTTAAAATATTAGAATTCAAATTGACTTTTTTTCCTGGGGAAAGGACTACTCTAACTTATAAGATAGAGACAACTCTTAGGGGGCGTTTGGTTTGAGGGTTTGGGAATGAAGGAATTGAATAATTGTAAAACATAGTGTTTGCTTTGGGGTTTTTAATTCCAAGAGAATAGATTTATTCCATTAAGTTTGGAAATATACTAAACCCTCCAAATGGGATGGGTATCAAGTTTTCATTCCAATCTAGTGGTTACTATTTATACCCCTCCCCCACATAAGCAATTTTTATTTTTAATTATATTACTCATCACTCATCATCATCATCTTCATTATTATTATTATTATTATTATTATTATTATTATTATTATTATTATTATTATTATTATTATTATTATTATTATTATTATTATTATTATTATTATTATTATTATTATTATTATTATTATTATTATTATTATTACTATTATTATTATTATTATTATTATTATTATTATTGTAACATCCCGTTATCGGTATGAAGGGCATACCGGTAATTCAGATGATTTTAGATTGGGTGCATTCATACTTTGATTTGCATATGCATTCATAGCCTCTACATTATCGATAAATGTTCATAATTGCACAAGTATATGTATGTACATGCATGTATGACAGATTTCTGACTTGATTGTGAAATTGGAGATTTTGTGATTAAGGTTAACTGTGCTTTGCTTAGTGAATTGGAGTGTTCAATTGAATTTAGGATTTGAGAATTGAAAATTTGAGTATGTGATTAGGTGTTCTCTAATTTCAAGGATTTGTAGGAATTTTTTCAGAATTTTTAGAGTATCGGGTCCAGACCGAAAAATTGACTAATGACTGGTTAATTGAGTTCCGGTTCCGAGATTGATTGAAAATTTGTATGGCATAATTGGAGTTATGATTTTAGGAATTATTATTCATAGTTAATGGAATTCGGGAGAAATTAGAATTAGAAACTGGCTCGAGGTTGTTTGGATTAGTCTTGTGGCAATTTCATTTGCCAAACAAGCCTTATGAATCCTTTAATATATAAAGCTTAACCTTTGAAAATTTCTCCACGATTTCTTCTTGCTCTTGATAGAAACTTCCTCTTCCTTCTTCCTTCATCGTGGATGCTCCTTGGAGTTGCTGTTGATTCCTTCTTGCTATTTGCTTCCTCTTCTATCTTGGATCTATCTTCTGGCTTGGGGTTAAAAGAGATGAAGATGGGTTTTACTTGGGTGATTGTCGTGGGTGTGTGAGTTGGAGTTTGAGTGATCTTTGAAGATTTGAGGTTATTAATCAAGTAAGTTACTTCCTTCTTGCCTTATATAGTTTGATTGGTTGGTTTATAGAGTTATTTTGATGAGTTAACTTGAATATTTAAGGATTTGGTATGTAGGGTTTCCGATGTTGGACCCCGAACTTTTGATGAAAATTAGAAATATTAAAATGAATTTAAATGGAGAAAGAATTGGTGAGAATGAGAATGAATTTAAGGAAATTTGATGAACTTAAGAAAAATGTATGAGAAATGAATTGTTTAATTTTGAGGACTTTAATATTTGAATGAATTTATATGGATATGAGTGATAAAGTGGATGAGTTGATTGAAATTGAGTTGAAAATCATGACTAAAAAGAGAAAGAGTGAAAATATGAAAAATTGTGTAATAGTTGACTTTTTGGCCTTGGAAGGTTGACTTTTGATTGAGGCAAAATTTGATAAAATGGTCTTCTGGAAACTTGTAGGTTATGTTAAGAGCTTTCTGTAGCCATAAAGTTTGCAATTATTCGATATCGGGAGTAAAAGTTATGATCAGTCAAAGTTTATGTTTGATAAGGTTGACTTTTGACTTTGAGTATGACTGAATCTTTGACTGAGAAATTAACCTAGTTAGAGGTTAATTTAGCTTTGATGCTTTGCATGAAAATTGAAGGGTTTGTTTTGATCTTTATTTCGATATAAAGTATGCAATTTTTCGATCTCGGAATAATAAGTTATGATTTTTACAAGTTTGTATAGAGGATAGTATCTTTGACCGAAAAATGGACTTCCGTAGGAATCGAATTGAGTTTTATGTCCTTCGTGAAAGATTTAGAGCTTCCCTCAAGCTTTCTATAGAGACTAAGTTTGTCAAAATTGGAGTTCGGGATTAAAAGTTATGAATTTCGGAAGTTTTGGTTTTTGAGTGAAAAAAAAAAGAATAATGAAGTATCCCAGTCGCTAGGGCGATGATGGCGAGCGATCAGCTCGCATCGCTAGGGCGACGCGTCGCCAGGGCGAGCGAACACTCGCCTCGCCCAAAACGCGGGCGTTCCACCCTCGCACGACGCCGTTTTCCCTTGCGTGTTGCGACGTCGTTTTGGTTCTTTTGGTTATTTCCTTTCACAAATCCGACCTTTGTTCACTATTTTCCTTATATCTTTTCCGTCCGACATCCGATTGAGTTGATTCTTGCAGCGTTGGATTCCTAAGACAATTATTTACATCCTCATAGAAATTTGTGAATTTTTGAGATTAAATTAATAGAGATTAATTTAATCAAAGTGAGTCAGAAAATTTTCCGAACATGGTTTAGTATTTTGTGAAATTCGGGATCTGTAGAGATCCGATTGAAGCGATTCTTGAGGCGAAATAAAGATAAGACAAGGGGCTACAATTGTTATGAAGACATCGAGTTTCAATTCTGGGATTAAGAATGTGAACTTTTGGACAGAAATAATCGTACATGGAAAATGTGTTAGAATATGGATATACCAGAACTGTTTTGCGCATAACTTTTGGTGTAGTGATCCGAATTGAGCGCGGTCAGTGGCGTTGGATTCGTATGATTGAGAGGAACATCTCTCGAGAAGGAAGTTTTAACAAATTCCTTCAAATCAATAGTGCAAATTAAACCCGCACGTGAGAATAGCATAAAGTAAAGTCAAGGGCAATTTGGTCTTTTAAGCCATCATTTTAAATGATGTGGCACAGAACAACAAAGGATTGTCGTTTTTTAAGGAAGAGTCACGATGGTTTAAGGAGAAAGAAGAAATTAAGAAGAAGAAGAGTGGAAGTTTAGTATATGGAGAGGAAGAGAGAAAGTAAATTTTGAAATTTATGGGACTTTAGCTTGAGTTTTGAGTTGTTTTCAAGGAAAAGGAGAAGAAGAAGAAAGCTTGCTTTGGGAACCAAGAATTTTCGAAAATGAAGAGGAAAAGAGGTAAGAGAAAATTTGGATTTTGAGTTTTGGTTAAGTTTTGGTTTAGATTAATTAGAAATGATGTGGGTTTATGTCTTTATGAGTTTTATTTTGTGATTGATGAGTTAATTTTGGTTATGGAAGATTTTAGAGAGAGAAAGCTTACTGAGGAAGATGATGAATAGTAAAATTTAGGGGCTTTTGAAATTGATGATTTAGATGGCTTGAATTAGTGATGAATTTGAGATATCCTAAGTTAATTTTGATGTTTATGCTTTAGGTGAAGTTTAATTTGAAAAATTATAAATTGGGGGTTTAGGCTTAATTTGGAATTTAGGGATTTTCCCAAATTTTGTGAATTAAAGGTGTAGAATCATCAATGATAGCATGAATTGATGAAATATGGAATCAATTTTGAAGAAATTATGTTTTATGATATTGAATTTGTGTAAATTGGTTTAGGCCAATTTTGAAAATTGGGGATTTTCAAAATTGGAGATTGAAATAGCTTGAATTTATATGGAATTGGTGTTTTCTAAGTTTAATTTGAGTAATTAAGTGATTTATGATATTGAATTTGACTAATTCGGTTTAGGTCAAATTCGGAATTTGGAGATTTTAGAAATTCTTGCTTTAGATAGCTTGGTAAAGTGATGAATTTGGGTTCCTTATGGTTATTTTTGATAATTATGCAAATTTATGATATGAATTTGGATGATTATGGTTTAGGTTTTGTTAAATTGAAAGAGAGAGAGAAGTAAAAGTCAAATTGAAGCTTGGAACAAGTTCCTAGCGTCATTTCGAGGTGGGTAGCATATTTATATTTTGATCTGTAAGCTTAATACGAATTTTCGAAAATTAAAGAAAACAAAAATGTGAATTTTTTTTAAATTATTGTTTTTGTAAATGTTTGAAAAGAAAAGTAGAAAATTTTGAAAATGCATTTGTTGTGTATGCATTATGCATATTGTTGCAATTATTGATTGACTGAATTAATTGAATTATATGGTATGTGTGAATTTGTGAGATTGTTTTAAGTTGATGTAATAATGTTAGAAAAGTAAAATTTTGGAAAGTGCCTTCGGGCAATTTGAATTTCCGTTTTCGATATGTGTTATGTGGGTTTGGTAGGTCCTTTGGTGAGTCAGCGCTGTCTCTATGTGTATAGCCTTCTCCCGGCTGCCCGCTAGTGGCACGGAGTCTCCGTTCGGACTCCTTCACGACTACATTAGACCATTATGCGGAAAGTGTAAGACGTTCATTCACGATCGCAGGACCGCTCTGCGGGACTATGCAGTACGTTCTGTTTGGACCTAGCCAGACCATTCTGATATGTTATGTGTTTTCAATTTTGTTTCTGTATGTTGCATTCATATTTATGAAAATACGAGAATTTTTGAAAAAAAGAAAAAGAAAAAGTGAGATGACTATGAAAAGTTTGAAAAATATGAAAAAAGGGGTTTGAGGGAATTGTTTGAAAAATTATAAAATTTGAAAAACTAGCCCTTTTGGCGAAAGATTATGACAAATAATTTCGGCTTATTTGTCAATTTATAAATGTGTTATCCACGAGCTTCCGAGCTCACCCCCCCTTTCATCCCCATCTCCAGGTTTCGAGCAGGAGATCGGATGAAAGAATGTGAAGAGTTTTGGGTCCGTTTTTGCATCGTTTGTATTGTTATGTAAATATTGAGATTTGGAATATTTTGTATATGATTTGGAAATTTGTATATGAGTTTGGTATTGAATTGAGAATTATGGAAGTATTAGATTTAGGTTTGCGTTTTGCTGGTGTTTGGATTCCGGACGGGAGAGTCCGATGATTCTGAGATCTGTTTGGCTTTTAGAAGTGTATTTCTTTACCTTTGCAGGTTTGAGTTAGGATAAATGCAGCCGTTATGCTGTCGAAATTTCGATAAGATGAGAATAAAGTGTAATTTGAGATTTGTATGGATTTGTATAAGATTTTGTATGATTGCTAAGTTTTGGGTTTAAGATTGAATTTCCTATGGGAAATTATATGGATGTGATTGATGTAAGAAATGAGAATAAGAAAGAAAAAAAATTCATTCTGGATTTTGGGACGTCTTAGATGTTTCCAACGCGATTATGTTCATTCGATAAGTTTTCTTTGTTTCTTTGTTTCGGATGTCGGCTTTGTTTGTATTCGATTCGCTTTTGCTTTGCTTCCGCATTGTGTTTCTGATTCAAAATTTCGATCCGAAATTTCCATTTCCATTCGATTCCATTTTTGGTTCTTCGTTTTCCGGTTGGGATCCGGTTCCCGGATCGGGTCGCAACATCCGATGGGTATTTTCGTTGATTTTAGGGTTGAAAATTGAGGGATTTTGGTTGTTTAATGAAATAGAGCTAAGGATTAGTGGTATGATGTGTATGGAATTATTTGAGAGTGGTTTGAAAGGAGAAAATTTGGATTTGGAGTTGTTATCAATCGAAAATCTGGAAATTTCTGGGTTTTCTGGGCGATTCTGCGATTGCCTTGGTATCTGAAGAACACGCCTTGTGCGAAAAAGCGGCTTCTACGTCATGGGCGAGGAGAGGCCCACGTCGCGACGTCTTGAATCGTAAGCATGGCCAAGTAGGAATCGTTCGCCGCGGCGAGGCGTGCGGACGCCTTGGCGAAGGCGTAGAGGAAGGAGCTCACCGCGGCGAGGGAGCAGGCCAATTTTCGAAAATGAAATTTTTGAGGTTTTGAATTTTGGGATATAGGAATTTGATAATTCAATTGGATATGGATTGATTTCATTTTGGAGATTATTGTGGAGATTTTGAATTCGAGATTTTGAATTTGAGATCGGGGAATTCGGATTAGTGTCGGAAATGTCATAACATGCATAGTACATAAATCATTCGATATATTTGCATCCTTGATTATTGAAATTGGTAAAATTAGTGATATCCGGATATTCTGATTATTGTAGAGGCTCAAGTGGAGCGTCGATCCTCTGACGCAGCAGAGACTTCCTGGCAGTAGCTCGGAAGTTTAGAGGTGAGTAACCTAGTTGGTTCTGTAGCGCCCCCTTACCATAGGGTACACATCGGGACGTCCGTGGGTCATTCCGGCGCATATCTCACAGCAAGGAAGTGCTACCACTCGCAATTATCACTAAATACTCGCATGACATCAATAAATAAACCACAATAAAAATCTTTCATTGCATGACATCAATCCAAAATATAGACAGTCTATCAGTCCCTTAAAGTCTCAATACAATAACCCAAAAAGGAAACTGATAAAAAATGTCTATACTAGGTCATCCTCAAAAGAATCGCCCTAGCTGACCGACCTGTGTGCCATCGCTACGCTTGCCCAAAATCCGCACAGCAGGAGAACATCTATCTCGGGAGCTAAGTCCTACTAACGCTGCCCTGAAAAATATTAGCAATGTTGGGTGAGTTTGCGAACTCAGTGAGAAACCATCATCGATGGTTCACCCAACTCATGCATATACACATAATATATCTCATATATATATATATATATTAGCACAATTTAGCACATTATAGGACAATTTACACATTTTTAAAACACTAAAACACTTTATACATTTATATTATATCACAGCTCAGACATATCGATTCACAACTTAGCACCTATTACATGGATTCACAATTTCACTACACAGTCAGATGCATAATGTATGCAAATTCTCTTTTTATGTTATTGTTGTGACTGAGCGTTAACACTATCCCGATTCGGGCACTTTTTGCATTAATTACATCTTTGGCAAGTAGGAGAGCCCTCAGGGTATGCACTACTGCCCACTCTCATTAGGGATAGGAGAGCCCTCTGGTTATGCACTATTCCCTTTTTCACTGATACCGAGCTTAAAGCTCTGTTCACTAAGCTCCAGTCACAACTGTTAATTACCTCTTATTATCATGCCTAACATGCACTAACACTTACACAGTCACTAGCACATATATTATCACTTCACTCGCTGATCAGGATCAGAACACTTACTCGTAATACTATACTCTGATTCACAATCACAAGTATGCACATTCGCAACACATTTAGTACAATCACTCACAATCGGAACACTTACTCATAATCGGAACACTTACTCATAATCGCAGCACATTTATATCGCTCACATGACAATTAATTCACATATTCACAACACATATTATCACACAAAGATCGAGGAACTAACTAGGTTACTCACCTGTAACTTCTGAGCTACTGCCTGGAAGTCCCAGCAATATCCGTGGTCTGACGAACCAACGGCGCCTCTATAAAAATTCAAACGCATTCTCATCACTATATACTCAATCAATATAATTCACTAATGCACATGTCTCAATTCAAAGCTATATGATGCATGATCATGATTTCCCAACACTTTAATCCCAATCCGCTATCTCTCGCTTCACAACCAAAATTCACTATTCACTAGGTCAATCGCTTTCTCGAATCTCTATTTTACTCTCAAATTAGACACAACCTAACTCTTAGATCACACTTGGAACTAAAACTGATTCACTTTCTCAATAAATGCTATCTCCATAATTAGAATTCAAGCTCTTTGTCTATACCACACTTATAGACCTTTTTCTCTAGATCACAACAAATCTGGAATCATCTCAATTGGAAGTCTATATCCCAAGATATGCCCAAAAACTCACTTATTTCTCTTCAGAAAATCGCCGTTCGTTGCGACCATGGAACCCACGTCGCGGCGAGAATCAGCTGGCTCGTCGCGGCACACTACTCGCTTTCGTCATGACGAGTTTAATTCATTAAATCACGACGAGGCGGTCCGCTCGTCGCGTCGAACGCGAGCTGGCTCGTCGCAGCGAAGCCAGACGCAGACGTGGCGACGTGCGCCCGCACTTTGTCTTTTTCACACAATTTTTCCGCCATTAATACACTCTCAATCACCATTAAAACTCATTCAACTACTCTATCTAACTCATTAATTGCCATAAACACCATAAATAACCATAAATACAACCTTAAACACAATAAACTTACCAAATCACCAAATCGAACGAAGCCCTAAAAATCGTAAGCGTCCAGAAATCCACCAAGCGCAATCTCTCAACGAATCACTCTCAAATCTCGGTCATCTTCTCCTTCCTCAAGAATCAGCTAGGTCTTGGGCACAAAGAAACAACGAAAATCTCAAAAGAGGAAGAGATCGCCGGCAACGACGAAGGAAGCAGAAAAAAGGGAAGAATGTTTAACCCTAACTTCAACATCATTTATATATATATAAGGTTGATTTCAACCAAGACTCAAAATCTACAAGTCCTCGAATCACTTAATTTCAGTCTCTCAAATTCCACTAGCTCATCACAAAAATTTTAAACTCATAACTCTAAATTTTCATGTCATTTCTCACTCACTTTCGGAACAGAAATCAAAATTATCGATCTCTAAGTAAATTTTCCGGTCGATCACATATCTCTAAAAATTCCAAAAAATTCCTATAATTCCTCAAAATACACAACACTCGCTTCTATACTCAATTTGAAATTTTCACTTCTCAAAACTCCAATCTCACTCAAATTCAACTATCTGACTCGATACTCTTTAAATTCTCAATCCAATCACAATTCAACTAATTTAACCATTCAATTTAATTATTCCTCAATTCTCGATAAATCACTTTTCACTCGACTCACAATCTAACCAATTGACTACTCAATTCCACTTATCGCAATCCTCGATAATTCATAGCTCACACAATTTTCACAATTCAACTCATAATCACAATTAATTGCTGGAATAATCATGAATGCATGTCACTATGATGCATGTGCAATTTACTCATGTCACTGATGCAGAATCACTATACGTGCAATCTAAATATGAATGCACTCACTATTCAAACTATCCAATTTACCGATATGCCCTCACATCGGTAACGGGATGTTACAATTCTCCCCTCCTAATTAAAATTTTGTCCCGAAATTTCATACCTGACTAGTCGAACAGATGAGGGTACTGCCTCCTCATGTGCTCCTCAGTCTCCCAAGTTGCTTCCTCTGACGAATGGTTCTTCCATAGGACTTTCACCAATGGAATCACCCTGCTCCTCAACTGCTTGACCCTCGATTCAATAATCTGCACCAGCTCCTCAACATAACTCAAATCACTCCCTATCTCAATCTCTTGAGCTGGGATCACATGCGTCGGGTCTGAGCGGTATCTCCGGAGCATACTCACATGAAACACATCATGCAACTGGGACATCTCACTAGGAAATCTCAATCTATAGGCCAACGGTCCAATCCTTTCAGTAATCTCATATGGACCGATATACCGGGGACTCAACTTGCCCCTACGGCCAAATCTCAACACTCCTCTCCAAGGTGACACTTGGAGGAACACTCTGTCGCCTACACTGTACTCCATCTCTCGCCGATGCTGATCCACATAACTCTTCTGTCTATCCTGAGCCGCTTTGATGTGACTCCGAATCAATCTCACTTTATCCACTGTATCCTGGATTAGCTCGGGACCCTCAAGCATCCTCACACCCTCTTCATCCCAGTAAAGAGGTGATCTGCACGGCCTGCCATACAAGGCCTCATACGGTGCCATCCCAATCTCGCTCTAAGATTGATTATTGTATGAAACTCAATCGAGCCAATCATTGGTCCCAAGCACCTCTGAACTCTAATACACAGGCTCTCGGCATATCCTCAACAGTCTTAATCGTCCTCTCACTCTGCCCATCTGTCTGAGGATGAAACGCTGTACTAAAGCTCAATCTCGAACCTAAAGCTGACTGCAGGCTCCTCCAGAACCTCGAAGTAAATCGGGGATCCCTATCAGACACTATCGACACTGGGACCCCATGCAGTCGCACAATCTCTGCCACATATTTCTGGGCCAACTGATCGAGAGTAGTATTCTCTCGCACTGGCAAGAAGTGAGCCGATTTAGTCAACCGGTCCACTATGACCCAGATCGCATCATGTTGCCTCAGTGTCCTGGGCAACCCCATAATAAAATCTATAGTAATTCGCTCCCACTTCCACTCCGGAATGGGCAACGAATGTAATCTCCCCACTGGGGCCTGGTCCTCAGCCTTAACCTGCTGGCACGTCAAACACCGAGACACAAACTCTGTCACTTGTCTCTTTATACCTGGCCACCAGAAATGCAACTTAAGGTATTATACATCTTGGTGACACCGGGATGCATCGCATAAACACCACATCGCCTCCTCTAAAATCTATCGTCTCAAATTTTCAACATCAGGCACACAATCTTTGACCCATCAAAGAGTCCCATCTCTCAACTCAAAATCAGCGATCAACCCCGATCGACTCATCCATCAATCTCACTAACACCGGGTCACGATCCGGACTCTCCAGATCCGATCCTGCAACATCGGTCTCGATCTCGAGTGGCTATCAAGGCTCCATCCGAGCCAAATCCATCTGCACATTAAGCGCTCTCAGCTCGAATCAAGCTGGGCAATCTCTCAACTCAATCTGGCCGCGGCGATATGAGATCTCCTACTCAGCGCATCTGCCACTACATTGGCCTTCCCTGGATGATACTCAATCGTGCGGTCATAATCCTTCAACAACTCAATCCATCTCCTCTCGCCTCGGTTTAACTCTCGTTGACTCAACAGATATCTCGGACTCTTATGATCGGTGAAGATCCGAGCGATCTCCCATACAAGTAATGCCTCCGGATCTTCAAAGCAAATACCACTGCAGCCAACTCTAAATCATGCCTTTGGATAATTCCTCTCATGAGGCCTCAAGCATCTCGAGGCATCGTTATCACTCTCCTATGCTGCATCAAAACACACCCTAAACCCTGCTGCGAAGTATCACTGAAAACCTCAAATCCTCCAGACCCCGACGGCAAAGCCAACACTGGCGTCGTAGTCAATCGATGCCTCAGCTCCTCAAAGCTCCTCTGACACTCATCAGTCCATCGGAAGATCACATTCTTCCTCAGAAGTTTTGTCAAAAGGGCTGAGATCACCGAAAACCCCTCGACAAACCTCTGGTAATATCCTGCTAGTCCGAGGAAACTCCTCAACTCTGACACGTTCCTCGGAACCTCCCAACTCTGCACTGCCTCAATCTTGTGAGGATCCACCCGGATACCCTCACCAGACACAATATGCCCTAAGAACACTACCTCATCCAGCCAAAATTCACATTTCGTGAATTTGGCATACAGCTGCCTCTCTCTCATGATCTGCAACACTATCCTCAGATGCTCCGCATGATCCTGCCTACTCCTTGAATACACTAGGATATCATCAATGAACACAATCACAAACTGATCAAGGTAGGGCTGAAATACCTTATTCATCAAAGCCATGGAGGCTGCCGGGGCATTGGTCAACCCAAACGGCATCACTAAAAACTCGAAATGCTCGTACCTGCTCCTGAACGCACTCTTAGGCACATCGGCCTCCGCTATCCTCAACTGATAATACCCTGACCTCAAATCCAACTTGGTAAACACTCGAGCTCCCTGCAACTGGTCAAATAGATCATCAATCCTAGGCAGTGGGTACTTGTTCTTGAAAGTAACCCGATTGAGCTACCTATAATCGATGCACAGCCTCAACGTCCCGTCCTTCTTCTTCACGAACAACACTGGAGCTCCCCACGGCGAAACACTGGGTCTAATGAACCCCTTATCCAACAGCTCCTGCAACTGAGCCTTAAGCTCCCTCAGTTCCACCGGTGCCATCCTATATGGGGGTATAGATATAGGAGCGGTACATGGAACGAGGTCAATCTCAAACTCCGTCTCCCGATCTGGTGGTAAACCCGGTAACTCATCGGGGAACACATCCAGAAATTTCCTGATCACAGGGACATCCTGAAAACTCTGTTGCACTCTAGAATCCACAACATGCGCCAAATAGGCCTCACAACCCCCTCGTATCAATCTCAGAGCACTCATAAATGAGATCATCACGGTGGCCTTTGCTGACTAACACCTCGAAATCTGACCTAAGTGACGGGAGAATCTAACACGACCTCCTTGGTATAACAATCCATCACAGCCCTATGCGCAGTAAGCCAGTCCATTCCTAGAATCAGATCAATCTCTCTCAAAGGTAAAACTATCAGGTCTGCGCTCAACTCTGCCTGATCAATCACTATCGGACACCTCATGCAGACCTCACCCAAAGCAGTAGTACTACCCAAAGGTGTACTCACCTGCAACCCACACTGCAATCTCTCTCTATCACAATGCAGTCTACATGCCAAATGCGGTGCAATGAATGAATGAGTGGATCCAGGATCCATCAATGCATATGCTTCAAAACCATAAATCGAAGCATACCAAGAGCGACATCACGGAGACTCCTGCGCCTCTGCCGAGTCATAGCATAGACTACGGCACAGGACCACCGCCCATGCTCATCCCTCGACCTCACTATCGATCCCTCAGCTCGGCCTCGGCCTCGGCCTCGACAACCAGATCCACCTCCACGGCTCTGCTGCACCGAAGTAACACTGCCGATCTAGCGATCGCAGCGTGATTGGGCCTCTCTTTGTAAAGGGCACTCTCGGAGCTGATGGTCCATGGAACCACACTTGAGGCACGCTCCGGTAAACCTCCAGCACTCCCCACTATGTCTCCTCTCACAGTACTCACATAGCGGGATCATCTGCCCTGAACCTTTAGCCCCGCTACGGCCACCACTAGACTGAGCAAATCTGCCCCTCTGCCCAAATCTGAACTGCCTACCACCTCCAGAAGACCTGAAAGACCTGCTCTGACGCTCACTAAACCCTCTCGTCAGATCGCTTCGACTATCTTGGGCCTCTTGCCCTGGACCCTGTCCGGTCTCGGCTGACCTGTCTCAACAACTGCTCTATCCTCACGGCAGCAGCTCTCAACTAGATAAATGTACCCATGTCCGATCTAGCCAATAGGGTACGGATCTCCAAATTGAGTCTGCCCTCAAAACGTCGACACTTGTCAGCCTCAGAAGCCACCAGTGAAGAAGCATAAACCAACAACTGGTTGAACCGAACCTCATAGTCGCCCACAAACAACTGCCCCTGTCTCAGCTCTAGGAACTCCTATAATTTCATGTCCAGATAGATCTTGGGCATGAAATTGTCCTTGAACGCCCTCAGAAAATCCTCCCAAGTCAGAGTGCAGGGTCTGGTGGTACTACCCGGAACAGTCTTCCACCACTGATATGCAGAACCCTGAAGCAAAGACACTGCATAGTCGAAACGCTCCTCAGAATCACAGTCCATCTGATCGAGGACTCTCTCTGTCCTCTCTAACCACCCCTCAGCCTCCGCAGGGTCGGTGTTACCATAGAAATCAACCGCCCCCTGCTTACGCAGTAAATCATACCTCCTCTCCCGTCTCACGGGAACTCTGGGAGGCAACTCATCAGGATGAGGCACAGGGGACTCTCAACTAGCTCCCACGGATCCTAAATCAGCTGGTTGATCCACTTGCTCTCCAAGAACGGATGACCTACAACAACAAGAATATGATCAATTTTCGCTTTTCTCACTGAAATTCAAGCCGAGAAGACACTATGCCCAAAAGATGCCAAACCATGCTCTGATACCTCCTAATGTAGCGCCCCCTTACCATAGGGTACACACCGGGACGTCCGTGGGTCATTCTGGCGCATATCCCACAGCAAGGAAGTGCTACCACTCGCAATTATCACTAAATACTCGCATGGCATCAATAAATAAACCACAATAAAAATCTTTCATTGCATAACATCAATCCAAAATATAGACAGTCTATCAGTCCCCTAAAGTCTCAATACAATAACCCAAAAAGGAAACTGATAAAAAATGTCTATACTAGGTCATCCTCAAAAGAATCGGCCCAGCTGACCGACCTGTATGCCATCGCTACGCTTGCCCAAAATCCGCACAGCAGGAGAACGTCTATCTCGGGAGCTAAGTCCTACTAACGCTGCCCTGAAAAATATTAGCAATGTTGGGTGAGTTTGCGAACTCAGTGAGAAACCATCATCGATGGTTCACCCAACTCATGCATATACACATAATATATCTCATATATATATATATATATATATATTAGCACAATTTAGCACATTATAGGACAATTTACACATTTTTAAAACACTAAAACACTTTATACATTTATATTATATCACAGCTCAGACATATCGATTCACAACTTAGCACTTATTACATGCATTCACAATTTCACTACACAGTCAGATGCATAATGTATGCAAATTCTCTTTTATGTTATTGTTGTGGTGGCGTTAACACTATCCCGATTCGGCACTTTTAGCATTAATTACATCTTTGGCAAGTAGGAGAGCCCTCGGGGTATGCACTCATCGCCCACTCTCATTAGGGATAGGAGAGCCCTACGGTTATGCACTATTCCTTTTTCGCGACACCGAGCTTAAAGCTCATTCACTAAGCTCGATACTGGCTGTTAATTACCTCTTATTATCATGCCTAACATGCACTAACACTTACACAGTCACTAGCACATATATTATCACTTCACTCGCTGATCACGATTAGAACACTTACTCGTAATACTATACTCTGATTCACAATCACAAGTATGCACATTCGCAACACATTTAGTACAATCACTCACAATCGGAACACTTACTCATAATCGCAGCACATTTATATCGCTCACATGACAATTAATTCACATATTCACAACATATATTATCACACAAAGATCGAGGAACCAACTAGGTTACTCACCTGTAACTTCTGAGCTACTGCCTGGAAGTCCCAGCAATATCCGTGGTCTGACGAACCAACGGCGCCTCTATAACAATTCAAACGCATTCTTATCACTATATGCTCAATCAATATAATTCACTAATGCACATGTCTCAATTCAAAGCTATATGATGCATGATCATGATTTCCCAGCACTTTAATCCCAATCCGCTATCTCTCGCTTCACAACCAAAATTCACTATTCACTAGGTCAATCGCTTTCTCGAATCTCTATTTTACTCTCAAATCAGTCACAGCCTAACTCTTAGATCACACTTGGAACTAAAACTGATTCACTTTCTCAATAAATGCTATCTCCATAATTAGAATTCAAGCTCTCTGTCTATACCACACTTATAGACCTCTTTCTCTAGATCACAACAAATCTGGAATCATCTCAATTGAAAGTCTATATCCCAAGATATGCCCAAAAACTCACTTATTTCTCTTCAGAAAATCGCAGCTCGTCGCGACCATGAAACCCACGTCGCGGAGAGAATCAGCTGGCTCGTCGCAGCACACTACTCTACTCGTCGCGACGAGAGTTTAATTCATTCGTCGCGACGAGGCGGTCCGCTCGTCGCAGCGAAGCCAGACGCAGACGTCGCGACGTGCGCCCGCACTTTGTCTTTTCCACACGATTTTTCCGCTATTAATACACTCTCAATCACCATTAAAACTCATTCAACTACTCTATCTAACTCATTAATTGCCATAAACACCATAAATAACCATTAATACAACCTTAAACACAATAAACTTACCAAATCACCAAATCGAACGAAGCCCTAAAAATCGTAAGCGTCAAAATCCACCAAATGCAATCTCTCTTTGAATCACTCTCAAATCTCGGTCATCTTCTCCTTCCTCGAGAATCAGCTAGGTCTTGGGCACAAAGAAACAACGAAAATCTTAAAAGAGGAAGAGATCGCCGACGGCAACGAAGGAAGAAGAAGAAAAGGGGAAGAATGTTTAACCCTAACTTCAACATCATTTATATATATATACAAGGGTTGATTTCAACCAAGAATCAAAATCTACAAGTCCTCAAATCACTTAATTTCAGTCTCTCAAATTCCACTAGCTCATCATAAAAATTCTTAAACTCATAACTCTAAATTTTCATGTCATTTCTCACTCACTTTCGGAACCGAAATCAAAATTATCTGTCTCTAAGTAAATTTTCCGGTCCGATCATATATCTCTAAAAATTCTGGAAAATTCCTATAATTCCTCAAAAATACACAACACTCGCTTCTATACTCAATTTGAAATTTTCACTTCTCTAAAACTCCAATCTCACTCAAATTCAACTATACAACTCAATACTCTTTAAATTCTCAATCCAATCACAATTCAACTAATTTAACCATTCAATTTAATTATTCCTCAATTCTCAATAAATCACTTTTCACTCAACTCACAATCTAACCAATTGACTACTCAATTCCACTTATCGCTTAATCCTCAATAATTCATAGCTCACACAATTTTCACAATTCAACTCATAATCACAATTAATTGCTGGAATAATCATGAATGCATGTCACTATGATGCATGTGCAATTTACTCATGTCACTGATGCAGAATCACTATACGTGCAATCTAAATATGAATGCACTCACTGTTCAAACTATCCAATTTACCGATATGCCCTCACATCGGTAACGGGATGTTACAAGTTCCTCAATCTCTGGTGTGTTAATTGCTTGTGTGAACTATCTGTGCATATGATTACGTGTTTCGCATGAGTTATGTTATTGTGAATTTTGAACGCATGCTAGGCATGAATAGAAATCAGTAATTGACAGTTGTGACTGGAGCACATTTGATCGGAGCTATAAGCTCAACTATTGTGATAAGGGAATAGTGCATACCCAGAGGGCTCTCCTATCCCTAGTGCGCGTGGGCAGTAGTGCATACCCAGAGGGCTCTCCTACCTCTGAAAACGTGATTTCTGTTTAATGTGCCCAGAAATGGGAAAATACTGACGCTCAGTCACAACACTAAAAAGGAAATGAAACCATTCTGCATTCAGTATGTGATTGTGCTATGACTTTGAAATGGGTTAATGTGTGATAATTGTTTAGTAATTTATAAATACGTTCTGAATGTGCTTTGGTATTATTCTGTACGCAATTTTGCGTAATGCATGAATTCAGTGAACCATCGATGATGGTTACTTATAGAGTTTGCAAACTCACCCAAAATTGCAACTATTTTCAGGACAGCGTTAGTGACTCCTACTCCAAATAGTGAGACTTTTTCCTGCTGTGTGGGTGCCAGCAAGAGGAGCATGACCCACAGGTTGGTCAGCTGGGATCTTTTCGGATATTTTGTGGATGACCTATCTAGGAGTTGTGTTAGTTCTTTTGGATCTGTACAGTTGTAATTATGACAGAATTATGCACTTGTGGTTTCTACGAAATGAAATGAGAAGTATTTTGGTTTTAAAATTTAGTGAATGTGATCTTACTGCTTTATTATATCGATGCCATGAGGTTTATAGAATTGATCGTAGCGTAGTGTACCCTCATCGTAGGTTATGCATCGGTACGACCTACGGGCGTCTCGGTGTGTACTCTACGGTAAGGGGGCGCTACATTGGTGGTATCAGAGCATGGTTTGGCATCTTTTGGGCATAGTGTATTTTAGGTTTGAATTTCGTAAGAAAAGCAGAAATTGATCAAGTTATGGTTTTGTTGTAGGTCATCCATCTTTGGTGATCAGGTAGATCACTCAGCTGTCCAAGGATCAGTCGGAGCGAGTAGGGAGTCTTCTGTACCTTTGTTTGAGGAGCAACCTCCTATAGTTCCCATGAGACGGGAGCGGAGGTATGATTGCCTGCATAAGCAGGGAGCTGTGGATTTTTATGGCAGTATAGACCCTGCTGAGGCTGAGAGATTGTTGGAGAGGATCGAGCGAGTCCTCGATCAGATGGACTGTGACCTCGATGAGCGTTTTGATTATGCTGTCTCGTTGCTTCAGGGTCCAGCTTATCAGTGGTGGAAGACTGTTCCGGGTAGTTCCACCAAACCTTATGTTTTGACTTGGGCAGATTTTCTGAGAGCTTTTCGGGATAACTATACGCCCAAGGTTTATATAGAGATGAAGACACAGGAGTTCTTAGAGTTGAGACAGGGGTCCACGATAGTGGCCGACTATGAGGTCAGGTTTAATGAGTTATTGGCATATGCTTCTATTTTGATTGCCTCTGAGGCTGATAGGTGCCGGAGATTCGAGGAAGGGCTGAATCTGGAGATTCGTACCAGGTTAGCCCGGTCTGATATGGGCACCTTTGTGGAGCTGAGAGCAGCTGCAGTGAGGATTGAGCAGCTCTTGAGACAGAGTCGGGTTGAGACTGGACAGGGATCTAGGAGCAAGAGATCTAGTGACAGTCAGGGCAGCTCTGGTAGGAGTTTTAGCGAGCCTTGAGCGAGTTCAGATTTTGGGAGGACCAGGCGATGCAGGTGCTGCTTCAGAGGGGGAGATTTGGGCAGTCTGGCAGTAGTAGTGGCAGTGGTAGAGGTTCCGGCCAGCTTCCTCCGTTGTGTGAGTTTTGTGAGAGGAGGCATAGTGGAGAGTGTTGGAGATTTACCGGAGCTTGTTTGAGATGTGGTTCTATGGAGCATTAGATCCGGCACTATCCAGAGATTTTGGGAGCTCAGTCTGCTTCGAGTGGGAGAACCGGTAGTAGCACGATAGTGCAACAGAGCCGTGGTGGTGGACCTGGATTCAGGGGCCGAGGCAGAGCCCGAGGTAGAGCTGGAGATTCTTTTGTGTGGACTGAGAGTCGGGGTAGTCTGCCACAGTCTTAGGCCAAGGTCTATGCCATGACGAGGCAGGAGGCCCAGGATTCTCCAGATGTGGTTGCAGGTTTGCTTCTGATCTCTGGCATTGAGGTTTATGCATTGATAGATCTAGGGTCCACGCATTCTTTTATTGCCCCGCATGTGGCATGTAGATTGCATGTGGATAGGGAGATGTTGCAGTGTGGGCTAGAGGTGAGTACGCCTCTAGGTAGTACTACAGTTTTGGGAGAGGTCTGCAAGGGGTGTCCGATTATGATTGATCAGTCGGAGCTGCGTGCAGACCTGATTGTGTTGCCCCTTCGAGAGATTGATGTGATTTTGGGGATGGATTGGCTCACTGCCCATAGGGCTATTATGGATTGTTATACCAAGGAGGTCGTGTTAGAGTCTCCTGGTCAGCCTAGGGCTGTTTTTCGAGGTGTTAGTCAGGCAGTGCCAGCCAGGATGATCTCATTTATGAGTGCTTTGAGGTTGATGCGAGGTGGTTGTGAGGCCTATTTGGCGCATGTGGTGGACTCTAGAGTGCAACAGAGTTTGCAGGATGTTCTCGTGGTCAGGAAATTTCCATATGTGTTTCTCGAGGAGTTACCGGGTTTGCCACCGGATCGGGAGACAGAGTTTGAGATAGACCTCGTTCCAGGTACCGCTCCTATATCGATACCTCCTTATAGGATGACACCGGTGGAACTGAGGGAGCTTAAGGCTCAGCTGTAGGAATTGTTGGATAAGGGGTTCATTAGGCCGAGTGTTTCGCCGTGGGGAGCTCCAGTGTTGTTTGTGAAGACGAAGGACGGGACTTTGAGGCTGTGCATCGATTATAGGCAGCTGAATCGGGTTACAGTTAAGATTAAGTACCCACTGCCTAGGATCGATAATCTCTTTGATCAGTTGCAGGGAGCTCAGGTGTTTACCAAGTTGGATTTGAGATCCGGATATTATCAGTTGAGGATCGCAGAGGCCGATGTGCCTAAGAGTGCGTTTAGGAGCAGGTATGGGCATGTTGAGTTCTTAGTGATGCCGTTCGGGTTGAATAATGCCCCGACAGCCTTCATGGTTTTAATGAATAGAGTCTTTAAGCCCTACCTGGATCAGTTTGTTATTGTGTTTATCGAAGATATTTTGGTGTACTCGAGGAGTAGGCAGGAGCATGCGGAGCATCTGAGGATAGTGCTGCAGATTATGAGGGATAGGCAGCTGTATGCCAAATTCACTAAGTGTGAATTTTGGCTGGATGAGGTGGTGTTTCTAGGCCACATCGTGTCTGGTGAGGGTATCCGGGTAGATCCTCACAAGATTGAGGCAGTGAGGAGTTGGGAGATTCCGAGGAATGCGTCAGAGTTGAGGAGTTTCCTCGGATTAGCAGGTTATTACCGGAGGTTTATCGAGGGATTTTCTGTGATCTCAGCCCCTTTGACAAGACTTCTGAGGAAGGGTATAGCCTTCAATTGGACAGAGGAGTGTCAGAGGAGTTTCGAGGAGTTGATACATCAGTTGACTACAGCGTCAGTGTTAGCTTTGCCATCTGGAGCAGGAGGCTTCGAGGTTTTCAGTGATGCTTCGTAGCAGGATTTACGATGTGTATTGATGCAGCACGGGAGAGTTATAGCGTATGCCTCGAGACAGTTGAGATCCCATGAGATGAATTATCCTGTGTATGACTTGGAGTTAGCAGCAGTTGTGTTTGCTTTGAAGATCTGGAGACATTATTTGTATGGGGAGATGTTCTAGATCTTCACCGATCATAAGAGCTTGAGGTATTTGTTGAGTCAGCGAGAGCTGAATCTGAGGCAGAGGAGATGGTTAGAGCTGCTTAAGGACTATGACTGTACTATCGAGTACCACCCCGGGAAGGCCAATGTGGTGGCTGATGCATTGAGTAGGAGGTCTCATGGTAGTGCAGCTCAGATTCAAGTTTCGAGGTTACCGTGTCTAGTTTAGTTGAGAGCTCTTAATGTACAGATGGATTTGGCTCAGGATGGAGCTCTGATCGCTACTTTGAGGCTTAGGCCGGTATTGCATGATCGGATTAGGAGAGTGCAGGATCAGGATCCAGTTTTGGTGAGGTTGATTGATAGAGTCAGATCTGGATGGCTTTCTGAGTTTGAATTAAGAGATAGTACTCTTTGGATGGGTCAGAGGCTGTGTGTTCCGTATGTAGATGATCTGAGGTGAGAGGTCTTGGAAGAGGCTCATTTGGCTGCTTATTCCATGCATCCTAGTGTCACCAAGATGTATCGCACTCTTAAGTTACATTTCTGGTGGCCAGGTATGAAGAGGCAGGTGGCGGAGTTTGTTTCTCGGTGTCTGACGTGCCAGCAGGTTAAGGCTGAGCACTAGGCCCCAGTAGGGAGATTGCATTCGTTGCCCATTCCGGAGTGGAAATGGGAGCGTATTACGATGGATTTCATTATGGGGCTGCCTAGAACGCTGAGGAAGCATGATGCGATCTGGGTCATAGTGGACCAGTTGACTAAATCGACTCACTTCTTGCCAGTAAGGGAGAGTAATACCCTTGATCAGTTGGCCCAAAAATATGTGGTAGAGATAGTGCGACTGTATGGGGTCCCAATATCGATAGTGTCAGATAGGGATCCCAGGTTTACTTTGAGGTTCTGGAGGAGTTTGCAGTCGGCTTTGGGTTCGAGGTTGAACTTCAGCACAACGTTTCATCCTCAGACAGATGGGCAGAGTGAGAGGACTATTCAGACTGTTGAGGATATGTTGAGAGCCTGTGTATTGGAGTTCCGAGGCACATGGGATCAGTATTTGTCTCTGGTTGAGTTTGCGTATAACAATCAGTACCAGAGCAGTATTGGTATGGCACCGTATGGGGCATTATATGGGAGACCGTGCAAATCCCCTCTTTACTGGGATGAAGAGGGTATGAGGATGTTAGAGGGTCCTGAGTTGATCCAGGATACAGTAGATAAGGTACAGTTGATTCGGAGTCGCATCAAGGCGGCTCAGGATAGACAGAAGAGCTATGTGGATCAACATCGGAGAGAGATGGAGTATGCTGTAGGAGATAGAGTGTTCCTCAGAGTGTCTCCGTGGAGAGGAGTTCTCAGATTTGGCCTTAAGGGCAAGCTGAGTCCTCGGTATGTCGGTCCGTATGAGATTACTGAGAGGATTGGACCGTTGACCTACAGATTAGCATTACCGAGTGAGATGTCCCAGTTGCATGATGTGTTTCATGTGAGTATGCTCCGGAGATATCGGTCAGACCCGACTCATGTGATTCCGGCTCAGGAAATTGAGATAGCCAGCGATTTGAGTTATGTTGAGGAGCCGGTGTAGATTATTGGATCGCGGGTCAAGCAATTGAGGAGCAGGGTGATTCCATTGGTGAAAGTCCTTTGGAAGAACCACTCATCAGAGGAGGCAACTTGGGAGACTGAGGAGCACATGAGGAGGTAGTATCCTCACTTGTTCGATCAGTCAGGTAAGAAAACTTCGGGACAAAATTTTTATTAGAAGGGGAGAATTGTAACATCCCGTTACCGGTATGAAGGGCATATCGGTAATTCGGATGATTTCAGATTGGGTGCATTCATACTTTGATTTGCATATGCATTCATAGCCTCTACATTATCGATAAATGTTCATAATTGCACAAGTATATGTATGTACATGCATGTATGACAGATTTTCGACTTGATTGTGAAATTGGAGTGTGCCAATTGGAGTGTGATTAAGGTTAACTGTGCTTTGCTTAGTGAATTGGAGTGTTAAATTGAATTTAGGATTTGAGAATTGAAAATTTGAGTATGTGATTAGATGTTTGCTAATTTTGAGGATTTGTAGGAATTTTTTCGAAATTTTTAGAGTATCGGGTCTGGACCGGAAAATTGACTAATGACTGGTTAATTGAGTTCTGGTTCCGAGATTGATTGAAAATTTGTATGGCATAATTGGAGTTATGATTTTAGGAATTATTATTCATAGTTAATGGAATTCGGGAGAAATTAGAATTAGAAACTGACTCGAGGTTGTTTGGATTAGTCTTGTGGCAATTTCATTTGCCAAACAAGCCTTATAAATCCTTTAATATATAAAACTTAACCTTTGAAAATTTCTCCACGATTTCTTCTTGCTCTTGATAGAAACTTCCTCTTCCTTCTTCCTTCATCGTGGATCCTCCTTGGAGTTGCTGTTGATTCCTTCTTGCTATTTGCTTCCTCTTCTATCTTGGATCTATCTTCTGGCTTGGGGTTAAAAGACATGAAGATGGGTTTTACTTCGGTGATTGCCGTGGGTGTGTGAGTTGGAGTTTGAGTGATCTTTGAAGATTTGAGGTTATTAATCAAGTAAGTTACTTCCTTCTTGCCTTATATAGTTTGATTGGTTGGTTTATAGAGTTATTTTGATGAGTTAACTTGAATATTTAAGGATTTGGTATGTAGGGTTTCCGATGGGTATTTTCGTTGATTTTAGGGTTGAAAATTGAGGGATTTTGGTTGTTTGATGAAATAGAGCTAAGGATTAGTGGTATGATGTGTATGGAATTATTTGAGAGTGGTTTGAAAGGAGAAAATTTGGATTTGGAGTTGTTATCAATCGAAAATCTGGAAATTTCTGGGTTTTCTGGGCGATTCTGCGATTGCACGCCGCGGCGCACGAAGAACACGCCGTGGCGAGCAGGAGAGGCCCACGTCGCGACGTGCGCAATGCGTAAGCCGCAGCGAAGAAGGAATCGTTACGCGGGGCGGCGTGCGGACGCCCATGGCGTAGAGGAAGGAGCTTTGCGGAGGAGGAGCAGCCAATTTTGAAAATGAAATTTTGAGGTTTTGAATTTTGGGATTTAGGAATTTGATAATTCAATTGGATATGGATTGATTTCATTTTGGAGATTATTGTGGAGATTTTGAATTCGGGATTTAGAATTTGAGATCGGGGAAATCGGATTAGTGTCGGAAATGTCATAACATGCATAGTACATAAATCATTCGATATATTTGCATCCTTGATTATTGAAATTGGTAAAATTAGTGATATTCGGATATTCTGATTATTGTAGAGGCTCAAGTGGAGCGTCAATCCTCTGATGCAGCAGAGACTTCCTAGCAGTAGCTCGGAAATTTAGAGGTGAGTAACCTAGTTGGTTCCTCAATCTCTGGTGTGTTATTTGCTTGTGTGAACTATCTATGCATATGATTACGTGTTTCGCATGAGTTATGTTATTGTGAATTTTTGAACGCATGCTAGGCATGAATAGAAATCGGTAATTGACAGTTGTGACTGGAGCACATTTGATCGGAGCTATAAGCTCAACTATTGTGATAAGGGAATAGTGCATACCCAGAGGGCTCTCTTATCCCTAGTGCGCGTGGGCAGTAGTGCACACCCAGAGGGCTCTCCTACCCCCGAAAACGCGATTTCTGTTTAATGTGCCCAGAAATGGGAAAATACTGACGCTCAGTCACAACACTAAAAAGGAAATGAAACCATTCTGCATTCAGTATGTGATTGTGCTATGACTTTGAAATGGGTTAATGTGTGATAATTGTGTAGTAATTTATGAATACGTTCTGAATGTGCTTTAGTATTATTCTGTACACAATTTTGTGTAATGCATGAATTGAGTGAACCATCGATGATGGTTACTCATTGAGTTCGCAAACTCACCCAAAATTGCAACTATTTTCAAGACAGCGTTAGTGATTCCTACTCCAGATAGTGAGACTTTTTCCTGCTGTGTGGGTGCCGGCGAGAGGAGCATGGCCCACAGGTCGGTCAACTGGGATCTTTTCGGATATTTTGTGGATGACTTATCTAGGAGTTGTGTTAGTTCTTTTGGATCTGTACAGTTGTAATTATGACAGAATTATGCACTTGTGGTTTCTACGAAATGAAATGAGAAGTATTTTGGTTTTAAAATTTAGTGAATGTGATCTTACTGCTTTATTATATCGATGCCATGAGGTTTATAGAATTGATCGTAGCGTAGTGCACCCTCATCGTAGGTTATGCATCGGTACGACCTACGGGCGTCTCGGTGTGTACTCTACGGTAAGGGGGCGCTACAATTATTATTATTATTATTATTATTATTATCATTATTATTATTATTATTATTATTTATTGTTATTATTATTATTATTATTATTATTATTTATAAGTTTTAAACTTATTATTATTATTGTTATTATTATTATTATTATTTATTATAAATTTTAAACTTCTTAATAATAATAATATATTATTATTATTATTATTATCCTTATTCTTCTTCTTCTTCTTCTTCTTCTTCTTCTTATATAATAATAATAATAATAATAATTATTATTATTATTATTATTATTATTATTATTATTATTATCATCGTTATTATTATTATTATACTAAATTAATTATTATTATTATTATTATTATTATTATTATCATCATCATCATCATCGTTATTATTATTATTATTATACTAAATTAATTATCTTTTATTTATTTTATTTTTATTAATGTTATTATATGAAATTAATTATCTTATTATTATTATTATTATTATTATTATTATTAATTTTATTATAAGAAATTAATTATCTTATTATTATTATTATTATAAATTTTGTAATAATAATAATAAATATGATATGAAAAATGGTATTATATTATCTTTCATTCTCATTAATGCAATGCATCAAACAACATTATTGGTATTAATACAGAAACCCAAGTTACAAACCAAACATCATTTTTTATTTTTCATACCCATTCTCATTCCCTTATACTATTATACCCATATCTATACCCAACTCCGTGCTCAAACCAAACGCCCCCTTATATTCCAAAGTTATTTAATTTAATTAAAAATAGTATGTAAAAGACAAGATAACGTACTTGAAAATACATCACTTAAAATTTTAACTAAGTTGACTAGCAATGTTATAAGGTATTGTTCTAAATGTTATCTTTATATTATGTACCAAAAAAATAATACTTTCAATTATTAGTAGTTACTACAATAGAAGTTTTTCGATGGTACAATACTCATAACAAATTGAAAAAGAACATGCACATGTTATTTAGTTTGTCAAATAACTTAAGGGAGATTATTTTTAAATTGAAGAAATTGCACACAAAAAAGGTATTACACAAGGTTTAACTTTTTGAAACTAATAAGCAATATAAGATAACTCAACTAAGTAAAACCTAAGGCTAATCAAAGTAAGATAGGATACGATTCAATAGCAAAGATATAATTAATGCAATTACATATAGGGATTACTTTGAGACCTTAAGCTATAATATAAGCTAGCAATAGAAAGGTACATAAAAGCTTATACAATTTGGAGCTAAACATTCCATTTCGTGACTAGATCAAGGCTTGTCCTAAGATGATTTTTTAATGCCAAAATTAACTAATCCATCAATTTTTCTTTTTGAAAATAAAGCATTTCATTGAAAGACCTCTGAAGGCATATAAAGTCAAATGTACAAGGATATAATGTCAAAAATAAAGAGAAGATAGGTACAAAAACATCCTAGCATTTATGCAATTGATATTTCAAACTAGTTATCATACTAGTCTCCATCATCTTTTAATATAATAGCTTATTTCCTCATTGACATGATGAGCAATAAGAATCTTTTTGATCCAGCAACAAGTTCTGTGTGCAATTGGATGCTTCTCATATTGAATATTCTTAAAAACTCTTTGATTTCTTCCATTCCAAATTGAGTAAACTGAACTAACTCTGGTGTTTATGTTATCTAATTTTGATGAGATTTAACTTATATGACTAAGTTAGTCTTTTTGAAGATAAGATATATTTAAACAATATTTTACCCTAATAAAAATCATAAAGTAACTTTTTTAAAGTTACTATTTTTGAAATTCCAATCATATCTAAGTCATGTTAACTACATTTAAAGTTGAAAGATTCCAATTGAGTCAAGATGACAATCTTTTTTTTATTTTATCTCGCATTTCTTATCTTTCCCAATTCTATTGTATTGATATTTTGTCCAAACCAAGATGTTTTCCCATTTTTTGTTAGGCAAACAAAGTTTGTGTTATGTTGCATTATGGCCCATATTGTATCCGAGAGGTTACAATTGAAGAATAAATGGTTTATAGATTTAGGCAGAGAGTTACAAAGAACACAAATATGATCGTTTACTCCCTTTAGTATATCTTTAGTCTTCAATCTTCCTTTTGATGCTAACCAAGCAAAAAGAGAAGCTTTAGGCATCAAGGAACCTTTTCGCATAATGTTGTACCAAGGAATAATAAGAAATTGAGTTCTTATTGATTTAAGGAAAGAAAAATTAGAGAACTCTCCATTATTGCTTATAAACCATCTAATTTTGTCTTTAATGGAGGAGTCAGCAGGTAGCTTGGCAAGTAGTGCTGAAATATGTTTGCTCCTCTTCTTACGATTTGCCAAGCATTTTGCAAAATGACATTGGAGAATTTTGAGGTAATAGGAATCCTTCAAGTGAGTAATAGGAATCCTTTAACTATGTGAAGTCAAATTGTCGAACCAAAACTAAGTGTCTTGTACATTACCTATCTAGATTTTGATAAAACGATAGATAGTCATCCTATGTCTTAACATTTGAATGAATGGCCAACCAGGTGTTAATATGAAATCTTGAATTGGCTGAGATTCCTTCTTAAACATCCTTAGATTCCTCTACCTCTAGATAGTATAAGTATCATAGATGATTACTAGTTTAAACACTATTAGATCACCCTTGTGTGTGAACCTAACATTACTAGCACAAACTATAAATCTAAAACAGTTGTTTTTAGCCAACATATTATGCTTAAATTAAAAACATAACCATAGGGGATGACTGGTTAAGGTATTGGGAACGAAAGCGTTGATTGGTTATTTATTATGATTGAATGAATTTTTTAATATATCTCACTTTTTAGTATTACTCCATACCCCCACATATGATATGATGACTTTCATTCCTTAACTAAGACACTTATATTTTCTTTTTAAATTTTTAATTAAATATAATTAAAATATAATTAATTGATTTATTAATTAAAATATTATTAATTGATTAATTAATTAAAACATTAATTAAATGATTAATTGAAATACAATTAATTAACTAAATATATTAATTAGTTAACTAAATTTAATTAATTACAATATAATTCATTCATTAATTAAAATATAACAAATTTTGTTTCTCAATATTTTTAACAAACTAACCACTATCAATGGTTATGGTAATCATTCCTTTCTCTCAACCAACCATCATAATTATAATGATTATCCATTCTCATTCCTCACTATATTCATTCTCATTCCTATTACCAGTCTCTCATGTGAACCAATCGCCTTCAAATTTATTTAAGTAGGGGAAAGAGATGAGCTTATGATTTAATGTTTCATGCTCTATTCTATAAAGTTTGCCTAAGGTATTAATGAGAGAAATGCCTTTCAATTTTTCTATTATAATGATCCTTTATTTAATGGCAAACCATAAGCTGAAATAAGCTTTGGAAAAAATATCCTTAAAGTAGATAAGACTTGGTATTGGGGCATAAAAGGATTTGGAGACAAGATTTGTTGGTTAATGTTTTGGAGCCACATCTAGTTTATGTTGTTCTATCCTCATGATCTAATCTTAAACTATATCTTGAAGCAGTATTTATACTAACCATAAATCTCCTGAATCTTTAGTTCCATGCCCCATTTTCAATTATAACTTTATCTTTTGCCTTTAGGGGAATAAAAAGCTTAAGATTATTTAAACCATCCATCTTACGTAGAGGAACAAGATCACTTTAATTGTCATACCAAAACTAAGTTTTGTTCCTATTCTAAATCACCATTTTTTTCACATAGTTCATAAAGATCCTAAGTATCAACATTTGATTTATAATCTATAATAAACATTATTTAAGTTTAATGCTTCATAATCTTTACCTTTTTATAATGCATGAGTGCATCCATTTCACCCAAATGGATTAATATTCGATAAAGAGCTTCCATATCCTCTTTATTGTTAGAATCTTATTGAAGATTTTTCTAAATTTATCCTTAAATACCCTTCATTATTTAGAGAATAAACCTTAAATCACTTCTCTTTGGTATTCAAATTCAATAAATTTCTAAACCATAAAAGTTTTTCATTAACTTTCCAATGTCATTAATGATATTATGAGGAAGTAATAGGTGATAGCACCAATGTGTATTGAGGTTACTAAAAAAAGGAGATTAATTGAAATCTTCCAAAAAATGATAAGAATTTATTATTCAGACATTATTCAAACTACAAATCCTATTGAGCATAGCATCATAAAGAGTTTGACAATGTTTTTAACTAAGCCTTTTTTAAAAGATTGGAATCCCTAAATATATAAATGGTAGTTACTAGTAGTTGAGTCTTGATATAAATGAAAAAGATATCTTCATCTTTTGAGCATTATTTGAGATACACAAGCTACTTTTCACTCTATTGATGGTTAGGAAAGATAAGAGACTGAAGTAGTTCAATACCTCCATAATTATTTTGACGAAATTTTGATATGTTCCAAATAACAAATGATGTCATCAATAAAGGAAAGATTGATATTTTTTAGTTTCTTACATTTGTGATAAAACCTATAAGTTTGTACATCTAAACTTTTTGTTTCACCTTTCTATAGAGCATATTAATGCATAGGGTGAAGAGGTAAGGAGATAAAAAATCTCATTAACTCAACCTTTAGATCCACAGAAAGTAAAGGAGTGTTCACCATTCTCCAGTATGGTAAATGAATTTGTGAAGATCCATTGGTCTACCTAAGAGTTAAATATATTAGGAAAACCAAAAGCACATAAGGATCTTACAATGAGTCATCACTCAATTAAATTTAAATAGTTCTTGAAATCTATCTTTATTGAGAAGATTATTAATGTTTTCTTACTTTTATAACTCTTGAGCTATTAAAGATTCTCCTTTATCCTTCTTCCTTATATAAAAGAAACTTAGCTTAGATTTACTAAGTCTTTTAATACCATCTTTATTAGCAATCTAATGGTTTATAATCTTTTAGAGGACTAGGGGTTGCATTTTGGTGATCAAATTGGTATAAGTTTTGTTAAGCTCCTTCAGTAATTTCCTTTTGGTTAAGAAAACTCTATTATTGTTTTAGTTATAAGATCAAAAATAAGGTGCCATCTCATTTTTAAAAAAAATTGACATTTAGCCCATCAAGATTTGGTGTCTTATTTGGGATGATATCGAGGAGAGCCTCTTAGATTTTTAAGGCATTGAATGGTTTAACCAAGCATTCCTTTTGTTTTAAGGTAAGTAAGTATGATATTATATCCCTTAATACTTACTTATTTGGAAAAATATTATGGAGAGCTCCTAACTAATGTTAGAAAAAAAAAACTAATCTCTTCATTCCCTCCTGACCATTTAAGATGTTTCCATCCTTATTCAATAAGGAACATATTCTTTTTACAGTCCTTCTATATAGTATGGAATTATGGAAGTAGTTAGTATTTTTATTCTTAGTTTTTAACCAATTAATCCTAGCCTTCTTCATCATTACTAAGTAATGATTCTCCAAGACTTTGGTGTAAATGTTAAATGCATTTTTTTCCTTAGTATTTAATATGGTATTCAGGGGGATTTAAATTCTTTTTGTATAAGGTTTAACTCTTCTTTAACCTTGCTGATAGCATCCTTAATACGTTTAACTTTCTCTTTGAATTTTTTTTTAATTCACATTTCATAATTTACAGTTTCTTAACTCACTTGTATATATTAAATGTCTATACTTGAGTGTTTAATCATGACTTCATATCTTTTTAAACCCCTCTAGCATGAAGAGGAAATTGAAATAAAAAAATGATAGTTTAACTTCATTAAGCTAACACTTAAGGATATGCTCATAACATAATGATCCATAGAAGGGATCCTTACTTTTAAGGAAATTTATAAGCTACAGACAATTGAAAAGAACTATGTCTAGTTTCTTCATTGACCTAATTTCCTCTCTTTTTATTACTCTAATGAAGTAAGAACCTTTTATATATCAAGTCATCTAAAATTGACATATTTAAATAGTTCAAAAAGTCTAAGCTTCTCCCTGTCTTACAGATCTTCCATTCCTTCAACTTCTCAAGCTCTCATGCTAGTATTAAAATCTCCTAACACCATCTAAAGTTCTTTGACTGAATAGCTAATTGAGATTAATTCATTCCATAGGTTATGTCTTTAAAAATAATAATTTGTAGCATAAATTAAAGTTACTTCGATGTTTGTTTATACCTGATTAATGCTCATCTTTATGCAGATATATTTCTCAGCTACTACTTTTAGGGCACGTTGATATGAGTTTAAAATATATCATGATTCTCTTATTATAATGCATATTATGATTAGTTAGGATATTGTAGTTTTGCATAAACACCAAAGTACTAGTTTGCATATTATTAATCTTAACCTTTGCTTTTAGGAGATCGATAATGTAGGTTTTTTTATCATAAGTAATCATAGATTACTTATTTACTTAGGAGACATTTATGTCCCTTACATTTTAGGCTAAAATAATTAAAAAGAAGTTGGAAACAATGTCCTTCTCTTTTTAGATTTCCTACTTAATTTCCATTTTCTATTAGACTTAGTTGTTTATAAGTCTCCCAGTTTTTTTTGGCAGTTATCCTTCACATTCTCCTCAATTTCTTCTAACACTAAGGGAGTTTCAACATTCTTCTTGCCCTTATTCTCTGATGCCAAAAACTAATGAGTCTTTATTATTTAGGGTTTAACTCTTTTCATTTTTTGAACCCACCTCCTTCAAAGAGCTTTACAGAATTGCATTATCATGATCTTATTATGTTTTCTATGGCTATTGCTTCATCACTTGTAAAATTTCCATTTTCATATACATAGGCTAAGATTTTATGGTTATCGAATGTCTCATCTATTTCCTTATCTATATTTATCCGTTATTGAGCTTTGTAGTTCTTCTCTTTCTCTTGTTACAAATATTTTCCTTGTTGGTGTCTAGCTATTTTTCACCTTCATTAGCTAAATTTTCCATTGATAAGTAAGAATTATTTAGGCCATTAGTCATCCATCTTTATTTAACCTATTAATCCTTAATAAATCTAACATTTTCTTCGATATTTTAATCTCTACACATATGTTTGTATATTTAATCCTTTTGCAACCTTAAAATATACAAATCCAAGTATTTTTTTTTAAACAAGCTAGTAAGATAACTTAGGGCCAACATAGACCAATATTTAAGTGGGACTTTATCAAAGCTTATAAATATAGGGACTCTCCTTATACTACTATTATTTATGGATATACTAGGCTTCCAAATTTTAAACATTAGTAGCTTTCCCATGATATTTTAGAAACACATCTCCATGGACTTCTTCAAACCTACATCATATTAAAACTTGAAGATGAAAACATCTTTTTCATTTATAAAAATATTTTCTAGTCCTAAGTTCCCCCAACTACTTTCTACCTGAGCTAGAATCAAGGGGTAAATAGGTCTCTTATCTAATAAATATCCCACTAAAGACCTAATCCATCTCTATGTACAAGCTTTAAAGATCATAGTCTCTTAGAACTTATATCCCAGGTTTTCTTAAGATCTTTTTTTAGTTAAAAAGAGCTAGCTTGTTAGTGAGGAATGTCAAAGGAGTTAGTTCCTATAGGTATAGAGGAGAATGGGTCTGTAGATTTTTTCCCCTAAGTTGGAGAGACCAACCCAAATAGAAGGAGATGAGGATGGACAACTTTAGAGGGACACTTGAAGGGGTTTTTTTTGTGAGGAAGAGTTACAAAGGGGATAGGAATCTAATCTGAGGTAGTTATGTTAGAGTTTGTTCCATTCTCGTAATTGGAAAGGAACTAACCCCACCTTAAGTGAGATAAACACCTACTTTTGAAAAGATACGAAGAGCGATTAATAAATGAGAAAGGGTGGAGGTTAAAAGGGATATGGTAACCTTTATTAATTCTCAAGTGTTGATTTGCAATTTAGGCTTTGGGAAAGAAGGCAAAATATAATATGCAATGCACATTATCTTTAGTTCAAAGTTCCAATGGGATTTGGTACATTCTTGCAAGTGTGATCGCATCGAATCAAAGGATATAGAAGTTGTTTTATTAATATTAGTATTCCCGTAAATAGTGAACATGTTTAGTTATGCTAGCAAAGGGATTGCTAACTGAAGAGTCATTATTGCTACTTCCTTCCTCATACAACTCATAGTATAATATTTAAGTTGCCCTGCTCAGCTCACAATATAATGTTGAATTAAACTAATGATGCAAAAGATCATAGATGGAAATGGGTGGAATTGATCTTAGGCCCACAAAGGTCCAAGTGTAGCTTAAAAAATGTTTTATTTTGGTTATAAGGTTCTAGACCTAATCCCATAACTAATCAAGTTCTGAATAGCCCAACTTGAAGCTTTAGCTAGTTAACTAAAACCGAACTTCAGTCAAGTTGGGCGATTTGGTTCAAGTCGGATAAGTTTTCCATGCCTATAAAGATCCAAAATCAAATTTAATATATAAGATTAAATTAGTGAATGTAGAAAGTTACAATCAAAGCATGAATAATTAGTGTTAAATGGAATCTCAAAGATAGGATTACAAGATTCTTCTAGGTTAGAGTGAAATCTATTATAAGAATTCATAAATCAAATTAATTCATTCTTAAGAGATCTTGATTAAAGATAACTTTCGATTAAGCAACTTAAGAATAGAGGCCATATTGCTTGAGAAAGAATATAGTTATACCCTTGGATTCAAGTAGAAGATTCAAAATATCATATATATATATATATATATATATATATATATATATATATATGTATGTATCTACATACATATATATATATATATATATATATATATATATATATATATATATATATATATATATATATACATATATATACATATAAATATAAATATATATATATATATATATATGTATATATATATATATATATATATATATATATATATATATATACATACATATATACATATATATATATATATATATATATATATATATATATATATATATATATATATATATATATATATGTATGTATATATATATATATACATACATACATACATATGTATATATATCAATATAATGTTGAATTAAACTAATGATGCAAAAGATCATAGATGGAAATGGGTGGAATTGATCTTAGGCCCACAAAGGTCCAAGTGTAGCTTAAAAAATGTTTTATTTTGGTTATAAGGTTCTAGACCTAATCCCATAACTAATCAAGCCTGAATAGCCCAACTTGAAGCTTTAGCTAGTTAACTAAAACCGAACTTCAGGTCAAGTTGGGCTAGTTTGGTTCAAGTTAGGATAAGTTTTCCATGCCTATAAAAGATCCAAAATCAAATTTAATATATAAGATTAAATTAGTGAATGTAGAAAATTACAATCAAAGCATGAATAATTAGTGTTAAATGGAATCTCAAAGATAGGATTACAAGATTCTTCTAGGTTAGAGTGAAATCTATTATAAGAATTCATAAATCAAATTAATTCATTCTTAAGAGATCTTGATTAAAGATAACTTTCGATTAAGCAACTTAAGAACAGAGGCCATATTGCTTGAGAAAGAATATAGTTATACCCTTGGATTCAAGTAGAAGATTCAAAATATCATATATATATATATATATATATATATATATATATATGAATGTATCTATATATATATGTATGTATCTATATATATATATATATATGTATGTATCTATATATATATATATATATATGTATGTATCTATATATATATATATATTTATATATATATATACATATGTACACAACTTCCTGTTTTATATAATTACTTGCCCGAGGATAAACTTCTCGTGCAAATAGATGCAAGTATGGATACATGGGCAGGATGTCTTTTGGCAAAACCTCCCAATCAACGTCACTATCTTTTATGCAAATATATCAACGGAACATTTAGTTCTGTTGTATTCGGATTGACTTGAAGATTCTATTTTTTCGGTATACGATTCATATTGATAAATTGATGAAATAGTAGAATTAGTATCATATTCGGATTCTATAGGTTCTAATTCTTCTTTTGTTGCTAATCTTAATATATTAACTTTTTCTGTATATTTAGAATTTTTGCTTTTGCGTTTTGGACATGTATTAGCATAATGTCCTTCTTCTTGACCTAACCAACATTTACAATTTTTCTTCTTTTGTGGACAATCTTGTTTTCTAGGTTTAAATTGTCGATATCTTCGTCGTCTAAAATGTTTTTTATAAGGTTTATAAGGTCTTTGTTTATAATAATGTTTTGGATATTTCTTCCATCTATAACTTTTATATGGTCGATATTTAGATTTTGATTTTTTATATGTTATTTTATTAGTACGACCCCATTGTTGTGGGACATCTGGATTTTTAGCACAACATTGTCTAAAAGTTGCCGGTTTAATTTACGTCTAAAAGTTTCATCTATACATTGTTCTGCAAATAATTGTCTAGTAATTGTAATGACGCCTCCTAAGTTATTTTCTATCTTATTTTTATTTTTTAATTTATGAAATCTTTCTTCTACTTTGAGGTTAATCGGATAAGGTAATTTTTGAATAAAAACATGTAAATATAGTTCTTGTTCATTACGATATAATTCATAATAATATTTTTGAAATTCACAAATATAGTTGTTGATATAACAAGGATCACATATTTGTATATTAGTTAAATGCCATATAGCTTGTTTTCTTTCTTGTTCTCGGATTTCTTCATTGTGATATAAAATATCTTTGCCAGTGAATTCTTTATAAATTTCGGCTGCGACTATATAAAATGTAGCTGTATCTGTATTAGCTTCTTGATATTTTGTAGTACTTTTTAAACCTATTTCATTTTCGAGTAAAAATTGATGAGCTATTCCTTTGGTTTTATAAGTAATAAAATTCCATAATGAATTTTTATTCATAATATCTCCAAAAGGTTTATCAATTTGTAAATCTACCCAAAACTCGAGTTGAAGGTAGGGCGTTATCAAACCTTTTATACCCACCACGCTTCGCTGCATAAGGCGCCGGATCGGAAGCAGTGGATGTGCTGCAACTTCGAACACGAGGCGTAGGGTAGCCAGGCCCATACGGACGCTTTGATACCACTAATCTACCCAAAACTCGAGTTGAAGGTAGGGCGTTATCAAACCTTTTATACCTAGTATATATGTATATATATACATATATGTATGTATATATATATATAAATATATGTATATGTATTATATGTATGTATATATATATATATATATATACATACATATATATATATATATATATATATATATATATATATATACATATGTATGTATATATATATATATATATATATATATATATATATATATATATATATATATATATATATATATATATATGTATGTGTATATATATATGTATGTATAATTAGATCAAAGCATATAATCATAACTTTGAAATTCCTATCAGTCCAAGTAACTAGAATTAATCATTAAACTAGGATAAGTTGAACCATAAGAATTGTTTTAAGGATTCTTCATCTAGATCTTGTTTATTCTTGACTTCTTTTTTTCTTATTTATCACCTTAACTGATTATCTCTTAGCCATTACTTTTTTTTAAATTTTCTTTTCCAATTTTCTCACTTATATTGTTAGATTAAATAATAGAAAGACGGTTAGTACTAGTAGTTACATTTTTTATGAATCGACACTTGTATTTGTTGAAGTTGTACTATAGAAAACAATAATTGCACTTGCCTGGTGATCTCTTTTTTCATTGTTTTGTGTTTTGAGTAATATAAAATCTTATATTACAAGCCTCGTTCTACTTTATATAGTGGTATGGTTAACAATATCTCCAGTTCTTATAAGAATGTTTCGATTCCACCTCTCATCGTATTTCACCTAAAACAATTATTATATTACTAAGATGATCTTATCTAACACTAGAATATGATAAAACATAAATCATTACAAGAGAAAAAAAGAGAATAAAGCTAAACCAATAAAAATGAGAGAATGATAAGAGGTCAACTAAAAGATCACTAACAGAAAACAATGATGGGTAAGCTAGAAGAAGTTAGGTTATAAAGAATAAAAAGCTAGAACCATGATTTTAAGGGGTCAATAAGAGAAAATTGTAATTAAAAAAGTAAATTCAATAAAGAAAACAAAATTTAAAAAAGAAGGTAGCTGAGAGTTGGAAGCTAGAAAAAAAGTCATGAATTTTCTTAATAGTATGTTGAAAGAGAATGGAGGCATGGTAAGAGATAGGGTCTCAAATTTATAAGGAGTAAAGATAAGAGTAATGTAAAAAGGACTAAGAGTATAAGAAGCTTAAGAAAGATGGAAGATGAATATCAGGTCCTATTGGCTCCCTTCCTTTAAAAATATATAGACATTTTAGGGTTTAAAAGGGAAAGAAAAAGGCCAGAAGGTCCTTGGTCATCCCTTTTCCATATCCAAAGGCCAACACTTTTTAATTAATTTTTAGTTTTCATATCCCTTTTCTTATTTTTCTAGCTAATTCCAACTTGTTTCTAGCTTTTTAGATTTTAAAACCTTAAAATTCTTTTTCTTCCTCTCTAAATAAGAAAACCTTAAAAGATTCCCCAAAATTTTGAAAATAATTAATTGTTCTTATAAATTTCCTAATTTTTATTTACCCATGCTCATCAGAATTTAATGAAAATGTCCTAATAAACCTAATTGACCAAAATTGAAGTAAAGTGTATGCATATTAGCCATTTATTGAATCCTATTATGAATAAATATTCATAACTAAAATTTTGTTAAGATTAAAATGAATAAAATTAAGAATGATAAAATTGAACTAAACCTAACATATTGAAATATGATATGAATTAAATATAAAATTGCAAATAGCCACAATTGAAATAAATTAAATGCAACCATATATGGGTATATTTTAATTAATTTAAATGGAAATAAATTATATAATTAAATTAATTAAAATAAAATGGATGTAAAAGGACTAGAATTAAAATTAATAAAGACCCTTTTCTTTCTTTAATATAATTAATTATTCTAAAAACTTAGTAACACCTATTTACAACTCTCTTCTCTCTCTCTCTCTCTCTCTCTCACTCTCTCTCTATTCTTTATCCCTTTCCTTGTCTCTTACCAAGTGAGTTACCTGACTCCACTTATGTAATGCCCCACTTAGAAGACATAATTACCTCACTAGTTTATGTTAGTTACATCAGTCTTGGGCATCCAAGATTATGCTTATATGTTTCAAGAGAATTGTCCCACTCTACTAATATAAAGGTGTTATCTCTCTAGATTAATTATATCGCTCTTGAGCATCTAAAGTTATGTTTGAAAGAGAATGTGCTTATATGTTTCAATTAAGTTACCTCACTCCACTAAAAAAATTGTTTCACATTAGAAGGCACATTTACCTTACTTGGACTAATTGCAAAAATTTTAAACATTCAAGAATATAGTTAAGGGCAACTTTGTATTTTGATAGCCCTACTTTAATTTTATAAGACTAAGGGGGCTCTAAATAAAAATAAATGGTTCATTACTCCTTTTTATACATTATATAAAGGTTAGAGGCCTTATTTCTAATGGTTTCTAATTTCTTTTTTTTTTTGAAAAAGTTAAATGAAGTATATATTTTGAAAATGAGTCAAGGAATAATACAACATCTTTCAGAGTTATACTCCCTTGCCAAACCTAACCAACGACTACTAACATCATACTTAACAAAATGACTTCATTTTTGGGCCCCTACATTTACAACACGACAATGTTTCTTGATTACTGAAGAGTTTGGATTAAAGAAGAAAATTCCTATATCCTCTACTTCTCGCTACCCATCATCTTTCCCAATTAGGGTCGATTTATTGGGTGGTGATGAAGGTCTTGTTCCTCAACCAACACTCAGAAATGAGACAGTTCTATTTGGTTCACCCTTCCTTGCTTCTACTTCATCTAATTACTTTCTTCGTTTCTTAGGTCTATTTTACTGGTGAGAATCTCTTTGTCGCTAGATATCGCCTTCCTCAAGGGGGCATGGAGAAGGGTCTTTGATCAGGTTCTTTTTTTTATCTTCTTAATTTTTATTTACTTTCTGCACTAGATTCGCCTTAAACCAATTTTCTCTTCCTCTTGCTTTCCTTTTATTTCTGTCCTTTATCCTTGCATGCTCTTATGTTGAATCCCTCACCCTTTTACAAGTGAAGAGAAGCTTGGATATTTCTGTGACATTCTTGGTTAAGCTATTTCAGAAGGATGACCTCTATGAATTCTCAATTTATTTCTAATGCAAGAACATTTTTGGGTGATTTGATACCACCAAATTGTCTAAGGTTCCTTTATTTCCACACCCTGTATATGATCTATATATTTGGGTTTCTAGGGTTTGAAAATTTTGGCCAATTTTTGTACTATCTCTGTTATTATATTCCTTAGATTTAGTCTTAGGCATCTGCTCGATATAGACCCTCATACATAGTTGTTGTAAGGACATGTAAAGAAGAGATGATCTCTTGTTTCCATATGGATCTGACACAATGGGCATGTTCTATCCATTTGTTGATACAACATTCTGTCTGATGTATTTAGTCTATTTTTGATTGCTAGCTAGGATATAAATAATACTTTTAAAGGTAGAGCCTTGAACCAAATAATTTTCTTTCATTCTACCTTCTGTTTCCTACTTCTTAGCATATCTTTAATGGTACCATTGATAAGTTTATAGATAGGTTAGTTCTGCCAGTAGAATGTATCTTGAGAGTTTGGACGTGGATGATAGGATGGTTGGAGATGCCTTAATAGTTTAGGAAAGTTCCATGTCCCCTTTGTAATCATAGAGGTAAGTTTGAGATTGAGTGAAGAGGTTTGAGGGCTACTTAGACTGTTGTAGTGGTGTATAAGGCGTCCTAAGTTAGACCAATTATCAAACCATACATAAGTCGTTTGTCCATTTACAATTGTGCGTGTAACATCATCCTTGATTCTGTCCCTCAAAAGTCAATATGGGAGGTTTCTAATTTCATTAGCATGAAATTTGAAAATTTTTTATTATAAAAATTTTAGTCCTCAAATGGCATGCAAAAGGGAAGGAGTGAATTGCGTATGCATATATATTCTTTGAAAATTGAAAAATGAATTATTTATTCTAATAAATAAATATAACATTTTATTATATGATAATCCCAAGAATAATTAAAGATATTAGGGAAAGAGAGACAAAATCAAGTTATAATGGTTTGACTAAATAACCTTAGCCTACATCTACTCCTCAATCTCCACCAAAGAATTCACTATCATCTTCTCTAATAGGCAAAGACATGCCTTTCATACATATGCCTTTCTTTAAGTAAAGAGGAGCCTTTATGCGTCTTTCTTTCCTATGGTAAAGAGAGACTTTTACGCATCTATTCGATGAGTGAAGAGAAACCATAATAATTTAACTTCTACTGTAATTGATATCTCAATCACTCAAATAAAATTTAAGAATTCTTTTCTTGATCATATAATTCACTAAGGTTTCTATCATATTCATATAAACATAAATGTAACTAAACTCTCTCAAAAGCTTCTTAAGGCTCCTTATTATCCCAAAGATCATTTTGTCTATTTATTTCCAAAACCAATTTAAATAGTTATTAAACTTACAAACTATTTATTATAATGACCAGTTGATCACCAACCTTTGGCTAGCTGGACATCCTTTAATCGGAGCATTGACTATTAGATAAATAGTCCCCTCTTAAAAACTTCTGAATCCCACTAATGGATAGCTAACATAAAACCCTTCAACTAGTTAAATTAATAGTGCATTCAATTAATAAACAATGCAATTGATGTACAATATTAAATTTATGAAAAGGTCAATCTATATGCAATGTTAATTAGTACATATTTACATATTAAGTAATCTAAACTTAAAATTCCAACTCTCCAAGTTCTTTTAAAGATTAAAACTCTTTTCTTTTATAAAACATGATTTAAATCCCATTTTAAAGTTTTCCACATATTGTTTAAGATCAAAAGGTTTTCTTTAAAATTTGAACCAATTTTCCTCTTGATTATGAAAATATTTATACATTATGCACTTAATAACCCTTATAACATTCAGATAACCAAAATAAGATTTGCATGGAATTTGAACTTTAAATTTTTTAATATTGCTTATTATTGTATTTAATGTTTTAAGTAATACATTTTTTATTCTTTTTTTGTTACTGAAACTTTACCAGCCTTGGGAATTTCTATTAACAACCTAGAGATTTGTCCTAACCAGTCAAATGAAATCTCCTTACCACCCTTTCCCCTTCGACAACCTCACACCACATTATTCCTCTATCATCAACCCTCTTACCAAAGGCTTAGCCTATCACCCTTCTTACTAAAAATCAACTTGTCCTTAACCGAGCCTAATGTGGAACGTAATGTCAGAGAAGAGACTAGTCTCTCACTAAAGTATTGCCATCTAAATATTGTAAATGGAAGAAGAATGGCCTCACTAAACACTATTTAAAGGAAGGTGCAAGAAGTTGAAACTCGATCTTGGTGGGTTTCTTCATAGGAAAACATCACACTTTTCCATTAATAAGTAGCAAAGCATAAAGAAAATGGAAAGATAAGGGATTAATGGAGGTACTCCTTTTACAAGAGAATCTCATTTTCAAATTCTAAACAGAAGCTGAAGCCAAATGAGTTATAAAGGTTGGACTATGGCATATAGATAATTTCCTTATCTTCATTCAGATTTAGAAACCACGGATAAACCTGCAAGATGTTAAAAATAGAGTGTTCCAATCTAGAAAATTTTACATAATGCATCTTTGGAATACTAGTCAACTAGGAGATTGAACATGCTTGCAAGCTTAATAGGTAAGACTATATGTATGGATGAGACTACTACAAATAGAAAGAGTTTAGTGTATATAAGAATGTATTTGAGCATAGAGCTAGAGAAGGATTTACCTAAGTTCGATCCTATTTTGAGGCTTGTAGAGAATGAAATAATGCTTAAAAATGCAAGCATGGTATCCTGTTAATGGAAACCTTTCTTAAAATAATAGGGGAAATAATAAAGGCTAATAGGTCACAAATTTTCTATAGATGATTTCATGAAATTAATGGGAATGGATGAAGACTAGGATGAGAACCATAATAAGATAGCTCAAAAAAGGGAATAGTCAATGAAAGAAAGCTAGTAAAGAGAAAGGGTAAGGAACTTCCAAAGGAGAAATGGATTTTTGAGTCAGCAATGAAGCAGTCAATAGCTTTAAAAAATGATAAGGGAATCCATATTAGCAATATGGAGACATGGTCAATAAAGCAAGAAATTTTCAATGATATTCAAAAACAATCATAACCTCTGAATTCACTTTTGAATGGAATAGGATTGGTAATAAAAGAGGACAAATTCAATCTTGATAATCGAAGGAAGTCTGGGAGAAAGAAAAGATCCAAGACATCTTTAAGTAAGTTTCCCTCTCTATGTTAATAGTAGCTTGGAATTTAAAAGGAATTAATCGCCTAAAGAAACAAAATTGTTAAGAGATTTTGTATTGAAAGTTAAATGTGTCATCGTAGGTTTTTTGTAAACAAAACTAAGGTAAGAGGATATAATTAGGCACTATCACTATGGCCAAATAATTATATCCAATGATATAAGGAAGGTGAGGGCAAATGAGGTAGACATAAGTGATTAGTCAGTTGACCTATCAGTTGAGTTTATTTGAGAGAATATCAAGGTAATAGTTACCTATACGTATGGCTTTAACTTTAGCTTCAAAGGAAACTATATAGAGAAGGATCTCAAGCTTACAAGCAACAATTTATGACACTTTGATCATCCTTAGGGACTTTAATACCACCATTTATAGATCTAAAGTTGAAGGAAATGTTGTGATAGAAACCATATAGAAGACTTTAGATAATGTGTTAAGAAAAATAGGAGTAACAGATCTAAGGTTTAAAGGATGCTTTTATTCATGCAGCAATAAGCATAGTTCCATATGCTTAATAAAAAAAACTAGATAGAACTCTAGTTAATGATGAATGGTTATCAAGATTCCTAAAGAGTATAACACTTAACTAAAATTCTCATATTAGCTAAGATTCTCATATTACTCACCTATTCTTAGATAAGAAATCTTTGGAGCATATAATAGATTCAACAACTTGGTTATAGAATTGAAAGGATTTAATAAAGATATTCTTAAAGGTATGACAGTCCATATCTAAGGAGTAAAAGATTTTAACTATGTCAAAAAGCTATACTAGATAAAATGAGAGTTAGAGAAAATGAATAATAAAAAAGCTTTTAATATTGAACTTATTTTCTCCAAACTAAAGATAAAATGTTTAGAATTTAGTAACCCTAGTGATACTACATTAAGGGAAAAGGAAAAATTGATAGTTAAGGTTTATGTTGAGGCTTTATTGATGTATAAATCCATCTTATCGCAAAGAACAAAGGTGTATTAGATAAAAGGGGGGAAAAACACACAAAAAAATTATAACTCCAAAATAGCCAAAAGGAATAAGAATGGAATCAACTCATGAACTAAGCAAGATGGTCCTACTACTTCAACATAAGAGGAGCTTATATAGGGGCATTTGTATTCATTATAAATTCACTAGGAAACTAGCTCCTAGTAGGTCTATAGGGAATTCCTCATGTCCTTTATAAGATATCAAATGAACAATAAGGATATGGTATTCCTAAATAACCCTTTTATAACACAAAATGCTTATAAGGTTATTTTTGAGTTACATGTCAATAAGGATTCAGGTCCAAATAGGTTCAATGGTTATCCTTTTCCAAAAAGATTTGCTATTAATAGGGAATATGGTAATTAAGGAAATGGTGTTATTTGAGAGGCGAAAGCTATTAAATGAAATTAATAAAACCTTCATAAGCTTAGTTCCCAAACCAAACTCACTTAAGGAATATTAGCCATTACAACACTCTAACTACTAGATTAAGGAAAGTCTTAAAACCAACCATTTGTGAAACATAATGAGCATTCTGTAAGTGATCTAGAAGGGGGGTTGAATAGATCTTTAAAGCTTTTTGTAAAATTCTACAATAAAATCAGAAGTTAATTCACACAAAAACAATTTAAACAAATTTAAATGTAAAGAGTAGGGAAGAAGATCAAACACTGTTTTTATAGAGGTTCGGTGCTAAGACCTACGTCCTCTACCTAAGCTCCCACTTAGGATTTGGAAAACCACTTTACTGCACAATTTTTAGTTTAGTGTGAACTCTTACAACACCACTTGATTTCCGGCTCAAGCTACCTTTACAACTGATTTGTTTTCCGGCACAAATCCTACCAACACCACTTGATTTCTGGCTCAAGCTACCTTTACACTTGATTTGTCTTCCGGCACAAATCCTACCAACAACACTTGATTTTCGGCTCAAGCTACCTTTACACTTGATTTGTCTTCCGGCACAAATCCTACTTAACAAGTGATTCTCCTCTAATCACTCAACTCACAATAATCACAATGATAAAAAATAGAAATGCTAACTCTCAGTACAGATGAATGGAATTAAGACCAAGCTAAGAGTAGTATGAGAACAAATTCTTGGAACTATAGTAGTACACTTTGATTTTTGCGTTCCTCTTCATTTCCCTTGATGTTTCTCTATTTATTTGTAGACTAAAGGATGATTATAGCCGTTGGAGATGTCCACTAGCCGTTGGAGATTGTTCATAGACGTTGCTAAATTATTTCCTTTCCATTTGTGACTAATTGACTTCGTCAGAATCAGTTTGCTATACTCATAAGTCGACTTGTCGTGGTGTGTAAGTCGACTTGTAACAACGATTTTCGTAAAACTTTATCTCCGCTCTTTTATAAGTCGACTTATGCAGTGTAAGTCGACTTGTAGCCTTCGATAAGTCGACTTATGCAGTGTAAGTCGACTTATGTTGTTCTTAACCTAACAGATCTTGATATATTAGTCGACTTATGATGTACTAGTCGACTTATGTTGGCTTCAACGGTAATATCTAATCAAATCTTCTATAATCTTCATTATTAATGTCTCTAACATGATGAAGATTATTTCCTTCTTGATTTCACCTTGATTTATGTCTTACCAATTCAAGATTGATGCAGTCTTGATGTATTTGAATCCAAATCACCTGAAATAATTTCTTAACCAATTCTATACATTTTATTATTATCAAAACATAAGTGAAATTTAATTTGTCAACCACCATTGGTCCAACAATCTCCCCCTTTTTGATAATGACAAAACACTTAGAAATTGTTTAAGAAATGAGAACAAAGAAACATTGATCAAGGTTTTTATGCCTTGTCATTTTGGTTATAAGTCTCCCCCTCAATCATATAAATCATTGAATTTAATAACCTTGTAAGATCAAATTCATAAAAGTAACTTGAAATCATGATAGACTTAATGTAGCGCCCCCTCACCGTAGAGTATACATCGGGGCGCCCGTTGGTCGTACCGATGCATAACCTACGACGAGGGTGCACTACGATTCGATCATTTCTATACACCTCATGGCATCAATATAAGAAAGCAGTAATATCACATTCACTAAATTTTAAAACCTCAAAGATCCCTTTTCATTTATTTCATAAAACCGTAAGTACATCCTCAATCATATACATACACTGTACAAGCCCAAAAGAACTAATACAACTCCTAGATAAGTCATCCACAAAATATCCCAAAAGATCCCCAGCTGACAGACTTGTGGGCCATGCTCCTCTCGCCGGCACTCACAGCAGGAAAAGTCTCACTGATCGGAGCTAGGAGTCACTCTATCACTGTCCTGAAAAAATTCGATGCAATGTTGGGTGAGTTTGCAAACTCAGTGAGAAACCATCATCGATGGTCCACCCAACTCATGCATAACCAAACAAGCACACAATATCGTATATATATCATAAACGAGAAATCACATGCAGTCAATTTCACATTTATAAGGCGATATGCCTTTCACACAATTCACATGTAAACATTCATATATGCAATGTGCATGTGACTCTTTCATTTTTCTTTCGTTGTTGTGACCATGCGCCTGAGCTCACATACGTTGAGCCATTGGCTTTGAAAATATTGGGCTCAAAAGCCCTAATATGTTGAGCATAAAGCTCTGCAAATCGTTGGGCACGAAGCCCTGTATATTGAGCTTAAAGCTCTGAATACGGTGGCTACACCGGTCACAACTGCCTTTATCTGATCATACTGTTGTGCATGTATGCACATGTCCAATTACCATACATGCTTCACACTAAATGTAACATCCCGTTACTGTTAGCAAGGGTATTTTGGTATTTATGAGCCATACTGATAGGTTTCACTGCATTCACTGACTGAGCATGATACTGGCCTCTAATTATAGAGGAACAGGCTTATTGCATATGCATTTATTCTTAGGTACGTGCATTCATGATTTTCCAGGGTTTGATTGTGACTATGGACTGACTGGACTGATTGGATTGGGAGTTAATTGAGAAATTAGAGTAATTAAGTTCAATGGTGATTTAATATCATTTATGGGTGATTGGTAATTTATAGAGACTTTTAGAAAATTTTCGGGAAATTCGGGAGAAAATACCTGGACTGGAAATATTTGAGTGACTGACCGATTGACTGTATAGTATTGAAAGGGCTGTCCAATGGCAATGGAAAAATTAGAATTTTTCTGATAGAAAATTTATGTGTTAAGCCATTGAAATTCAGAGACTGAAATTTGGGTGATTTGGAGAGTTGGGCCTATAAATACTAGGGTTGAAAGAAATTTGGGAAAAGTTTGCTAAGGCATTTTCCAGTTTCTCTTCTTTCCCCTTTACGGTGATTTCGATTCCTCCCAACGGTGAGAGATCCTTTGATTTCTTTTGGCTTCTTCCTTATGGTAATTAGTCTAATATGTCTCTTACTGATTGATAAAGGTTGGAAGCCTTGAGATTGGTAGATCGAGGATTTTGAAGGATTTCTAGGGTTTCGTGATTTTGAGAGATCGTGGATTCGATCTGTGATTGGTAAGTTTTATGGTTTTAATGTTGTCATTAATGGTTTCTCTTGCATTTATGGCATTTATTATGTCCGATTGGGTGGTTGAGAGTGTTTCTTGATGGGTTCTACTCGGGTGTTATCGTGAGTGTGTAAGAGTTAAAGGATTGGTGATCGTTGTAAGCTTGAGGCTTTCATCAAGAAAGTTTGCTTCTTTCTTGCCTTAGATAGTACGATTAGTTGGTGATTGAGTTATATTGATGATTGGTTTAGATATTTGATGATTATATATATTAAGGTTTCCGAGCGATGAAATTGATGAGTTATGTGTGTTGATAAATTAAGGAAATGGTTCTTGGAAGGAATAGAAGCTAAGGATTTGTTGTATTTGTGTATCGAATTAATTGAGAGTTGTTCACAGAGGAAAATTTGGGTTAGAGTTTCAGAGTCGGGATCCGGAACCTTTGGAATTGTGTTTAAGGATGTGTTGGGAAGAAGGAGAACTGGTAGAGGCGAGAGCTCGGTGACGGGCAGAGAACTGGTAGAAGCGAGAGCTCGGTAGACGCAGGAGAAGCTGGTAGAGGAGCGAGAGCTCGGTAGACGGGCGAGAGGCTGGTAGAGGAGCGAGAGCTCGGTGAGCCAGGCGAGCTGGTAGAGAGCGAGAGCTCGGTGAGACGGGCGAGAACTGGTAGAGGAGCAATAACTCGAGGCGGCCTATGGGCATCGGGTGAGCACCAAAGCACCCTAGTCGCGACCTCCACCTAGTTGTTCGAAGAGGTGTGTTTGAGGTTTTGGAATTGGGACTTAGAAAATTACAAATTCAAATCGACTAAGGATTAAATTCAAATTGGAGTTTTAAATTGGAAATTGCAATAGAGGTTTTGACGAATGAATAGGAAATGGTTATAGAGAATATGAATTGAGGAAATTGAGTGAATTCTAGGAATGGAGCAATTACTGTCGATCAACTGAACTAAGAGTCAGGAATTGGACCTAAGAGTCCAAAATTGGGTATTAGCACCGGAAATCGTGAACATGCATTGTACATCATTTCATTGAGACATATGCATTACTGTACGGTAAATTGAGCATCTAGTAATGGGACTGTACTCTACTGTTACAGAGGCACCGTTGGACCGTCGTTCCACGGACATTCTTTGGGACTTCAGCGAAGAGCTCGGAAGTTACAGGTGAGTAACCTAGTTGGTTTCTCAAATTTCTGGGTGCTTACATGCTTACTGTGAATTACATGCAAAGGTGAATTATATGACTACCGTATGACTACTGGCATGTAATGGATTGAATTGCATGTTTTACTGAATTGAATCGTACTGTTACGTGATACTGGACTGAACACTGGGCTTTATAGCCACACACTGTAAATTACTGAACATGGTACTGCATGCATAAATGCATGATCACATAATGGAATGTGTCCCAAGTTGCTATTTTCTTTGAAATGAGCTTTGAGCTCATACATTTATCTTGGCGGGCTTAGCAGGGAGAAATCTCGACAGCGTCCACACCGTGATCTTGACCGAGCACTTGGGCACAAAACTGAATAATGGAAAGAGTCACATATGCATTGCATTTACATGATTGATCGTGGTGGTGACGACTCTTGAAATACGTGATAATATGAAAATCGTAGATCGTATCGTTATTGCAAATTGTTCTAAATTACTCGTTTATTGTTACTTGTCTTTGTAAGTGGCTACCGACATCGCTAATCGTTATAGATCGTTATATTATATTGGTAATGAATATTCTTGTACTATCTTTGACGCCAGCGTAATGCATGATTTGAGCGAACCATCGATGATGGTTTTCATCGAGTTCGCAAACTCACCCCGAAATTGCAACCTATTTTTCAGGACTGTTAGAGTAGACTCCTAGCTCTGAAGACCTTTCTTTCCTGCCAGTGCTTGTTCCTGGCGAGAATCGTGATGGCTCAAAGGTCGGTCGGTGGGTTAGCATTTTGAGGATGACTTAGGATAGGCGCATGTCGGTTTTCCTTTTGATTTTGTTAGAGACCGATAGATTTGTCTATTCGGATTGAATGATTGTATTGGATAAATTACATTGTGGATATAAATTTTCTGATTTCTGAATTATTGCAATTATTACTGCGATGCCATGTGGATTTTAGCGAAATTTTCTGGTAGTGAACCTTTATCGTGGGATACGTGTCGGAGCGACCTACGGGTTTCTCGATGTGTACCCTACGATGAGGGGGCGCTACATTAGTGGTATCAAAGCCAGGTTTGGCATCTTTTGGGCATAGAGTGTTATTAGGCTGGAATCACTGTGTAAGAATAGCGAGTGATCCGAATTTCTTATGCATTTTAGGTCATCCGTAATGGGAGATCGAGTAGAAGCGACCGGTGACCAAGAATCTGTAGGAGCTAGTAGGGAGTCCCCTATGCCTCTTTCGGAGGTTACCTCCTCGAGTTCTGTGAGGCAGGAACGACAGTGCGATCGGCTAGCATGGCGGCGATTGACTTCTATGGTAACTGCTTGACCTGCGGAGGCCGAGGATGGCTTGAGAGGGGCGGCGAGTCCTCGACTGATGGATGCGACCACGAGGAGAGGTTCGATTACTCTGTCTCCTTGCTTGTGGTCCCGCATATCGGTGGTGGAGGATCTGTCCGGCGGTACCACCAGTGCCCCACACTCGACATGGGACGATTTTACGAGGGCCTTGAGGACAATTACATGCCCAGGTCTACTTAGAGATGAAGATGCAAGAGTTCCTAGAGTTGAGGCGAGGACAAATGATTGTGGTGACTATGAAGTTCGATTCAACGAGTTGATGGGCTATGCTTCCTGACCGATTATTACCGAGGCCGACAGATGCCGAAGATTTGAGGGTGGACTCAATTTGAGATTCGCTTTTGGTGGCGGATCGATATGAGCTCATTTACTGAAGTTGAGGCTGCATTTGTCGAGATAAAGCAAGCTTCTGACGAATCTGATTGAGACTAGGCGGGGACCGACATAAGAGACCTAGTGATAGCTGAGCGATCTTGGCAGAGGTTATAGTAAGCGTCGAGCAGGGCCCTTGGTCCATTGGAGGGCGAACAGACTAGGTATGGGCAGAGGCGGTCGCCTGCATCGCTAGTGGTGGCGGTAGCGCGGAGGTCGAGACAGTGTCCCAGTTGTGAGCACCTTGTGGCAAGAGGCACAGTGGAGAGTGCCGATGGTTATCGGGAGCTGCTGAGGTGTGGCTCGATGGAGCACTTAGTGAGGAACCGCCGAGACTTTGGGAGCCGATCTACTATGGTGGCGGATCGGCGATAATACCACGGTCCAAATGGAGCCGTGGTGGTGGATCAGGATGTCGAGGCCGAGGCCGAGTAGAGGGTTCTGTAGTGAGGTCCGAGGGACCGAGTGGCAGGCAGCAATCACAGGCGAGGGTCTATGCCATGACACGGCAGGAGGCCCAGGACTCACCGGATGTTGTTGCGGGTATGCTTCTTATTTCTGGCATAGAAGTATATGCATTGTTGGATCCTGGATCCACCCATTCCTTTATTGCACCGCATTTAGCATGTAGACTGCATGGGAATAGGCAGAGGTTACAGTATGGGTTGGAGGTGAGTACACCTACGGGTAGTCTGTTGTATTGGGAGAGGTATGTATAGGATGTCCGATCCAGTTGACCGAAAGCGATTTTAAGTCTTGATTTGATTATATTGCCTCGAGAGATTGGCGTGATATTGGGGATGGATTGGTTGTTGTGCATAGAAATTTGTTATGGGGTATTACGCCAAGGAGGTCGTGTTGGAATCTCTGGCCAGGCCAGTGGTGTTTAGAGGAGTCGATCAGCGAAGGCTGCGAGGATGATATCCTTTATGGCGCCACGAGATTGATTCAGGAGGATGTGAGGCCTATTTGGCTCACGTAGTGGATTCTAAGTGGAGCGGAGATTGGAGGAGGTTCCGTAGTGAGGACTTTCGGATGTATTTCGAGGAGTTCTGGGTTTGCCGCTTGAGCGAGAGATAGAGTTTGAGATCGATCTCATTCCGGTGCATCGCTCTATATCGATCCCTCCGTATAGGATGGCACCGGTGGGCGAGAGAGCTTAAGGCTCGATTAAGAGCTATTGGACAAGGGTTTATCGGACGAGTGTTTCGCCATGGGGAGCTCCGATCTTGTTTGTAAAGAAGAAGGATGGGACTCGAGACGTGTATTGACTATAGGCGGTTGAATCGGGTGTGATGAAGAATAAGTATCCACCGCCTAGGATTGATGATCTATTTGATCGATTCTGAGGAGCTCGGTGTTCACTAAGTTGGACCTTGATCTGGTTACTATCGGTGAGGATTGCGAGGCCGATGTGCCTAAGAGTGCTTTCCGAGTAGGTATGGGCACTTCGAGTTCTTAGTGATGCCGTTTGGGTTGACTAATGCCCGGCAGACCTTTATGGCTTTGATGAATAGGATATTTCAGCCCTACTGGATCGATTTGTGATTGTATTTATTGATGACATTTGGTTTATTAGAGGGATAGTCGAGAACACGCCGAGCATCGAGGATTCTTGCAGTCGTGAGAGAGAGGCGATTATTCGCCAAATTTGCTAAGTCGAATTTTGGCTTGATGAGATTGTATTTCGGGACACGTGGTGTCGGTGAGGGTATCGGTGGATCCTCACAAGATAGAGGCGATGATGATGGGAGGCCCCTAGGGTATGCGAGTTGCGAAGTTTTCTAGGATTGGCGGATATTATCGGAGATTCGTCGAGGGTTTCGTTGATCTCCGCCTTTGACGAAGTTATTGAGGAAGAATGTACCGTTCGGATGGGTGAGGAATGCGGAAGAGCTTTGAGGAGTGAAACATCGGTTGACGCATCGCGCGGTGTTAGGTATTCCTTCCGGAATGGAGGCTTTGTGGTTTCTGATGATGCCTCGCATCGAGGATTAGGATGTGTATTGATGCGGCATGGGAGAGTTATAGCGTATGCCTCGAGGCGATTGAGGCCTCACGAGGTAAATTATCCGATCCATGACTTGGAGTTAGCTGCAGTGGTATTTGCCACGAAGATCTGGAGACATTATTTGTATGGTGAGATGTTCCGGATCTTCACCGATCATAAAGTCGAGGTATCTGCTGAGCAGAGGATCTCAATCGAGAGCGAGAGGAGATGGGTAGAGATTCTTGAAGGATTATGATTGTGCGATTGAGTACCACCGGGAAAGGCCAATGTGGTGGCCGATGCAATCGAGTAGGAGATCTTATGGGAGTGCAAATTTCGATTGAGTTGATAGATTGCCTAGTCCGATTCGGTGAGCGCTGAATGTACAGCTTGGATCGGGTCGAGGATGGAGCATTGATTGCTACTCGAGGCTTAGGCCGATCTTTGCATGCGAGATTCGGAGGGTTTAGGATCGGGACCCGGTACTAGTGAGGACCGATTGATAGAGTTGATGGTGTCGATTGAGTTCGAGTTGAGAGATGGGACATTGTGGATGGGACAGAGGCTGTGTGTGCCGGATATTGATGATCTGAGACAGGAGATCCTAGAGGAGGCTCATGTGGCCGCGTACGCTATGCATCCTGGTTCGACCAAGATGTATAATACTCTGAGACGGCATTTCTGGTGGCCTGGTATGAAGAAGCAAGTGGCAGAGTACGTGTCTAGATGTCTGATATGTCAACAGGTTAAGGCAGAGCATCAGGCTCCAGTGGGAAAGTTGCATTCGTTGCCCATTCCGGAGTGGAAGTGGGAGCGAATTACTATGGACTTCGTGACAGGGTTGCCTAGGACACCGAGGCAACATGATGCTATCTGGGTCATAGTGGACCGATTGACTAAATCGGCTCACTTTTTGCCAGTAAGGGAGAGTAATACTCTCGATCAGTTGGCCCAGAAGTATGTTGCAGAGATTGTACGGTTGCATGGGGTTCCGTTGTCAATAGTTTCAGACAGGGATCCCAGGTTCACATCGAGGTTCTGGAAGAGCCTACAGACTGCTATGGGTACTAGGATGAATTTCAAAGACCGCATTTCATCCTCAGGCAGATGGACAGAGTGAGAGGGCGATCAAGACTATCGAGGACATGCTTGGGCATGTGTCTTTGGAGTTGAGGTGCATGGGATCGATCTTGGCATTGATAGAGTTTGCATACAACAACCCGATGTCGAGCAAGTATTGGGATGGCACCGTATGAGGCCTTGTATGGCAGCGTGTAGATCACCATTGTATTGGGATGAAGAGGTCGAGATTGATAGAGGGACCGAGTGATCCGAGATCTGATAGATAAGATCTGATTGATTGAGTCGCATCAAAGCGGCTCAAGGCGAACGAAGAGTTATGCGGATCAACATCGGAGATATAGATGCAGTGTGGGTGATCGAGTGTTCCTTGAGTGTCTCCTTGGAAAGGAGTATTGAGATTTGGCCATAAGGGCAAGTTGAGCCCTCGGTATATTGGTCCCTATGAGATTCTCGAGAAGATTGGACCATTGGCTTACTGATTGGCTTTACCGAGCGAGATGTCCCGGTTGCATGATGTATTTCATGTAAGTATGCTCCGACGGTACCGATCGGACTGACACATGTGATTCCGGCTCGGGACATCGAGATAGCGATGATATGAGTTATGTAGAGGGCAGTGCGGATCATTGAATCACGGGTCAAGCAGGCGAGGAACCGTGTGATTCCATTGGTGAAAGTCCTTTGGAAGAACCACTCTTCCGAGGAAGCTACATGGGAGGCGGAGGAGCTTATGAGAGCCAGTATCCTCATTTATTTGATGGGACGGTATGAAATTTCGAGGGCGAAATTTTTATTAGGAGGGTGAATTGTAACATCCGTTCTATCGTTAGCAAGCGGTATTTTGTTATTTATGAGCCATCTTGATAGGTTTCATTTGCATTCACCGACCGAGCATGATCTTGGCCTCTAATTATAGAGGAAGGCTTATTGCATATGCATTTATTCTTAGGTACGTGCATTCATGATTTTCGAGTTTGATTGTGACTATGGGATTGGGTGATTGGATTGGGAGTTAATTGAGAAATTAGAGTAATTAAGTTCAATGGTGATTTAATATTGTTTATGGGTGATTGGTAATTTATAGAGACTTTTAGAAAATTTTCGGAAATTCGGGAGAAAATACAATTTGGAAATATTTGAGTGGTAATCGATTGATTGTATAGTATTGAAAGGGCTGTCAATGGCAATGGAAAAATTAAATTTTTCGATAGAAAATTTATGTGTTAAGCCATTGAAATTGAGATGAAATTTGGATGATTTGGAGAGTTGGGCTATAAATACTAGGGTTGAAGAAATTTGGGAAAAGTTTGCTAAGGCATTTTCCGGTTTCTCTTCTTTCCCTTTACGGTGATTTCGATTCCTCCCAACGGTGAGAGATCCTTTGATTTCTTTTGGCTTCTTCCTTATGGTAATTAGTCTAATATGTCTCTACTGATTGATAAAGGTTGGAAGCCTTGAGATTGGTAGATCGAGGATTTTGAAGGATTTCTAGGGTTTCGGTGATTTTGAGAGATCTGTGGATTCGATCTGTGATTGGTAAGTTTTTATGGTTTTAATGTTGTCATTAATGGTTTCTACTGCATTTATGGCATTTATTATGTCCGATTGGGTGGTTGAGAGTGTTTCTTGATGGGTTCTACTGGGTGTTATCGTGAGTGTGTAAGAGTTAAGGGATTGGTGATCGTTGTAAGCTTGGAGGCTTTCATCAAGAAAGTTTGCTTCTTTCTTGCCTTAGATAGTACGATTCGTTGAGTGATTGAGTTATATTGATGATTGGTTTAGATATTTGATGATTATATATATTAAGGTTTCGACGATGAAATTGATGAGTTATGTGTGTTGATAAATTAAGGAAATGGTTCTTGGAAGGAATAGAAGCTAAGATTTGTTGTATTTGTGTATCGAATTAATTGAGAGTTGTTCACAGAGGAAAATTTGGGTTAGAGTTTGAGTCGGGGATGGAACTTTGGAATTGTGTTTAAGGATGTGTTGGGAAGAAGGAGGCGGTAGAGGCGAGAGCTCGGTGGCAGGAGAAGCGGTAGAGGAGCGAGAGCTCGGTGAGACGGGCGAGAAGCTGGTAGAGGAGCGAGAGCTCGGTGGGCCGAGAGGCTGGTAGAGGAGCGAGAGCTCGGTGGGCCAGGCGAGCGGTAGAGAGCGAGAGCTCGGTAGCAGGCGAGAATCGGTAGAGGAGGCGAGAGCTCGGTGAGACGGGCGAGAACTGGTGAGGAGCAATAACTCTGAGGCGGCCTATGGGCATCTGGGTGAGCACCCAGCACACTGGTCGCGACCTCCACCCTAGTTGTCAGAAGAGGTGTGTTTGAGGTTTTGGAATTGGGACTTAGAAAATTACAAATTCAATCGACTAAGGATTAAATTCAAATTGGAGTTTTAAATTGGAAATTGCAATAGAGGTTTTGACCGAATGAATAGGAAATGGTTATAGAGAATATGAATTGAGGAAATTGGTGAATTCTAGGAATGGAGCAATTCTTGTCGATCAATCGAACTAAGAGTCGTGAATTGGACCTAAGAGTCCAAAATTGGGTATTAGCAGGAAATCGTGAACATGCATTGTACATCATTTCATTGAGACATATGCATTCTTGTATGCGGTAAATTGAGCATCTAGTAATGGGACTGCACTCTCTTTATTATGAGAGGCAGATTGGACCGTCGTTCCACGGACATTCTTTGGGACTTGTGAAGTAGCTCGGAAGTTACGGTGAGTAACCTAGTTGGTTTCTCAAATTTCGGGTGCTTACATGCTTCATTGTGAATTACATGCAAAGGTGAATTATATGACTACCGTATGACTCTTGGCATGTAATGGATTGAATTGCATGTTTTATTGAATTGAATCGTCATCATTACGTGATCTTTGGATGAACACCGGGCTTTATAGCCACACACCGTAAATTCTTGAACATGGTACCGCATGCATAAATGCATGATCACATAATGGAATGTGTCCCAAGTTGCTATTTTCTTTGAAATGAGCTTTGAGCTCATACATCGATCTTGTGGGGCTTAGCAGGGGAGAAATCTGACGCGTCCACACCGTATCTTGACCGAGCACTTGGGCACTGGCGAATAATGGAAAGAGTCACATATGCATTGCATTTACATGATTGATCGTGTGGTGGCGACTCTTGAAATACGTGATAATATGAAATCTTGTAGATATCATTGTTATTGCAAATTGTTCTAAATTATCATTTATTGTTACTTGTCATTGTAAGTGGCTACCGACATCGCAATCGTTATAGATCGTTATATTATATTGGTGATGAATATTATTGTATTATCTTTGACGCCAGCGCGTAATGCATGATTTGAGCGAACCATCGATGATGGTTTCTCATCGAGTTCATAAACTCACCCGAAATTGCAACCTATTTTTCGGAATTGTTAGAGTAGACTCCTAGCTCAAGACCTTTCTTTCTGCCGTCTGCGATTCTTTGGCGAGGATCGTGATGGCTCAAAGGTCGGTCAATTTGGGTTAGCATTTTGAGGATGACTTAGGATGAGCGCTTGTATCGGTTTTCCTTTTGATTTTGTTAGAGGCGATAGATTTGTCTATTCTGGATTGAATGATTGTATTGGATAAATTACATTGTGGATATAAATTTTCTGATTTCTGATTTATTGCAATTATTACTGCGATGCCATGTGGATTTTAGCGAAATTTTCTGGTAGTGAACCTTTATCGTGGGATACGTGTCGGAGCGACCTACGAGTTTCTCGATGTGTACCCTACGATGAGGGGGCGCTACACTAAATCTATATATGCCTAGTTCTTACCAATTAAAACCAATTATAGCAATTTATACACAATTAACACTTCTATAGCACAGTCCAATTATTTCGAACACCTGTGATCCGAAATCAATCAAATCAAACACATAGAATCCATCCTTAACTCCACATGGCATATTGCATAGAATTAAACACATATAGGTTGAGAAACCAACTAGGTTACTCACCTGAGAACTTCCGAGCTACTGCCGGGAAGTCTCGCCTACGTCAGACAATCGGCGGTCTACTGGCACCTCTATAACAATCAAAACAAAAATAACATTACTAATTGTATTAATTTCAATGTTCAATGATGCATATGTATCGAATAATGTACGTACTATACGTGTTATGACATTTCCGACACAATTCTGAATTTTCCGATCTCAAACTCTAATTCCCGAATTCAAAATCTCCAAATTAAATTTAATCCATAATTAATTGAACCATCAAATTCCTAGATCCCATTATTTAAAACCTCACAATTTCATCTCTGGAAAATCAGCATTCCTCGCCGCTGCGTCAGATCCCTCGCCGCGGCGAGCTCCCCTTTCATTTCACCTTCGCCACGGCGAACCGCGCACCCTTCATCGCGGCGTACGCACCGCGTACGTCGCGACGTGCGCCTTTCCTCTTCACCGTGGCATGCCTTTCGTGCACGTCGCGGCGTCATGAGCAATCCTGAGTAATCCTCGCCATGGCGTGTTCTTCATCTTGGCATGGCGTGCAAACCACTGACACGCCGGAAAACCCAGAAATTTCCAGATTTTCGACTGATATCAACTCCAAATCCAGATTTTCTCCTTACAAACCACTCCTAAATAATTCCATACACATCATACAACTAATCTTTAGCTTCTATTTCATCAAACAACCATTATTCCCAAATTTCAACCCTAAAACTAACGAAAATACCTAATCGGAAACCCTACATACCAAATCCTCAAATATTCAAATTAAATCATCCAAATAACTCTATAAACCAACCAATCAAACTATATAAAGTGAGAAAGAAGTGACTTACTTGATTAATAACCTCAAATCTTCAAAGATCACACCAAACTCCAACTCACACACCCATGACAATCACCCAAGCAAAACCCATTTTCATCTCTTCTTTACTCACTCCACAGCAACAAATCAATTCAAGGCAAAGGAAGGGACAAATGGCAAGAAGGAATCACAAGGAAGATCCACAATGAAGAAAGAAGAATCAAAGGCTAAAGGTCTTTCAAAGAGGAGAGAAAATCGTGGAAGGAAAATTCAAAGAATAGGGCTTTTATATTAAAGGATTACTAAGGCTTGTTTGGCAAATTCATTTGCCATAAGTCCGAATCCGGACCACCTCAAGTCAGTTTCAAATTCTAATTTCTCCCGAATTCCAATGGCTAAACCCTAATTCCTCAAATCAAATTTCTAACTTGTCCATGCCATTGGATAATCAATTTCGGAACCGAAAATTCAATTAACCAGTCATTGATCAATTTTTCAGTCCGAGCCTATTGCTCCGAAAATTCCAGAAAAATTTCTATAAATTCTCAAAAATAAAAACTCATAATCGTATACTCCAATTTCATAATTCAATTTCTTAACTTTCATTTCTCACTCAAATTCAATTTTTGAGCCTATGATGACCTAATTATCACACATGCCTTAATCATCTCCAAATCCAAATTATCCAAATCAAATCAGAAATATGTCATACATGTATGTACGTACAAATGCCAATATAATCATTTCCAATTATACATAAATAAATCATGCATGAGCATGTCAAATACGTATGCAATGAACTGTACCCATCCCATCGGTGACGGGATGTTACACTTAAATTAAAGACAATTATCACATACTCCCCCTTAATCAAGTAACTAAAGAATATCCAATTTTTCATTTTTCTCCCCCTTTTTGTCATAATCAAAACAACTAATACAAACCAACAATAGATGAAATATCGCAATCACATTAAATAGAGAAACAAGTCATTAAACACAAATAGTCTCAAGTAACAGTCACAAACAATATGAAATGTTGGTCTTGGCTAGATAGAAAAACCATCATGGTGGAGAAACATCATCATGAATAAATCTCAAAAGTAGAAGAGAATATGTTTTCAGAGATTTTGGGAAAAAGAGAATTTTTAAAGAAAACCCAGATAACTTATATTCGACTGACAGTTCATAAGCAAACACAAAGAAAATGCAAAGTCATTACATAACATAACAATCCAATAATGGAACCCGTGTAAACATAAGTCGACTTGTTTTACCTCCATAAGTCGACTTATCGAACATCATAAGTCGACTTGTCGATTTTTTATAAGTCGACTTAACCTGAAATTTCTTCATTTCCATAGTGTTATGTACATCATAGGTCGACTTATTGACCCACACAAGTTGACTTGTTAGCAGACTTGTCACCAATTAGTCGACATCCACTATCAATGTACCATGTGCTTGGTGGATTTTCATTCCTTGCTTGTACCTACAACTGAAACATTCTTTCTACTCATTGGTACCCAGATCATTTTGGGTCCATTTTGGTTAGTCATATAAACCACATTAGGAGGAGATGTACCTTTTACTACCCAGATTTTCTTCACATTAATACATCTTCTAATACTTTTGCATGCAATTTCTATATGACCATCTTTTAAGCATCTAGCACATTTAGCAACTTTTCCATCTTTAGTAAATTTAGAAATCAAAGAACAATCTTTATCAAATGGATCATATCCTAAACCATGTTTAGAAATTGAATATCTTTGTAAAGATAACATCTTTTCAAACTTTTCATTTCCATTAGCAAATTTTCCAACCACATAAGAAAATTCCTTTCTAAGTCTATCAAGCTCACAAATAAGATTTTCCTTTTCAACAAGACATGCAGAATGATCTTCCTTTGGACTATCTAAATCATCAATAGTCTCATGTAAGGCATTATTTTCAACAACCAATTCTCTTATTTTCTTTTTCAATTTCTTGTTGATTTCAATAGCTTCTTCAAAATCCATTTGTAAAGCATTAAAAGAATCTCTAAGATCTTGATCAAGGAAAGTTACCTCATCTTCGTCATCACTTGTTGAGGAGCTATTAGCCATAAGAGCTAGGTTGTTTTCTTCATTGCTTTGGTATGCTTCCTCATCATCACTCCAAGTGGCTACTAGGCTAGCTTTCTTTTTCCCTTTGTCATTTTTCTGAAGATTTGAACTCTATTTTTCTTCATAGCCTTTAGACCTTCTTTCCATGGTGTACTTCTTTCTTTCTTCATTTCTACCACCACATAATTCTTTCCTCCTATTTTTGAGTAGTCCTTTAAACTTTCTCAAGTTTCCGGCGTACATTGCTATTTCTCCATCTTCATCTTTTTCATATATTTCTTCATCGCTTTCATCAAGAGAAGAAGCATTAGCTTTTAAAGCAATTGATTTTTGTGACTTACCTCTTCCTCCTCTTGACTTGAGAATGATCTCATAGTTTATGAGAGATCCCACCAAGGCGTTGAATTCCAAATGATTGAGATCCTTAGACTCCATGATCACGGTGACTTGAGAGTCCCATTCTTTCGGTAGTGATCGTAGAATCTTTTTCACCTTTTCGCTATCCTTCAAATGCTTTCCAAGGTTTCCTAATCCATTTGTGATTTCTGCAAAATGATCAAGCATAGTGGAAATATACTCACCTTCCTTCATGACAAACATTTCATAGTCATGGAGAAGTATGTTGATTTTTATCTCTCGAACTTGATTAGTTCCTTCATGAGTGATGCGAAGTCTTTCCCACATTTCTTTAGTGCTGGTACAAGAGTTTACTCGATTTCTTTCCTCAATCGTGAGAGCGCAATATATCAACTTCATAGCTTTTGCGTTGATGTAGGCTTGCTTCCAATCATTGTCGTCGTATTCCAGCTCTGTTTTTAACTCACCATTTTCTTTCAACGGTGCTTGTGGACCGAAGATGATGATCTTCCAATATTCTACTCCCTCGCTTATAATGTGATACTTCATAGGATTTTTCCAAGAAGAATAGTTAGTACCATTAAATAAAGGAGGGAGATAATTGGTGTTACCTTCTTCTGCTAGATTGTTGTGTGCCATCCCTGGATACTTCTGCTTCTATACTAATTGTAAGCGATCTAGAAGGGGGGTTGAATAGATCTTTAAAGCTTTTTGTAAAATTCTACAATAAAATCAGAAGTTAATTCACACAAAAACAATTTAAACAAATTTAAATGTAAAGAGTAGGGAAGAAGATCAAACACTATTTTTATAGAGGTTCGGTGCTAAGACCTACGTCCTTTACCTAAGCTCCCACTTAGGATTTGGCAAACCACTTTACTGCACAATTTTTAGTTTAGTGTGAACTCTTACAACACCGCTTGATTTCTGGCTCAAGCTACCTTTACAACTGATTGGTTTTCCAGCACAAATCCTACCAACACCACTTGATTTCTGGCTCAAGCTACCTTTACACTTGATTTGTCTTCCGGCATAAATCCTACCAACACCACTTGATTTTCGGCTCAAGCTACCTTTACACTTGATTTGTCTTCCGGCACAAATCCTACTTAACAAGTGATTCTCCTCTAATCACTCAACTCACAATAATCATAATGATAAAAAATAGAAATGCTAACTCTCAGTACAGATGAATGGAATTAAGACCAAGCTAAGAGTAGTATGAGAACAAATTCTTGGAACTATAGTAGTACACTTTGATTTTTGCGTTCCTCTCCATTTCCTTTGATGTTTCTCTATTTATTTGCAGGATAAAGGATGATTATAGCCGTTGGAGATGTCCACTAGCTGTTGGAGATTGTTCATAGACGTTGCTAAATTATTTCCTTTCCATTTGTGACTAATTGACTTCGTCAGAATCAGTTTGCTATACTCATAAGTCGACTTGTCGTGGTGTGTAAGTCGACTTGTAACAACGATTTTCGTGAAACTTTATCTTCGCTCTTCTATAAGTCGACTTATGCAGTGTAAGTCGACTTGTAGCCTTCGATAAGTCGACTTATGCAGTGTAAGTTGACTTTTGTTGTTCTCAACCTGACAGATCTTGATATATTAGTCGACTTATGATTTACTAGTCGACTTATGTTGGCTTCAACGGTAATATCCAATCAAATCTTCTATAATCTTCATTATTAATGTCTCTAACATGATGAAGATTATTTCCTTCTTAATTTCACCTTGATTTATGTCTTGCCAATTCAAGATTGATGCAGTCTTGATGTATTTGAATCCAAATCACCTGAAATAATTTCTTAACCAATTCTATACATTTTATTATTATCAAAACATAAGTGGAATTTAATTTGTCAACCACCATTGGTCCAACACATTCTTTGAATGCAAACATATAGGGGATAATGTCCTAATAGCTTAAGAACTCTTTAAAAGGTACATAAGGAAAAATTCTCCACTGAACTATGTTATAAAGGTGGACTTCAATAAGGCTTATGACTTTATAAGTTGGGATTTTATCCTATAACTACTTGAAGCCTTTGAATTTCCAGCAAGGATTAAGAATTGGTTGAAATAATGCATTATTAATACACCCTTTAGTGTGATGGTTATAATGTACTAACTAATATCTTCAAAGGAGGCAAAGGATTAAGGTAGGGAGAACCTATTTCCCCTAGGTTCTCATTCTTTATATGGAAGTTATATCTAAATTAATGAAACATAACATTGCCTTAGAACCAACTCTCAAATTTCATAGCACATGGAGAAGGCTTAGGTTGGTGAATCTATCTTTTGTAAATGAAATCCTTTTATTTGCAAAAGCACATGATAGATTTTTGAATCTTTTGATGGTAACTCTCCAATTATTTAAATAGTTATTAAAGCTAGAACTAATTGATAATAAGAGCCAATTATTAAAGGAAAGCATAGTATATGAGGTGTCAATCCCTCGAGGAATTAGTGAACTAATCGAATCCTAATTTGTCTAAGGCTTAAAAGTGTAATTAAAATGAAAATCAAAATAAGCATAAAATCAAACAATTGAATATGGATTGATTGAAAGTGAAATTGCAAACATAGAAAATCAAAATTGAGCATAACTAATTAACAATTGAAAATTCACATAAGGACGATTAACCAATTATGAGGGAAGGGGATTTATCATATCATCTAATGCTAACTTAATCACTTTTGAGTTAATTCAGTATCGGTCCTAGATCTGTGAAGGGTGGATTATTAACTCTCAAGTTCTAATCTTTAACACTAAATCATAAACCTTAATTGAATTGAATTAAGGAATTTGCAATCTCTTAATTAGCAAACAACCCATACGTCTAATTAGATCTATAGCACTCTAATAGACAATCGAGTCCTCACACGAGATCTCTCATTGTATAAATTACCGATTTGATTACTTGTGAGATTTATTAGATTTTTTTAACTCTCATTACCCCACGTAATCATTTTGCTACTAGTTTACTCTCACGATTTATTATCGAAGCATGAAAATACAATAAACAATCACAATAACCAACACATTGACATCAAAATTAATTTAACATTGATTCAAGAACAAATCCCTAAAAGAGTTTAAAACATCCTTAAACCCAAATTCATCATCATCATATCCATCTTATACATCAAATGAAATAAATAACAAGATGAAATGAATAAGTTCACTTGGAGTGGACTAGAAGTGGCAACAGCAGCAACAACAACTCCTTCTTCCTCTATCCTCTTCTCTCTATTCCTTAGCTCTTTCCAAATGTAGCAAATGAGGCTCTCTTAGATTAAGTCATTCTTTTGTCTTTTATAGTCCTAGGGATTTTTAGGGTAAAGACTAGGTTTTACCCAAGCCCAAATGTCTAAAATAACCCTCAAAAAGTTAAGTTTAGAAGCAGTCCCCATGTTTGTCATCATGCCTATCATGATCATGGCAAATGAGTTACAATCGTGACACTTAAAATTTGACTTCTATCATTGCGGCTTGTCCTATTAGATTTTGTCATGATCGTGGTCAACGAGTCACAATCGTGGCCTATGCTAGGTTGCTTATGTCACGATCATGACTGGTATGTCATGACCGTGGCCTTAGCTCCTCCTCTGAGCTTTCTCCAAATCTTCTTCAGCCTTCTTTACCTGATCTCAAACACTAACAAACTCATCAGAACACCTCAAAAATACAAAATTAAAGCCCAATATCATGCTCTAAATCACATAACACTAAAAAAACATAAACATATAATCACACTAACATAATTCTAAACCTAAACATGCACAAATCATCTAATTGACAACTAAAAACATACTAAATTACCTACTAAAACATAATGTAACCTATAACTATCAACATCCCCACACTTAAACTTTTTTTTGTTTATAAGCAAAAAAAACACAAACATAAACATAAACACAAACACAAACACAAACACAAACACAAACACAAACATACCAAACAATAACACATATAAGCATGCATATGCAATAATGGTACAATGGTATTGAACTTCAAGAAAATAATTTAACTTCAATCATAAATCTTCAAGTTGTTCTAACTTATTAACTTATGCAATCTATAGCTAAACACTTCGAACTACATATACATACTAATCAAGACTTTAATATTAAATTCATTCACCCTCATCACTTGCACACATTCATTGATAATTATTTATTTAATTACAATTGTAACTATCCCTAAGTAGCTTTTCACGAAAATTTAAGCTATTCACAAAGATCGATAGGTTTTATTTCTCATAACACTATTTTTGTTAATTTTCATTGACATTGACGTATTTTTTTACGTGAAGGCAAATATTTGTAATGAATGTCCTCTAGTTATTCAACTAGGACATGTTTTTATTCATAGGCTTGGTTGGAATGTAATTCTAGCGTTTTAACACGAGGGCAAACATTTATGATAAATGTTCCCTAGCTACTCAGCTAGATCATATTCTTAATTGACTACTAGCTTTATTTACAACCTGAAGGCTAGCAAAATAGTTCTTTATTTAAGAAGTCCACACTCTTTCTTTCTTTTTATCATATTATATTGCCAACCTCATTTCTTTAGGCTAATCATTTTGATTAAACGATACTAACGATGTAATTTAATTAATTGAACTAAATTTATAAATGTATATGGAAAATTCTTAAGGTGAATGAACTAACATCATATCCTAATTAACATGCATATTTAACCAAAATTACCTAAGACACTAAATTCACAAGCTAATAAATCTTTATAACCCAAAAGACTATGTTCAAAGCTAAACTAATTTCGTTAAGTCCTAGCCATTGACACATTCACACTATTCATACCATGAAAACCTAAGGAAAAACTAACATATAATATGCAAAATTTATATTAAAAAATAAAAATATAGTGCAAACCTCCCTGCACTTGGACAACACATTGTCTTCAATGTGAGAAGAATAAACAACACGTAAGGTGGGAATAAAACAAAATAAAAGGAAACACATAAAAATAAAATAAATAAAAAGATAAGGTAACGTGCACACGCGGAAGGAATGAAGAGGGGTGTTCAAAACTCCTTAATATGATGATGGAAGCGTTGCTTTTGATAGAAAACCATGGAATTGAAGGATTGAAAAGTTCGAATTCAAAGAAATAAGAAGACGGAAGATTCGAATTAACCAAAATTAAATTCTATATGTAGGGTTTCAAATTTATCTACTAGACCTCACGAAGAACTTGTCTCAAGCAACCTAGATAATGGGGTAAAGAACAAACCAAGAAAGTTGTTTAGGATCAAAATCACACCATAATCTGATTCGGTTGATAATTGATGTTTAATTCCTAAATTGAAAAGAACAAAAGGGGTTTCTCCTCTCATATGGCCGGCGACACACATGAAATAATATGATCAAAGTTTGCTTTCCCTACCCCTAAAGAGGGTATTTATACTTAAGTTAAATAATAAAAGACATGGGCTAAATAATACATGGAAGCCCAAAATAAATATAACTTAAAACAAGTCCAAAATAGAATAATGAAAACAAGTCTAGGCTTAGTCCAACACGCTCCCAAGTCTGATCATAGGCGTGCCCCTCCTCTCAGGCTTGAGTGATGATGTGTAGCCTAATATAATGGTCTTCAAGTCCCAAGTGAGTCCAATCCAAGGATTTGGGATAAATTAATCAATTTGGGCTGTGATTCAGATAGGTCTCCTCTAATAGGCTTGGTGCACTCCATCCTTGTTGGTGCCCAAAATTTTTCTTAATAAATAAGTATGATTTTCATTAATTATGAGATCTTTATGAAAGTTTTTGGAGTTAATCATTATGTTGATGTTAGAAAGATTATATGATATAGGTTGATTGAATTAAAGTGTTAAGGTTATAAGAATGTTCAAGGGCATTTTTTAGAAGACACTTATGGTTAAAAGAACCTAAGCTTATAAGGAAGGGCAAATTGGACATTTCTCAATCATTAATGGCAAATTTGAAATAAGAAGTGTTGACTTGTTTTTAAGGAAGAGGAAGAATGTGATTTGAGGATAGAAAAGGAGAGAAGAAACAAAGAGAAGAGAGAAGAAGGAGAAAGTTTCGGTTTTGAGAGGAAAGAAAGAAGAAAAGCTAGGGTTTCAACTTTTTAAGCCTCCAAGAGAGATTTTGAGGTTGTTCAAGAAGAGAAAAAGGTAGAGAAAGAGAAGAGCTTCCATTTGAGCTAAAGATCTCTTCATTTGGTGAAGAATTAAGGGATCAAAAGAGTACATGTTTATAATAGAGTAAATAAACCACTAATTTTTTACTTCAAACCAAGAAAGTTTAATGATTTAAATTGCATCATCAATATTGCCTTTATTGCTTCTTGAATGATTTGTGAAATTGTTATACGTTTGTTACATGTTTATGTTGATGTTTGATTAAAAGACTTTGAAATGGATTTCTCTCTGAAAAGATACATGTTTATGAAATCTTATTTTTGAGAATGGTTTTCAAAATATCTCAAGTATATGAAAAGCAAGTTTTTAAGAAGTGCCATTTTGGGCAACAAGTTACCATGTTTATGAAATATGTGTTATATGGTTTGTGGTAGTCTCTCAAGAATATCACCTGCACGTTGACCAAGTTAAAGGCTTACGAAGCTCCTTCATAGACTCCCTCAAGTTTACGACTACACAGGACCATTATTGACACGACCCGCCTTTCTGGACAGTGTTGGCACTAGGGAATGGGTAGGCTTAAAGCCCCCAAAGCCCGTAGTAAGCCTAACTTTTCTATATTCTACTAAAAATCTGGCATGACCCATTCATTTATCTGATAAATCCTTGTACTTGCTAATGGGTGCAATTCTCACATACAACATCTACTTATCATCAACCAACATCATTCTCAATAACATAACATATCCATACATGTTTTATATACATATGATTATGACAATCCATGGAGCATCTAGAACTAACAAAAATTTACATCATGTCAAAAACATTACTTGTCTGCTTATCCAAGCGACTCTCAAAAGGCTTGGATTTTCTCTCTTGTCCGATCTGCTAATCCCTTGAAATGGTGATAGTGAGATGTGAGTCTACAACGCGACTCAATGAGTTATAAACATACTACCATGCTTGTGAGGCTAGGTAACACAAGGCTAGCTTCACAAGAATGGTCTGAGGCATTCTGAGCATCAATACATGATCAATATAATGAACAGGTAGTAATATCAAATGCGGCAATCACATGAGTATCAATAATAAAGCTCAATATGAATTGTTCGAAGAAAACATCAATCTGGTTTCTGAATTCTTTTATAGGTTCTGGGTTCTGGGTTCTTTTCTGAATTATGGTTTCTTTCTAAATTCTGGTTTCTATAGGATTCCTAATTCTGAGCTTTCTCATTTCTGAGTTCTGATTCTTTCTAAATTCTGAATTTCTTAGGGAGAGACAGAGGCATGCTAGTACGGCATATCTCCCCTTTTCTGATTCTAGACAAGGTTGGCCTAACCTTGCCCCTAGAGGCCTGCCCTCTCCAGGTAGGACCTGGATCTAACCCATCACCGGCGGGTTACCAATGTGCACATAGTCTGGGTATTCTGTGAACTCATCAATCATTGCTAACAAGAAATGAATTGCAATCAATAGGTTCAACACAATAAGGGAACCAGAAGATGCAAAAACTCTGAAATCATCTGGTCAATCTGGTATACAACATACTAGACTCAACTACATGGAGTCATATGTCAAAAAAATCATATAGGTTCGAGAACAATTCAACAAGCCACAAGATAAAAGAAAATGATTACTACACAAGTATAGTAGCAAGATTATACTCACCTCAACTATTGCAATGGTTCTGATCTCTTTTCTAATTTTCTTGAACTTGATTGGTATTAGGTACGACTTCTAGTTCTATTCCTTGTCCGCTTTCACAAACTATTGGGTAACATGCATGAAAATACATATACCCTTATTAGTCATTCTCACATAAGCTTCATTTCTTAAGAAATATCATTACAATTCTATTTTGTTCTTAATCCATCAGCATAGGTCTCATTCATGATAGCATAACTCTTTACACATAGGTCCAATTTTTTTCAAACTTTCCAGACCTCTATTTAACACATAAATTCACATTTCTTCTTTTATAACCATGCTCTAATTTGGTCATTAAGGGAATCCAAATCTCCCATTTACAATCAGCTTTAACATGCAGTCATGAGCTGGACCCTTCCTGACTCAAGATCTTATAACTTATTCATTTCTCAACCAATTAAGGCATTCAAAACTTCATTTTCAATAGACTCATATGGCTATCACATATCCAAATATGGCTCAAAAATGATGTAAATTGGATGTATTGTGATTTTTACAAGCCTGTTCTGTTTCTGTTCTTTTCTGTGTCACTAACATTAGCAACACCTTCCCTTTTTCAACCATATCTTACAAAATACTCATCAAATTAACATTTCCTTTTTACAGAACTTATATGACACATTTTTAGCATTTCTTAAGAATAACTCATCATCCAATTCTAACTGTAAGGTCTTCAAACAATTAACTTTCAATTCTCGTTTCAATCTCGCTAGTATTCTGAACCAGTATCAATTTGGGGCCTCTTTCACTTATTTGGCTCACCCTAAAATCGTGGAAAAATTCTGGAAGACATTAGACATCTGGATCTACAACTTCTATGTTTTGAGTTTCTCCAGATTCACACGTTAAATGGCTCAAATAAAATGAACAAAGAGAGTTACGAATCTGTCTCTATGACAGCTTAACCTTCAAAACCCTAGGTTTTGGTTTAACCCCCCAAATCACCATAAAAACGAAATTCCTTCAAGAATAAGTTTCATTAGACATCAAGGAACAATAATCCATCATCCAATCATCAAGCTCATACATTCCATCAAATGGGTTTCACAAAAGAAGAGAGAAACCAAGATTTAATCCATAGATCTAAGCAAAGGAATGGAGACTTACCTTTTTATACCACCCAAATTGCTTGAATCTCCTTCCCTTTCATGTTACAAGGGTTGAAAAAAACTTGGGGGGCTTCCATGGAGGTTTTCGGTGGTGAGGGAGAGGAAGAAGACAATGTATTTTGTCTTATTCCCAACTTACTCCTTTTATATGCCCCAAGTCCATTTATTTACAAAAATGCCATCCTTGATCTGGTTTGTAAACATCTGCCTGAACAATTTTCTGTGACCACCGAAAAATATCATACATCATTAATTTGATGTCACCAAAAATTATTATTCACTGTCCTGGTTTTTAAGGACATCAGTCTAAAATACCGATTTATTTTGGTGTACCGAGTAAACTAGATACTGGGTATTACATTCTCCCCCCTTATTAAAAATTCGTCCACGAATTTTGAAAATTTACCTCATTGGGGAAACAGCTATGGATATCTAGCTCTCATTGATTCTTTTGTTTCCCATGTACATTCCTCAGTTCTTTGATTCTACCATTGGACTTTAATCATCGGAATCTCGTTATTTCGTAACTTTCTAATATGTCTGTCTATGATGGCAACTGGAGTTTCTTCATAAGAAAGATTCTCTACTATATTCACTTCTGGGGTTTGCAAGATGCGAGAAGGATCTGGAATGTACTTTCTTAGCATTGATATATGAAAAACTGGATGCACGTAGCTAAGATGAGGAGGCAAAGCCAATCAATAAGACACATTTTCGACCCTTTCAAGGATCTCGAATGGTCCAATGTATCTAGGATTCAACTTTCCTCTTTTTCCAAATCTGACTACACCTTTCATAGGGGAGACCTTTAAGAAAACTTGATCACCTGGTTCATACTGTACATCCCTTCTCTTAGAATCTGCATAACTCTTTTGTCTATTGAAGGCCATTCTTAATCTTTCCTGTATCATAGGAACTTTTGCAGTTGTTTCTTGAATTAGGTCTAGTCCCTCTAACTATTTTTCTCCCAATTCTGTCCAGCAGAGTGAAAATCTGCACTTTTTACCATACAATGCCTAATGGTGGAATGGTAGCTATTGTTGTAAGCAAATTCTATTAAAGACAAATGACGTCCCTAATCTCCACCAAAGTCCAAGACACACATTCTTAACATGTCTTCGAGTGTCTGGATGGTTCTCTCTGATTGCCCATCAGTTTGTGGGTGGAATGTTGTACTAAAATTTAACTGTGTACCCAAGGCTTCTTGTAGTTTCTGCCAGAATCTAGAAGTGAACTGTGTTCCTCTATCAGAAATAATAGACACTGGCACTCCATGATACTTCACAATTATGTCAACATATAACTGGGCTAATTGGGCTGCACTATAAGTGGTCTTAATAGCTATAAAGTGGGCTGACTTGGTGAGTCTGTCGACTATAACCCAAATAGAATCATGCCCCTTAGGCGTCCTTGGCAATCCAACCACAAAATCCATGGTAATTCGCTCTCACTTCCACTCGAGTAGTGGTAGCTCCTGTAGTAGTCCAGTGGGCTTCTGATGTTCAAACTTAACTTGTTGACAAATTAAATAGGTAGATACAAACTGGGCTACATCTTTCTTCATACCCGACCACCAATATATACCTTTAACATCATGGTACATCTTGGTGGTCCCAGGGTGAACACTATAGGGTGCATAATGTGACTCATGCATAATCCTTTGTCTTAGCCCATTTATGTCAGGTACACATAACCTATCACCACAATTTAATACTCCATCCACTATATTGAACTCTGTCACCTTACCATCTTAGATAGCTATTCTCAATTTGGTTAGCTCCGGATCACTATCTTGGGCATTTTTAATCTCATCAATTAAATTGGGCTTCACTTGGAATTAAGCAAGCAATACTTGAGAATCAGATACTTCCAAGTGCAATCCCATATTAAATAACCCGATTAAATCTTTAACTAGCTCTTTCTTATGCACGGGGATATGATACAAACTCCCCATCGATTTTCTGCTCAAAGCATTAGCCACTACATTGGCTTTAGCTGGGTGATACAAGATCTGACAGTCATAATCCTTCAGTAACTTAATCCACCGTCTTTGTCTCAGATTTAGTTCTTTCTATTGTTGAATGTACTGAAGACTTTTATGATCTGTATATATTTTACTCTTTTCACCATATAAATAATGTCTCCAAATTTTTAGTGCAAATATCACAGCTGCCATTTCTAGATCATGCGTAGGATAGTTTACTTCATGTTTTCTCAACTATCTAGAAGCATAGGAAATTACCTTTCCATTCTGCATCAAAACACAGCCTAAACCAACTTTGGAGGCATCACAGTATATCACATAATCACCTTGCCTCAAGGCAATTCTAACATCGAGTCGATGTGAGACATTCCTTGCTTTTGAAAACTTTGCTCAGTGAATCATCCCACTCAAATCTTACTTGTTTCCGTGTTAACCTCGTCGATTGAGCACTATCTTGGAAAAATCCTTTACAAATTGTGCGTAATAACCGCCATACCTAAGAAACTTCAGATTTGGTAACCTTCGTAGGTCTAGGCCAATTAGATACTGCTTCCACCTTCTGAGGATCTACTTGAATCCCTTCTTTACTAACTATATGCCCCAGAAAATTCACTCTATCAAGCCAGAAGTCAAACTTTGCCAACTTGGCATATAACTGATTATCTCTAAGGATTTGTAACACAAATCAATCTTAGATAAATGACTTGCTCCCTGTAATTGATCAAACAAATCATCAATCTGAGGAAGAGGGTATTTATTCTTAATAGTCACTTTATCCAATTGCCTATAATCTATGCATAACCGTAGGGATCCATCTTTCTTCTTCAAAAATAACACTGGTGCACCCCACGGTGAACTACTGGGTTTAATAAACCCCTTATCAAGCAAATCCTGCAATTGCACCTTCAACTCTCTTAGTTTTATAGGTGTCATTCTGTATGGAGTAATTGAGATAGGGTTTGTACCAGGAAGGAGTTCTATGTTAAACTCGATTTCTCTTTCTAGTGGTAATCCAGGTAAATCTTTTGGAAACACCTCTGGAAAATCCCTTACTATAGGGATCTGTTGTAACTCACTGATCTCACTTCTGGTATCCCTAACATGAGTTATATACCCCTGACATCCCTTTCTTAGAAGTCTCTAGGCTTACATAGCTGATATTCTGTTAACAGGAAACCTAATTCGGTCACCCTAATATAACACTTCTGTTTCTGGATCAGGCCTAAGTATAATTCTTTTAGCATAACAATCCATTGTAGCATGATGATTTGATAACCAATCCATACCAAAGATAACATCGAATTCTAATACTGCCAACTCGATCAAATTTGCCATAAATTTTCTACCTTTTATTTCCAGTACACATGAAGGGTAAACATATTTCACTTCAACAGTTTCCCCTAAGGGTGTAACTATGATCAGAGGGTCTTTTATTAATTCTCTCTCTGTATCTAGCTTTCTGGCAAAATTTGGCACTATGAATGAATGAGTGGCACCCGAGTCAAATAGCACTTTAGCATTCTCATTCTGGATAAGGACTATGCCTATATCAACATTCATCATAAAGAAAGAACAATCGCATCCTTTATCATAACAGAGCATAGACATTCTATTCATAATAACAATTTAACTAAATATCAACAGGTTTGCATTGGCTTACCTGTTACAGCTCTATTAGAGGCCTATGCTTCTTGGGGATTAACAGCAAACACTCTCCCCTGACCTCTATTTGCTAGGGTTGGCGCTGACATTCACCCCATATTCTCAGTGAGAGCTTGGCCCTAAGGTTTACCTTTACCAGCTGGGCCTCTATTAATAGATCTTTCTATCGCATGAGTCCGTGAAGTGGGGTGGAGCTGCTTGGTTTTCTGGCATTGGGCAGTCTTTCATAAAATGCCCTTGTTGTCTGCACCTATAACAACCTCTGAACCCGAGTCTACAAGGTCCTGGATTATTCTTTCCACAGACATTACAAGCAGTTTTAACCTGTGATTGTGCTGGAGGTTGTTGTGATCTAGACTTAGTTGGGTTCTGTGCACCACTAGGTGTTGACAAAACTTATGTATCTGGATTTCTGACCCTGCCTTGACCCCCTCTCTGTGGTTCTGACGGAACAGACTGTATTGTTTGTTCTATTTGTCTCATCTGAGAGCTATCCCTTTCTCTACGGCCTCTACTACTCTGGCCTTTCCCTTTTCTTCTCCATTCTCTTTCTGCCCTCCCCTCTTTAAACTTTGCTTCTAATTGCCGAGTCTTAGGGAAGTCAATAGCTGCAACAGCACTATACAAGGAAGGTATGAGTCCCAACTTGTATCTTTCCATTTTTGTAACTTCAGTAGGTACAATGGTTGTAGCAAATTTGCATAAGAGTAGAAATTCACTTGCATAATCATCCACACTCACACCAAAGTTTTGTCTAAGCCTTTCAAATTGCAGGGCTCGATTCTGTCTTTCATATGGAGAAATGAACTCATCGATTAATGCTTGTTTAAAGAATTCCCAGATCGGAGGATTCCCACCATATAATTGATCTTCAATATTCCTCTGGAACCATTCCCAAGCATTCTTTGTCAATTTAACCCCCACTAATTCTATGATCCGTGCATCCGAGCAAGTCAATCTCTGAACCATTTTCTCAGTATGACTCATAAACTCTTGGGGATCCTCATGTCTCTCACCGGCAAACTCAGGGGTTTGTAATTTTAAGAAATCATTGATACTCACCCCTTCATCATCTAAAGCTCGCCTAGGTAATCCTCTAGGCATTTGCACTGGCTGTGGTGGTGCAGGAGCAACTTCAGGTACACCCTGAGTTCTTTCTCTTTCTCTTTCTCTAAGTATTCTTACTTCTTCTCTACTTCTAAAGCTTCAATTCTTTGTTGTAAGGTTCTAACATCTTCCCCTTGAGCAGCTGGGGGCTCAGGTTCAGTTCCTATCTCTGATCTCCTCCTAACTCTGGGTGGAGACCTTTCTTCTTGTTCTTCTTGCTGTACCGATTCGACATCAGGTACAGCTGTCGGGATTTCCCCCTTTCTAGGACGACCTCGACCTCGTCCTCATTGAGTAGGTGTTTTTCTTCAAGGGGCATCTCTAGTAAGGAGAAAAATTAAAATCATTTAGACACTATGATAACATGTTATTGACATGATGCAGATCCTATGCTCCATGGTGTCATGCTTATGCAAAAATATCATATGCATTTTTCATACCATAAACCTTTCTTTAATACTTCTTGTACATCATCTAGATCACAAGATCCTTACTTTTATACAACCTGGCTCTAATACCACCTGACACGAGCCACCTTTCTGGACCGTGTTGGCACTAGGGAATGGGTAGGCTTAAAGCCCCCAAAGCCTGTAGTAAGCCTAACTTTTCTATATTCTACTAAAAATCCAACATGACCTATTCATTTATCTGATAAATCCTTGTACTTGCTAATGGGTGCAATTTTCACATACAACATCTACTTATCATCAACCAACATCATTCTCAATAACATAACATATCCATACATGTTTTATATACATATGATTATGACAATCCATGGATCACCTAGAACTAACAAAAATTTACATCATGCCAAAAACATTACTTGTCTGCTTATCCAAGCGAGTCTCAAAAGGCTTAGATTTTCTCTCTTGTCCGATCTTCTAATCCCTTGAAATGGTGATAGTGAGATGTGAGTCTACAACGTGACTCAGTGAGTTATAAACATACTACCATGCTTGTGAGGCTAGGTAACACAAGGCTAGCTTCACAAGAATGGTCTGAGGCATTCTGAGCATCAATACATGATCAATATAATGAACAGGTAGTAATATCAAATGCGGCAATCACATGAGTATCAATAATAAAGCTCAATATGAATTGTTCGAAGAAAACATCAATCTAGTTTCTGAATTCTTTTATGGGTTCTGGGTTCTGGGTTCTTTTCTGAATTATGGTTTATTTCTAAAGTCTGGTTTCTATAGGATTCCTAATTCTGAGCTTTCTCATTTCTGAGTTCTGATTCTTTCTAAATTCTGAATTTCTTAGGGAGAGACAGAGGTATGCTAGTACGGCATATCTCCCTTTCTCGATTCTAGACAAGGTTGGCCTAACTTGCCCTCGAGGTTCGCCTCTCCGGTAGGACTCGATCTAACCCATCACCGCGGGTTACCAATGTGCACATGGTGCGGGTATTACGTGAACTCATCAATCATTGCTAACAAGAAATGAATTGCAATCAATAGGTTCAACACAATAAGGGAACCAGAAGATGCAAAGACTCTGAAATCATCTGGTCAATCTGGTATACAACATACTAGACTCAACTACATGGAGTCATATGTCAAACAAATCATATAGGTTCGAGAACAATTCAACAAGCCGCAAGATAAAAGAAAATGATTACTACACAAGTATAGTAGCATGATTATACTCACCTCAACTATCGCAATTGTTTTGATCTCTTTTCTAATTTTCTTGAACTTGATAGGTATTAGGTACGACTTCTAGTTCTATTCCTTGTCCGCTTTCACAAGCTATTGGGTAACATGGATGAAAATACATATACCCTTATTAGTCATTCTCACATAAGCTTCATTTCTTAACAAATATCATTACAATTCTATTTTGTTCTTAATCCATCATCATAGGTCTCATTCATGATAGCATAACTCTTTACACATAGGTCCAATGTTTTTCAAACTTTTCAGACCTCTATTTAACACATAAATTCACATTTCTTCTTTTATAACCATGCTCTAATTCAGTCATTAAGGGAATCCAAATCTCCCATTTACAATCAGCTTTAACATGCAGTCATGAGCTGGACCCTTCCTGACTCAAGATCTTATAACTTATTCATAACCAATTAAGGCAATTAAAACTTCATTTCAATAGACTCATATGGCTATCACATATCCAAATATGGCTCAAAATGATGTAAATTGGATGTATTGTGATTTTTACAAGCTCATTACATTTACATTTTTTTTGTGTCACTAACATTAGCAACACCTTTCCCTTTTTCAACCATATCTTATGAATACTCAACAAATTAACATTTCCTTTTACAGAACTTATATGACACATTTTAGCATTTCTTAAGAATAACTCATCATCCAATTCTAACTGTAAGGTCTTCAAACAATTAACTTTCAGTTCTCGTTTCAATCTCGCTAGTATTCTGAACCAGTATCAATTGGGGCCTTTTTCACTTATTTGGCTCACTCTAAAATCGTGGAAAATTCTGGAAGACATTAGACATCTAGATCTACAACTTCTATGTTTTGAGTTTCTCCAGATTCACACGTTAAATGGCTCAAATAAAATGAACAAAGAGAGTTACGAATCTGTCTCTATGACAGCTTAACCTTCAAAACCTTATATTTCGGTTTAACCCCCCAAATCACCATAAAAACGAAATTCCTTCAAGAATAAGTGTCATTAGACATCAAGGAACAATAATCCATCATCCAATCATCAAACTCATACATTCCATCAAATGGGTTTCACAAAAGAAGAGAGAAACCAAGATTTAATCCATAGATCTAAGCAAAGGAATGGAGGCTTACCTTTTTATACCACCCAAATTGCTTGAATCTCCTTCCCTTTCATGTTACAAGGGTTGAAAAAAAACTTGGGGGGCTTCCATGGAGGTTTTCGGTGGTGAGGGAGAGGAAGAAGACAATGTATTTTGTCTTATTCCCAACTTACTCCTTTTATATGCCCCAAGTCCACTTATTTACAAAAATGCCATCCTTGATTTGGTTTGTAAACATCTGCCTGAACAATTTCCTGTGACCACTGAAAAATATCATACATCATTAATTTGATGTCACCAAAAATTATTATTCACTATCATGGTTTTTAAGGACATCAGTCAAAAATACCGATTTATTTTAGTGTACCGGGTATTACAATTATGTGGAAATGTATGGTGCGTCATGTTTATGGATCTACCCAAACCATTCTGATGTGTTTATGTGCTTATATTATGTTAACAAGTTTGATGCATTCATGTTTTGTCACTTGTCGATTTTGACTGAAAGCTTAAGAAACATGTGTTTTATGAACTCAATGAAAATTTTTTATGATAAGTAAAATGGTTTTAAAGGTTTTGTTTATTTTTTTGTTATAAACTGTTACCCGCGAGCTTTCAAGCTCCCCCCGCCCCCGGGCCTTTTTACCCCATCTTCAGGTGATAGCTAAGAGATCAAGTGATCAAAATCCTAAAGGAATTTCTCCAAATTTGTTTAATTTGTATTTTTGAGTTGGTTTTGGGAAAGCAACAAGTTTGTTTGTTAAAGAGCCTTTTGTAATTTGAAATTTTGAGACGATGATGTAATGTGGCTTAGAATGCCATTAAAGATTTTGTAAAACTTTATTGTTTTGCTGTTAATGAAATGTCAATGATGTACAGATGATGTGGGTTGAAATTCGATATACGTGAAGAAGTTATCAACTTGAGTTGAAGATTGTGGAACATGAATTGTTGTTACATATATATATATATATAGATGGATATATATATACCTAAGTGATATTTATGGAATGGAAAGACAAAATTATGATTGATCAGATGTAGTTGGAAGTGATGAGATAAATGAGTTAAGATTTGAGAGTTTCATAAAGTCAAATGGGTAGCTAAATGGTTGTGTTTAGGACATTCCAAGGTTTCACAGTGCAAAATTACAAGTCTTTCATAAGGGGTAAAATTTGTGTTATGACTTCAGGAGAAAATTTGGATTGATATAGACTAAATTAGACCAAGTTGTCTTCTAGAAAGTTGTATGTCTTTCTTCTAGCTTTCCAACGGTATAAAGTATGAAATTTTTAGACCTTTAGATCAAAAGTTATGGTCCTTAGAAAGGGACATGCCTAGGAGTATAAAGATGCATCGTTTGTAAAGATGTATCGTCTATAAAGACGTATCGTCTGTGATGACATCATTTCGTCTGTAGGGATGCATCGTCTATAGCACCCCACTCCCACGATGACCCAAACCTGATATCGATGGTGATATCCGAGTCCGTGCCCTGCGAGGGTGGTTTGCTAAAGCGTTCAATCTTTCAAAAGCCCACAAATTTTTTTTTTGAAAATCGATAACACAAAATACAGAAATCGAAACTCAAATTGGGCCCACATTCATTCATAAACAATTTCACTTAACACAATTTTTAATAGCCATTCGGGCCCTTTCACAATTATAAAACACTTGTGTCATTTCAAAATACAATTTTATACAAAAAGATGTGGAATATACAATTCAATACAAATTGTGAAAAAAAACAAATGCAGACGCGAACTGATCCCGACCTCTATCCTTCACTTGAATGCTGTAGGTATACTCCCGTTGGCCTAACGGGGTTTTCTTCTGAGTCCTGAAAAATATTTGCAAATTTTAGGTGAGTTTTGCAAACTCAATGACTGACCATCATCGATGGCTCACTCAATCACATAACAAATAATTCACATATCACATTATTTCACATTCAGTGCATTTAATCATTCATACTATGTATAGAAAATCACATTTTTCATTATGCATATGCAATGCACATAAGACTCTCTTTCCATTTATTATTTTTATGATTGAGTGCCTGAACTATCCCGTATCCATTGGATATCGGGCTCATTGATAATTGTCCTATATAGGGCTCATTAAACGTTGAGCCTGAGGCTCTGATTCACTTTTGAGCCCGAGGCTCTTTTTCACACGTTGAGCTTGAAGCTCTGATCATTGACTACTCTGGTCACAACTGCCTTTAAATTTCATGCATTCATACATTGGAATGCATCACTCATAATTGTATGTCCCATTCAAACACTTTTTCATCTCATCGGACCTTAGTCTGACATTCCATATTGAAGTGGAGAATTCACAATCTCATTTATATACAAATACAAATACACATTCCTAACACATTTAACAATAACGTTCACATACAATTTGCACTTCAATAGCTCAATCATATATCACTTTCATCGAAACTTATTGTCCGAAATTCAATAATCAAGTCACATTCATAATCATTCATAATCACTCAATTCATAACATAAATAGACAAACAATAAAGTAAAACCATCTAGGTCTACTCATAGTACGCTCCATTTTAGCATTTGTTTCCAAAATCAGGGAGCGCCTGAATACAGACACTTAACCTGCACAACCTATTTATACAAAACATCCATTGTACACTCATCAATAATTACACAAGTAAAAACGTTCATTTATGCACAATCGTAATAATGGACCATGTAAAATACATGCTCAATGACAATCCTGGGCATATGTTCTAGAACACATGTTATGCTCATTTCCATTTCATAATTCATAGGTGTCTAATTTAACTTATACTTACACTTCATTTGTACATGATCAATCTAAATGCTCCTTTCAATCTTTTACCCGTTTTATATGTCTAGCTTATTCATAAGCTTATACTTCAAGAATACTTGGTTACTCTATATCATAACTCAATTTCTCATCATCTCTTTTCTAACCTCACATGATCTCATAATATCCAATTCTCATTCATAGCTTAACAATTTAAACATATGTACACATTTAGGCACATTGCCTATTTATACAATAACCATAAATATTTTACCCACCTAGTTTGCTTGCCAAAACTCCAAGTGATTGGACCAAATTTATACTATAAATTAGGCCCGTTTTCTCTAGTAATTATGCATCTGTTGACTCCTGATCTATGATTTTTATGCTTATTTTGGTCCCGCACATCGAGTTTTGATAAATTGCACATTGTCAAGATTTTGTTGTCATTTGTCATTAATTCGCATAATTTTATTGGGACAATTGATACTGCAAATGGGTTGTATTTTGTAGGACCAAAGGAGTCAACATTCAAGAAGTAAACATGTTGCGAGATTCATTTGGCTTAACTAGAACCTCAATTCGCCGCAGCGAATAAATTAAATACAATTAATTATTGCGACGAGTGACCAAATCCATTCGCCTTAGCGAACTACGTACCATTCGCCGCAATAATGTCGGGTAACCCTTGTAAATGGCAATTAATCCACTATTCGACCCGGCCCGCACAATTCCCTATAAAAACTAACCATTTAGGGCAAAAAGAGAGAGCCGCATTCCCGAGGTAGCTCTCCTTCTTCGTCTTCTCCGTTCTCTTCTGATAGTTTTGTTTTCTTTATTTTGCAGATTCGCCGCCACTTCCAGACGACGTCCACCATCACCAACTGCACCTCCTCTATAGTTCATTGCATTTATTCTCACTGTTTGTCGTTGGAGTCATGGTCAGAGGTGATTGTCCAGCAGTGATGGAGTCACCCGAGATCATGCGTGGCTAAGGTTTCCTTCTCCAGAAGATGTAGCAACGGTCGGAGTTCCATGAGCTTCAAGGGTAATCAACCATTGTTTTAGATTTCATCATATTTTGTAAAACCTCCGAGTTGGAGAGATCAGATCAGATGATGGATTGAATCCGTTTATAGTTTAATCGGATGTAAAACTTGATTTATGTTATGGATTGATTATTGTTGAATGTCGTGCTTAATTACATGGAGTTCATGTATATCGGTTGGATGATTGCATTAATTAATTTAATCGCCTAGTTATGTTTGATTGTTGGTTGTGTTATTATTTGGTTGATTTATTGCATTAATCATTCATCGCATACACTAAGGTTTTAACAAGTTTTAATTAATCGAGTTGATTAATTAATTCTTGGACTTAACGAGTTGTTAAGGTTGTGTTTTAAAACTTAGTGGATTTCAAACCCGACAATTATTTTGAACGATGATGACCGAGCCACATTTTCGGAGAGTTTTTATTAATTGTTTTCAGGTCCATTTAATTTCAATTGCCTTATCTTTCAAAATCCCAAAATATTTATCTTTGCTTTGGTTTAGTTTAATTTTAGATTAATCAATCAAAAACCCCTTTCTTTTATTGCTTTCATTGCATGCATAATTCAAACATTAGGCTAGTCTTAGAATCAATTGGTGCATTGGTTCCTTGAGAGTCGACCCGAGGTTGCATCCTGTATTGCAATCCTTGGTATAAATTTTATTTGACCGGTTTCCAAGGATCAATTCTTAAATTGAACGATAAGTCGCCGATCAAATTTGGCGCCGTTGCCGGGGAATCAAATTAATTGGTTCTCTAGGTTAGCCGTTGTTTGTTTTGATTTTAATTTTTGTCGTTGCATTTTGTTTGCATTGCATAATTTTATTTAATTTCTTTTCTGCTTAAGTGTTTTTAGTGTTAATCTTGTTTGTGATTTCATTCTGCTTTATTTTAAGTGATTATTCGATTCGCTTGCTTTGTTGGTGCAGGCTTTTGGTCGTGGACGAGTTCATCATTCGTCACGCCGAAGTTCATCATTCGCCGCAGCGAGTTCATATATTCGCCGCAATAAAGTTACAATTTATTCATTCACGCAATAATTACTACACGCCGCAATGAACTCGAGTGAATTGAAGCCTTCATATCCATTGTCGTTTTAGTGAGCTATCTTAGGTGAACTTCTCTTGTGCATGCCCCGTAGACTTAGGCTAGTTCATTTTCAACCTGAAATTGAGCGACACCTTAGACAACTTAGGAAAAACAAGAGAGAGCAAGAAAGACTTAGCACACTAGATCGACTAGAATCTGAGATGGCTGAACACCAAGAATATCCCGGTCAACTACCCCGAAATGGAGATCACGGTCTTAACGGTGACCAGGAACGCGTAGATGAAAACAATGCGAACATCAGACGTAGAACCATCCGAGAAGCTACAACCTCGGACATAAACTACGATCCTTTCACTGCTGCCTGCCCTAACTTCGACGTAAATTTCGAAGTTAAAGGTTTATTGATTAACTCCCTACCCAAATTTCACGGTTTGGCGGGAGAGGACCCCTACATGCATCTTCAGCCCTCACAATGATCTCGTCAAAGTATGAAGCTCAGAGAGCACATCCGACCAGTGTGTGGAAGGTATTCCACTTGTCGTTAGAAGGAAAGGCCCGGAGTGGTACATGAGCCTCCCAAGGCATGTCGCTAATGCCTATCATAGTTGGGCCAACTTATGGAAAGCTTTCCGAAAACTATTTTCCAGCCTCGAGGACTTCGTCGATGCGAAAAAGATTTATTCCGCCAAGGGATTACGATTTAACCTTATATGACTTTTGGAACAGATTCCAAGATCTCGTTATCTCGGTGCCCCATCATCGATCCTCGATGAACAATTGGTTCAATATTTTTATGATGGGGTGAAAATCGGAAAAGGGAATGTTGGATGCTGCGTCGGGAGGTTCGTTGATTGACCTCACTGCACCAGAAGCTTGGGCCCTGATAAAGAGGATGGCCCTGAATCATCAATAGTATAGTGCCCGCGATTCCAGGAATGTGAATGAAGTAGAGCCATGACGGCTCAAACTAAGAGAATGGAGAGCCCGAATCAAGGTGGATTCTCGAGCATAGGATAACTTCACGTTATCCTCGATCACTACCGAAGCTTAAGAATCAATGTGCATCGCCCATCGCCTTCCACTAAACCGGTCGCACCTAGTTGCGAATCTTGTGGATCGGTGATGCACATTTCAAAGGTTCTGTCCGGAAGGTATGAAGAAGTGTCCGCTGCTTACCAGGCGGACAAAATTCTAAGTGGGACCTGTATCCAACACATATAACAAAGGATGGAGATCTCATCCTAACTTCGTTGGAGGAATAATGAAGGAAGAGCACCCAACCGTTTTCAACAAGGAGTGGAGCCGACCATCTACAAACCAGCTTCCGATCAAGAAGAGTTGACGGTGCAACCACAGCCACCAAAAGAGGACACTAATCAGCTTCTGCATGATATGATGACGTTGATGAAAGAGGAACGAACATCCACAGCAAATCAATTCAACGCCATCGCGAACCTCATCCAACAGGACTCCGCTAAGAATGCTGCCCGCTTTAGTGCCTTGGAAAAACACATGGAACAATGGGAAAACAAGGCCGAGAACCTGAACTCATATGTCACTCAATTGTCTAATAATTTGAGTGACAACCAAGCTAGGAGTAGCGGAACCATTCCTTCTAACACTGTGATTAACCCAAAGAGTTTAAATGCAATTGAGTTGAGGAGTGGAAAGAAAGTGCATTTCGACATTCCTGAAAAAGAAGAATGCACCGAGGAAATTGAAGTTGAAGAAGCGCCTCAAGTGAGAGAGAAGCAAGCTGTGCGATCAGAGAGTGATCGTGAAGAAGAATTGTTGAGGAACAAGAAGCAATCAACAATTGAGGACAAAGAGCAATCATCGAGCATTTTAGGAAGAAAAATTGATAAGGATAAATCGAGCATAAATGAACCAATCAACTTAAAGGACCTCCCTTTTCTGAACTCGTATCTGATGAGCAAGAGAGTCAATGAGCTCAAACACGAAAAAGAAATCATTGATCTGTTTGGGAAGGTTGAAGTCAACGTGCCCCTGCTGGATTTGATTAAGAAAGTTCCGGCTTACGCCAAGTACCTGAAGGACTTGTGCACAAATAAGAGAAAATTTCGGCCGAACGAACGTGTCCAAGTAAGCTCAAATGTGTCGGCTTTATTTAAGCCCCAAACCTGTAGAAGTGTCAGATTCGGGATCGTTCACCATTCCTTGTGTTATAGGAAAGGTGACCATTGGAAGAGCTCTATTGGATTTGGGAGCGGTGATTAACGTAATGCCGAAATCTGTTTATGAAGCCCTGGGCGTTAAGAGCGTAAAGCCTACTTCTGTAGTCTTACAGTTGGCTGATAGATCCTTCCGTCATCCAGTGGGAATCATCGAGGACATCTTGGTCCAGGTGAAAGGATTAGTGTTTCTGCAGATTTCTACGTTCTAGATATGTCTTCGAAGTTGTGCATGACACTTCCTTGATCCTTGACGACCCTTCCTTCTGATCATGCGAGCACGATGATTAGCATGAAGGAAGGGAGATCACCATGGAAGTTGGTGATCAACAAGTTAGCTTCAACATGTATGAAGCTATGAAGCATCCTCATGAAGATTATTCTCATCGGGTGTTCACATGCTTGATGTTTCTATTGATGAAGCTCGCTCAATTTGTAGAAACTTTATATCCCGCCATCGACGATATTTTTGGAGAAAGTTTTCTTTTGACGATTTTACAGAGCACAATCAAGTGTAGTATGGACGTGGAGTCGACTAGCAACCAAGTTGTTGAGCTGAGCTTGGATATCAAACAAGAGTCCATACCGAGCTACAAGACCCACCTTGAGTGCGGTGTTTTCTTTCCTTCATTTACTATATAATTGTGCTATGTTTTATACCAACGTGCGTATTGTTGAGCATGATTATATTGTTTAAGTGTGGGGGAGGGATATAACCAGTAGAATTAGAGTAGTAGGTATGATTTCCCTTTTTGTTTGAATAATTTGATTCCCCTTTGTTAGCTCTTTGAATCCTTCATGTTGCGCAACTTGTCGCTTTGAGCTTCATGCTATATCCACATTTCGCTTTTGTCTATTTTTGTTTCGTTTCCTCTCGCCTCGCTACTTTTGTCATGTGGACAATGCCATGTTTCAGTGGGGAGTCGCCCTTTATATTTTGCATTGTACACCAATTAAAACTTGTGCATAATTTTGTGGGCCCGTTGCTTTTTTATCGATAAATTTGGACTCAATCAAACATTTTTCTGACTCGTTCTTTTGTGCCCTTCGCATGCAAAGCCCTTATAAGTTTCAAATCGATACTTGAGTTTTGTGAAAATGCTCTCCATTCTTCGAACGATAATTGGTTTTGGCAAAATTTTAACTTTTGAAGTTTTCAAAACAAAGTAAATGGGAGCATGCTAACAAGGTAGCATTTTAAGTTTTAAGTTTTGAGATTGATCATTGAGACAAAACCTTGTTGGAAGGATATTCGAGCCAAAGATTTTTCTTCTATATTTTTGTGTGCATCCGCTTAGTTCATGCTTCTCTAGAACTTGTGTGGCTTTTACTCAAAGCTTGATGGACTAGATTTTGTGGATATGATAGAGGCGTTCTTTCTTTCAGCCCTTTCCCCAAACACCAACCCCTAAACATCGTTCCCTTGCTAGCCCCTTTGAGCCTTCTTGCTATGAGCATTTGCATGCATTTTTCAGATGATGTCAATAGTCAGTTTGTTCTATTTTTAGTGAAAAAAAAAAGTTAGTCTTATTTGTTCCAAAAAAGGGATAATAATGTGTATTGAATCCCAAAATGGGATTAGTATCTTAAAATAAAAAAAATAAAAAAAAATCAATCAAAATTTAGTTTAGTAGAGGTCTAGTTTCAGTATAGATTATCGACATCGATCCCTCATTTTATGCCATGCTCATATTTTTTCTTTTTCTCACACCATCCATTCATTTAGCCTTCCGCTCATTACAACCCTTAAAGACCTCTTGATCTTCAAATTGATAGTCCTTGTAGTGGAGAAATAAAATTGATACAAGCTTCATGGTAGGAGATGTATTAAGTAGATTGAGAGAAAAAATATCCCTACTATACAAGTGAGTCGAGCGTAAACACCATATCCCGAGTGATTCTCCGTTGTTCAATCTCTTGTGCTTAAATTCTTTCAATGTTTGTTTTATTAGCACTCTTTCAATTTCTTTGCGTTAGAATTCGATAAAGTGGATCGAGTCAATTTTGGTTGTTGTTTGAGCATGGGGCAGAATTTTCTTTTACTCTTGTACCTTTTTGACTCTTATAAGCTTTGTTCAGAGTACAAAGGTTTAAATGTGGGGAATTTGATCGACCAAATTTATACTATAAATTAGGCCGTTTTCTCTAGTAATTATGCATCCGCTGACTCGATCTATGATTTTATGCTTATTTTGGTCCCGCATATCGAGTTTTGATAAATTGCACATTGTCAAGATTTTGTTGTCATTTGTCATTAATTCGCATAATTTTATCGGGACAATTGATACTACAAATGGGTTGTATTTTGTAGACCAAAGGAGTCAACATTCAAGAAGTAAACATGCCTTGCGAGATTCATTTGGGCTTAACTAGAACCTCAATTCGCCGCAGCGAATAAATTAAATACAATTAATTCGTTGCGACGAGTGACCAAATCCATTCGCCGCAGCGAACTACAGCCATTAGCCGCAGCGAATGTCGGGTAACCCGGCCTGTAAATGGCAATTAATCCTTTCGACCCGCCCGCATAATTCCTATAAAACTAACCATTTAGGGCAAAAAGAGAGAGCCGCATTCCCGAGGTAGCTCTCCTTCTTTGTCTTCTCCGTTCTCTTCTGATAGTTTTGTTTTCTTTATTTTGCAGATTCGCCGCCACTTCCAGACGACGTCCACCATCACCAACTGCACCTCCTCCATAGTTCATTGCATTTATTCTCACTGTTCGTCGTTGGAGTCATGGTCAGAGGTGATTGTCCAGCAGTGATGGAGTCACCCGAGATCATGCGTGGCTAAGGTTTCCTTCTCCAGAAGATGTAGCAACGGTCGGAGTTCCATGAGCTTCAAGGGGTAATCAACCATTGTTTTAGATTTCTGTCATATTTTGTAAAACCTCCGAGTTGGAGATCGATCAGATGATGGATTGAATCGGTTATATTTTAATCGGATGTAAAACTTGATTTATGTTATGGATTGATTATTATTGAATCTGTGCTTAATTACATGGAGTTCATGTATATCGGTTGGATGATTGCATTAATTAATTTAATCGCCTAGTTGTGTTTGATTGTTGGTTGTGTTATTATTTGGTTGATTTATTGCATTAATCATTCATCGCATACACTAAGGTTTTTAACAAGTTTTAATTAATTGAGTTGATTAATTAATTCTTGGACTTAACGAGTTGTTAAGGTTGTGTTTTAGAAACTTAGTGGATTTCAAACCCCTACAATTATTTTGAACGATGATGACCCGAGCCACATTTTCGGAGAGTTTTATTAATTGTTTTCGGTCCATTTAATTTCAATTGCCTTATCTTTTCAAAATCCCAAAAATATTTATCTTTGCTTTGGTTTAGTTTAATTTTAGATTAATCAATCAAAAAACCCCTTTCTTTTATTGCTTTCATTGCATGCATAATTCAAACATTAGGCTAGTCTTAGAATCAATTGGTGCATTGGTTCCTTGAGAGTCGACCCAAGGTTGCATCCTGTATTGCAATCCTTGGTATAAATTTTATTTGACAGGTTTCCAAGGATCAATTCTTAAATTGAACGATAAGCCGCCGATCACCAAGTCACAATTGTCTTTCCCCTTATTCTTGGGTAGGATTCTCTTGATTTCCTAAAACAAACCAAATCTCATTCAATAGGAATCCACTTTATGTAAAATCACTAAAATTGATTCCAGAACATTCAAACCCAAGCATTTTCTAAACTCCATAAACTAGAATCTTTACAAAAATCCAAAGATTCAATTGATCATACCTTGATTCTTCACCAAATTAAGAGATCTTTAGCTCAAATGGAAGCTCTTTTCTTCCTCTACCTTATTCTCTTCTTGAAGAACTTCAAAATCTCTCTTGAAGGCCAAAGAAATTAAACCCTAGCTTGTTTTCCCTTCCTTCTCTCTTTTATTTCTTTTTCATGTTCTCTCTCTCTTATCTCTTTTCTAATCCACTCATTTTGCTTCTCTAGAATCTTCTCATTCACATTTTTCCTTTATTTATAAGCAAGAAAACACTTCTTCTTCCATTTATGCCCTTAATGAGTGAGAATTGTCCCATTTACCCTTTTATTTGTGCCTTCTGTCTTTTATACTTAAGTTTCTTACCAAAAGCACCCTTGTATATTCTAACATAACACTTTCTTCTAGAAAGTGTCCCCCATTGTCTTAAGTTTCTAATGCCACCGAAATCATTCAATTTGGTTCAGTAGTGTGAAAGTTATACTCTAATATCTCCGGACTGCTTTTATTTCGAGACAGTACTCTATACTCAACTTCCATCTAAAACTTGAAACTCTTAGAGTCCGATTCAGAATTTGATTTCTCCATATAAGTTGTATTCCTATGTTTCTAGTTTACCATAAAACAAAAATCGTCTCATTTGGACTTCTACTGTTCCAAAAAACATCAAAATACTGAAGTATGTTCAGTGAGATAACATCAGTTCATATTATTGAAGAACACACTCACTGTACTTGTCCCACTCTTTTCACTAAATCTTTTTCCATTAGTTTCATATGACTATGATTCTTGGTGAAGATGTAGGGAAATGTCTTACGAATCTAATGGTTCAAGAATCAAGTCATTTGGAGGTCTAGAGAACAAGTTATGGATAAAAGAATCCAACATGTTTATATCTTTACTCGTACTGTACATGCCTTTGCGCAATTGTTATAACTCTCACTACAGATGTCGGATTAACTTTGTTTTTGACCTATTGGAAATAAGACTTCCAAATCTACAACTTTCATGAAGACCTCGAAGGCCAATTCTGTCGTTTAGCTTTTGTATCGTCTCACATTTTGCATCGTCTCACTTTCCTTTCGTCTCAGTTCTATCGTCTCATTTTCATCGTCTCATTTCTATCGTCTGCTTTTCTTCCATCTCATTTCTATCATATGCTTTTCTTTCGTCTCATTTCTATCATCTGCTTTTCTTCCATCTCATTTCTATCATCTACTTTTCTTCCGTCTCATTTTTATCTTCTGCTTTTCTTCCGTCTCATTTCTATTGTCTTCTTTTCTTCCATCTCATTTCTGTCGTCTGCTTTTCTTTCATCTCATTTCTATCGTCTGCTTTTCTTCCGTCTCATTTCTATCATCTGCTTTTTGCGTCTAGAACGTATCCACTTATAAAAATCGTAACTTTTGACTCAGATGTCCAAATTTTACAAACTTTATACCGTTGGAAAGATAAAAGAAAGATATACAATTTCTAGAAGAAAATTTTGCCAAAATCTATCTATATCAATCCCAAAGTTGCCCCTAAAATCCGAAGACAAAATTTTCATTCATACACCAACACTGCACCCAATTCTTCACTTCATGATAATATTTGAGACTCTTAGACACAGAATTAAAATTTGATGTCTTCATAAAAAATGTAGCCATATATTTCTAGTTTAATCCAAATTAAGAATCATCTTGTTTGGATTACTAGAAAAAACATTATGGCTAAAAGACTAAAGCATATTCAGTGAATATTTTTCCAGACCACTACCAATCTTGTTTCTAAAGGTTTCCTTATCACAACTCCTACCAAGATCACTCTTTCTACTCCTTCTACTCTTCACTTTCAATAACATCACATTTAAAAACAATCCTACCCGGAAATTGTCAATGAATGCATGTACACTTATTTTTTTGCCAAGATTCAATATTCATGTGCATATATACTAACATAATGCATGAGCAAGAAAATGCATTTCCTTAATCTCTCTTTGAGCTTACATGTGTTAAAATTTTAGGTCCTAACCCTTAATATGGGGACGGGATGTTACATTTCTCCCCTCCTTAAATAAATTTCGTCCTCGAAATTCTTATCTGAGTGATCAATACGGTAAAGGTAATAATTCCTCATATGCTTCTCCTTTTCCCATATACCTCATCAAATACCCTTCCAAATGACTACAGCTGATAACTCAATAGATCCTTTAATCACTAATTCAGTTATCACACTATCTTCACTATTTCATGAGCATATTTCAGACTACTTACCAACTTTTACTTCGTATATTGTCAATCTATCTCTGTTGATCATACCATTATTTCTTAACCTATTCACATATCACATTTTTTTTTAGTTTAAAACCTCTTTCATCAGTAACACTAACTCATAAAAATTTTCATACAGACCAATTCATAATAACCTAACTTATCCTTTCTCCAAATCTGAGTGCATCTTACCAAGGTGATACTCACAAAATCACTTCATCCCTCTTTTGAAAATTCACTTCACTCTCTTATGTCCATTTCACTATAGTCTCTAAATACGGTGTTGTCATCTTTCATGAGTTACTTTACTCTTATTTTAGATTCATCTCACTCATTATCCGTATCACACTCTTCATTTCAATGTAAGGGTGGAAAACTCCTTACTATCCTACAACGCCCCTTATCGTGCTTTAATGAAGTCACTATAATAACAATTGTTATCCCAATTGGAACTATACATCAATCTAATATTCCTATGAACTCAAAAATATAAGCTTTAAGCCCTTCCCCAACAGTTAAAACTGTTGGTACTTCAAACATGTAACCACTTGTTTCTGCATCTTTAGTAGCTAAAATACAATCTTAGCATATTCCTACTAGGATGTCTAGCTTAGGTTCTTACTTAGGCTTCTCTAACACTTTCTTTGCTCAATCATTTTTATCGGGTACACATACTTCTTATTTCGATCTCCAAATATCATTCCTCCAATTCCACTCGAAAGTTTAGATTCATTTTCAATCCCTCTATGGGACTCACAATTCGGAATCCTTGGCGTTTAGGCTTTCTTACTTCTTTCCAATAAAATTGATCTAGATTTTAATGCAACTAGCAACACTTTATGTTACCCCATATGCTACTCAATATTTTGCACTCCTCTTTACACTAAATTTGGAAACCTTAATATCTGAATGTGTATTATTCCATTATAGAATTGTCTGTTCAGTGTGTCAGATTACAAACTAATTTTACCAGTATAGTACTCATTTGTGCATTTCCTCCAATCTCCATATTTTCCTCAATCTTACATAATGTACATTCCAGAAATGATTTGGCACATCTAATGTCTTCAAGACTTCAAAGCGATTTCTATCATAACACTTCTACCAAGATCACTCTTTCTACTCCTTCTACTCTTCACTTTCAATAACATCGCATTTAAAAACAATCCTACCCGAAAATTGTCAATGAATGCATGTACACTTATTTTTGTGCTAAGATTCAATATTCATGTGCATATATACTAACATTATGCATGAGTAAGAAAATGCATTTCCTTAATCTCTCTTTGAGCTTACATGTGTTAAAATTTCAGGTCCTAACCCTTAATATGAGGACGGGATGTTACATCGTCTGTAAAGATGCATCGTTTGTAAAGATGTATCGTCTGTAAAGATGTATCATCTGTGATGATGTCATATCGTCTGTGATTACGTCATTTTGTCTATGAGGATATATCGTCTGTGATGACATCGTATCGTCTGTGATGACTCCATATTGTCTGTGATGACGTCATATCTTCTTAAGAGTTGCATCGTCTTAAGTTAACTTTGCTTCGTTCTAAGATGACTCCACTTTGTCTTAAGAGTTGCATCGTCTTAAGTTGACTATGTTTCGTCTGCCCTTTTTACTTCGTCTACTTTTTGCTTCGTCTACCCTTTTTGATTCATCTGCTTTTTGTTTCGTCTGCCCTTTTTGCTTCATCTGCTTTTTGCTTCGTCTACTCTTTTGTTTCTATGATAGCGTCATATCGTCTATGATGACATCATATCTTCTTAAGAGTTGCATCGTCTTCATTTGACTTTGTTTCATTTTAAGATGACTCTATTTTGTCTTAAGAGTTGCATCGTCTTAAGTTGGCTTTGCCTTGTTTTAAGATGAATCCATTTTGTCTTAAGAGTTACATCGTCTTAATTTGACTTTGTTTCGTCTTAAGTTGACTTTGTTTCGTCTACCCTTTTTACTTCGTCTGTTTTTTGTTTTGTTTGTTCTTTTGTTTCGTCTGCTTTGTGTTTCGTCTACCCTTTTCGATTCATCTACTTTTTGCTTCGTCTGCCCTTTTTTCTTCATTTGTTTTTTGCTTCGTCTGCTCTTTTGTTTCGTCTGCTTTATACTTCATTTGCCCTTTTTGATTCGTCTATTTTTTGCTTCATCTGCGTTTTTCGCTTCATTTGCTTTTTGCTTCGTCTGCTCTTTTGTTTCGTCTGTTTTTTGCTTCGTCTACCCTTTTCATTTCGTTTGCTTTTTGTTTCCTCTGCTCTTTTGTTTCGTCTGCTTTGTGCTTCGTCTACCCTTTTCGATTAGTCTGCTTCTTGCTTCATTTGTCTTTTGTTTCGTCTACTTTCTGTTTATGTGACCGAGACGTCTTCTTTTATACACTATTCATTTGATACCATCGTCTGGTCCATTTTCGACCTTTTAAATGATATAATCTATCTTTAAGATCATAAAAGTTGTAGGCCTTGAAGTCCTCTTTCGAACCCTCTAAGCATGACCCTGATCTGATATTTATAAAGCAAGATATGCCTTTTATCCTGAAACAGGTTCAATATAATTGAGGACAGAACTAGTTTGATTCTTTCGACTATAACCTTGTTATCCTACCTCCAAATGAGATGACTCTTGTCTCTAAATAAACTAGAGACATAGAGCAATCAAATGATTTAAAGTATTAGAATTTTAACCCAGCCTCTAAGTTTTCTTTTGTAATGGGCCCAAGTGATTACTGAAACTCTGATGGAGTTCTTTGGAATAAGTTCAGTGTTTATGTGTTCGCAAGAATTGGGTTTCGAAAGTGGTGCCCAACAATTGTGATATCAGAGCAGGAAGAGGAATCAATGATGGTTAATGATTTCATTGAAATAAGCTCACGTTTTTACGACCTCTTAGTTGGACTCCGAGAATAGGGTCCAACAATCTTCTCTGCAAATTGGCCCATATATGTATAAAGAGTTTCCTTGAGTCTCTCGGTCCTAGCTCTAAACATAGGTCTAATTGGAATGACAAGCTCGCCCCATCACGTATGCTATTTCCATGGTGTTCTTTGCTCTTGCTCACATAAATCCCTCCCTCCTCAAGAAGATTCTTCCTCGAATCTGAATCTATATCAAAAGGAGAAAAATCAGTAATATTAAAAGTTTCAGAAACAAAATACTAACCTGGTAGGTCAATCTTATAGGCGTTGTCATTTATCTTCTCCAACACTTGGAATGGACCATCACCCCTAGGATCCAGCTTGGATTTCCACTGGGTAGGAAACCTCTCCTTCCTTATATGCACCCAAACCTAATCTCAAGGTTTCATTTTAATAGTGATTTTGTTAATAGCTCTACAGTCCACACACATCCTCCAGGTTCCATCTTTGTTAGGCAAAGGGTTAGGGTTAGAAACTAAACACTCTTTGTATCTCACCACTACTAATGCTCTTTTCTCTCCAGTTACTCTCTTGAAGTCTTTTTCTTTAGCAAACAAGCTTGAAGTGAATCATACATTAGTATAGACTTAATATTCGATATACAAAACGCACAAGAAGGGGGGGTTGAATTGTGTATCTGTTTTTGAATATAATCCCCTTTTTAAACAAACTTCTTATTTTAAAAAAACTTGTTTTCTCAAACGATTGAAAAACAATATTATGAAGTATTGCAATTTACTTCTAAGTATTTGTATCAATAATAGAAATTAAAAGTTAAGAGTTGAGAGTAAGAATCGACACTGCAGTTTTATACTGGTTCACCTCAAACCATGGGCTACGTCCAGTCCTCAGAATTTTTTTTGAGATTTCACTATACCTCTCAAAGATACAAGTATTCTTTTCACCGAGCCTCTTCAGGTCTCTTACAACAAGTATTCTTTTTTAACTTAGCCTCTTCAGGCTATCATCTTTTCTTCCTTCTACAAAAAAGATGTTTCGAGCTTTATTACAGACAATAGTAGCTCTAAGTTTTAGTACAATGGATAAAATTTCTAGCTTTTGAATCTCTAGCCTTTCTTCAAGATCACTAACTTTTTCAGTCTTCAATTCTGACTCGTATTTATAATCTTTGTCTTCAACCACTTCTTTATAACTGCTTCTTTCTTTTTGTTTCTTGATCTTTGAAGAAACGGTTATTCAGTTGAATTCTATAACTTACTCAAAATGATTGATCATCTGACGTGGTATCGACTCTTCGGCTTCGATTCTTTCGTCTCATATTCTTCTGTCTCATTTTCGGTTTCGCTTCGTCTCATTTCTATCGTCTCATTTTCTTCCGTCTCATTTTACTTTCCATTTCTGTCTCATTTTTATCGTCTCATTTTCTTCCATCTCATTTTGGATTTGCATTATTATTTGATCTTCATCAAAATTAATCGTAAATTCATTTTGACTTAATAAACTCTCCCTTTTTGATGATAACAAACAATCATAAAAAAATTATAGCCAAAATCTTCTTCTTCTGAACTTTTCTTCTCTTCTTTGTCTATTCTTTTCTTCTCTTTTTGTTCTCCCCCTATCCTTGTCATTTCTTGCTTCTTTTCTCCTTTCTCCCCCTATTTGTTATTGATCAAAAAGATCATGACTCCAGATGCTTCATAACTTCAGAAAACATTTATCTCATTTTAGTGCGGAGTGACTTGATATCTTTTCGAATATACTCTACTTCTTTATGCAAATCACTCACAAAAGCACACAGATTATCAACTTTATCTTCAATGTCTTAATCATGCTTTTGTTATACTATTTCAAGACCAACGGTCATAGTATATGCATCTAAAGATATGACATTTGGTTCAATTATTGTAAATGTAGGAGGTTTGACATATAAGTTTGGTTCCGGGAGATCAAGATCATCAGGACTGGTTAGTCATGGAACTTGTCTTCCAAATAGGTGTAGAACATCTCCAATTGAAGACACAGTTATAAGGATCTAATGTGCATAATGAGATGCGCAAGTGACTCTATTGAGTAGCTTAGGTCTCCAATCCTAAATGTAACACCCCACTCCCAAGTAACCCGAACCCGATATCGTTGGTGATATCCGAGTCCGTGCCCCGCGAGGGTGGCGTACTACATCAGTCGATTAAAACTCGGTATAACATTTTCACCTCTCTTTCTCTTTTTTTTTGAACCATTTATTAACGCGCATAAGCAAAGAAGAAACTTGAGCCCATGTTCACATTTAATCATTTTCAGTTATTACAGTCATGCAATAATAATTTACAATCAGTCAATGTGTAAAACAATAAAACCACAATGGGTTCATTATAAATACAAAGCATTATTGCACAATGATTGCGGAATACAATTCGATAAGATACTAATGCAGACACAAACTGATACCGACCTCTATCCTTCACTTGCATACAGTACTCCCGTGTCAAACGGGGTATTCTTCCAGACCTGAAAAATAGATGCAAATTTTGGGTGAGTTTTGCGAACTCAGTGAGGAACCATCATCGATGGTTCACCCAATTCATGCATATCGCAAGCAATTCTGATTTCGATCAAGTATCCTTTCAAGATAACATATAACAATTTACAGAACCCATGCAATTTCATAAATCAGTTATCACATTTGTATGCAATGCACATGTGACTCTTTTCCAGTTTATTACAGTGTTGTGACCGAGCGCTTAATAGTGATCAGTAATCAGACGCGTCTAGGGAGTAGGAGAGCCCTCTGGGTATGCACTAACTCCCCTCGAGCTCGAGGTTCGGTTCAGTAACAGTGTTCGAGCTCTAGGCTCTTTTCAGTATTAGTAGCGACTCAGTCACAACTATCATTATCTCGAACATGCCTTTATGCATGAATGCATATGTCCCAATTTACAATTCTGATCGGTTTATCTTTGGTGTCCCATTTCCCATTCCTTCGGACCTTCGGTCCAGTATTTCAGTCATAACCAATTGTTTTTACATTCACAAGCAGTTTTACATAAGTAGCACTTCAATATCAAGTTTCCCTCCATTATCTCCAGTTACACATCCCATAAACAGTTAATAATTCAAAGTCAATCGCAGTCAATTAACAGTCAATATTTCACAATTAATCACAGTAAATACAGTAATGGCAAACCAGCAAACCAATCACAAATAACACATTCCTAATCCCGTCCTTATCCCCACAGTAGACATATAATAATTGAGGAACCAACTAGGTTACTCACCTATTACTTCCGAGCTAATGCCGGGAAGTCTCTGTTACGTCGGTCGATCGACGCTCCAATTGGGCCTCTATAAGAATCAGAGAATAAAATGATCACTAATTGTTCAATCCAAACTAGTAATGATGCACATGTAGGTGTAAAATGCATATTCATGATATTCCCGGCCCTAATCCCATTTTTTTCCATCATAAAATCTGTCTAAAAATTAGAAACCTAATGACGCTGACGGAACTTAATTCGGATCTCTATAGGTCCCCAATTAACTAAAACAGTGGTTAAAGACTCCGCATTCGGACCCACGCCAATTCCTAGTCCGAAAATCCCAATCTCGTAAAATGAAATTAAATGTTCAATGAATTGATGCCTCAAGAATCAGTCAATCGGACGCTTGACGGAAAAATATGAGCAAAAGAACACAAAAATCAAATTTACCCCTAAGAATGTCAAAATTCAAATGAAACTTCTGCCATTCAAAACCTATCAAAACATAACAGTACTTGGTAAATTCAGTAACTTCCACTATCTTCAGTAAAAAAATTACACAATAAATATGCTCAGAAAGTGTTGGACCCCGAACCTTGAGTGACAATTTGACTATGATCAAGTGGATGAGTTGATTGAAATTAAGTTGAAGATCATGAAATAAAGAGAGAAAGTACGAAAATATGAAAAAAAAATTGTGAAATAGTTGACCTTTTTCGCATTTGAAAGTTGACTTTTGTTTGAGGCAAAATTTGATAAAATGGTCTTCTGGAAACTTGTAGATTATGTTGAGAGATTTTTGTGGACATAAAGTTTGTAATTTTTCGATATCGGGAGTGAAAGTTATGATCAGTCAAAGTTTATGTTTGATCAGGTTTGACTTTTATTATGGTTAAAACTTTGACTGAGAAATTAACCTAGTTAGAGGTTATTTGAGCTTTGATGTTCTTCATGAGAATTGAAGGATTTGTTTTGATCTTTATTTCGATATAAAGTATGCAATTTTTCGATCTCGGAATAATAAGTTATGATTTTTACAAGTTTGTATAGAGGATAGTATCTTTGACCGGAAAATGGACTTCCGTAGGAGTCGAATTGAGTTTTATGTTCTTCTTGGAAGATTTAGAGCTTCTCTCAAGTTTTCTATAGAGACTAAGTTTGTCAAAATCGGAGTTCGGGAGTAAAAGTTATAAATTTCAAAAGTTTTTGATTTTTAAGTGAAAAAAAAAAAAGAAAAGTTTTAAGCGCCTCGCAGACGACGCCTCGCCTAGCGAGGCGAGGCGCAAGCTTCGCCCTCGCTCGCCCTCATGAGCTGTGCGCCTCGCTAGGCGACGACGCCTAGCTAGCGGCGGGCGCCTCGCCCTGCCAAGGGCGCCTCGCCCTCATGAGTTAGGCGTCCGTCGCCTCAAGCTGCTTTGCTTCTTAAATTTTTTGATTTCTTTGTTTTCAATCCGACCTTTGCTCACTATTTTGCCTATATCTTTCCGTCCGACATCCGATTGAGTTGATTCTTTTGCGTTGGATTCCTAAGACAATGAATTTCATTTTATAAGAAATTTGTGAACTTTTGAGATTAAATTAATGGTGATTAATTTAATCAAAGTGAGTCGGGAAATTTTCCGAGCATGATTCAGAGTTTTGTTAAATTCGGGATCTGTAGAGATCCGATTGAAGCGATTCTTGAGGCGAAATAAAGATAAGACAAGGGGCTACAAATCATATGAAGACATGAAATGTCAATTTTGACCTTAGGACTTTTAATTTTTGAATTTAAGTTCGGATTAGGGTGTAATTTTTGGATTGGGAACTAGAAGTGTATTTTGCCTTTGCAGGAAATTTTGGGTTAGGATAAAGGCAACCGTTATGCTGCCGAAATTTTTGATAAAAAAAAAAATTTAGATAAAAGTGAGATTTTGGATATGTATAAGTGTATATAAGAGTTTGAGAAATTTGAGATTGGTATGGATTTATATCAGAATATGTACGACTGTATGGATTGAAGATGACGTTGTATGTGATTGAGTAACGAGAAAAGAAATGAGAATAAGAAAAGAAAAAAAATTCATAACGGATTTTGGAACGTCTTAGGATCCCCAACGCGACTATGATCATTCGATAAGTTTTCTTTATTATTGTTTCCGGATGTCGGATGTGTCTGCTTTGATTTCGTTTCGCTTTGCAATCTGTTCGTTTGATTCGATTAGTATTTGCTTCCGCTTGCTTTTGCTTCCGCTTCGCTACTTTCGAATTTGTTCGCTCGCATTTTGTTTTCGATTCGACATATCCGTTTTCCGTTACATTTGCGATGTGCTTTGTTTCATTTATTCATTTCCTTATGTTGAAATTCGATTCGCTTCGATTGTTGCATTTGCCACTTTTGTTCGTTATTTATCGTTTCCATTCGATTTCGTTTTCCGTTCTGCTTCGTTTTTCGGTTGGGATCCGGTTCCCGGATCGGGTCCCAACATTTATGGTATCAGAGCCCAGTAATATGATCTTACTTGGGCGTATGAGTATGAATAAGGAATTGATACGAGTTTGTAAAGATAAGAGTGAATTTGTGAGAATGTGCTAAGTGATCATTTGATTTTGATGAAAGAAGTATGATTGCCTTTAGGAATTTGAAAATTGATATGCATGACTATTTGATGAATTCAAGTGATTGGTTTGATTTGGGTGTTAAGAATATGACCGATTTTCGAAGTGTGTTGAGGAACTTAAGATTAGAATTTCTTGATAAATTGTGATGACTTGATATAGATTAAAAAATGATGACTTAATGAGACAGATTAAACGATGATTGAATCATACTAAGGTTTCTTACGAATTGGACCATTGACTTGTGTCCAGAAGTGTAGAAACAGTAAGTTATGAATATAGTAAGTTGATATGATATGAGTGGTATATGATTTAAGGAAATGAAAATTGTGAAGAGATTGAGAATATGCGTGATGAGTAAATTAAATAAAAGAGTGACTGATTATGAGTTTTGGAAAGAAATTAGTAAGAAAGTGCTTGATGATCTTTGTTTAGAAAGAAATTTATGCAAGAATGAGTTACGTGGAGTTAAGTAAATATGAATTTCGAGGAAGAAATTCTTTTAAGAGGGGGAGAAATGTTGGACCCCGAACCTTGAGTGACAATTTGACTATGATCAAGTGGATGAGTTGATTGAAATTAAGTTGAAGATCATGAAATAAAGAGAGAAAGTATGAAAATATGAAAAAAAAAATTGTGAAATAGTTGACCTTTTTGGCATTTGAAAGTTGACTTTTGTTTGAGGCAAAATTTGATAAAATGGTCTTCTGGAAACTTGTAGATTATGTTGAGAGATTTTTGTGGACATAAAGTTTGTAATTTTTCGATATCGGGAGTGAAAGTTATGATCAGTCAAAGTTTATGTTTGATCAGGTTTGACTTTTATTATGGTTAAAACTTTGACTGAGAAATTAACCTAGTTAGAGGTTATTTGAGCTTTGATGTTCTTCATGAGAATTGAAGGATTTGTTTTGATCTTTATTTCGATATAAAGTATGCAATTTTTCGATCTCGGAATAATAAGTTATGATTTTTACAAGTTTGTATAGAGGATAGTATCTTTGACCGGAAACTGGACTTCCGTAGGAGTCGAATTGAGTTTTATGTTCTTCTTGGAAGATTTAGAGCTTCTCTCAAGTTTTCTATAGAGACTAAGTTTGTCAAAATCGGAGTTCGGGAGTAAAAGTTATGAATTTCGGAAGTTTTTGATTTTTAAGTGAAAAAAAAAAAAAGAGAAAAGTTTTAGCGCCCTCGCTAGGGTGACGCCTCGCCCTAGCGAGGCGGGCGCTGCGCTCGCCCTCGCGAGCTGTGCGCCCTCGCTAGGGCGACGCCTCGCCCTAGCGAGCGGGCGCCTCGCCCTCGCGAGTTGGGCATCCGTACGCTCCGATGCCGTTTTGCTTCTTAAATTTTTTTGATTTCTTTGTTTTCAATCCGACCTTTGCTCACTATTTTGCCTATATCTTTTCCGTCCGACATCCGATTGAGTTGATTCTTTTTGCGTTGGATTCCTAAGACAATGAATTTCATTTTATAAGAAATTTGTGAACTTTTGAGATTAAATTAATGGTGATTAATTTAATCAAAGTGAGTCGGGAAATTTTCCGAGCATGATTCAGTGTTTTGTGAAATTCGGGATCTGTAGAGATCCGATTGAAGCGATTCTTGAGGCGAAATAAAGATAAGACAAGGGGCTACAAATCATATGAAGACATGAAATGTCAATTTTGACCTTAGGACTTTTAATTTTTGAATTTAAGTTCGGATTAGGGTGTAATTTTTGGATTGGGAACACCTGTGAGTAATTTGAGTATAACTTTTGATCTGGGAATCGAAATGAGGAGATTCTTGTTTTGAATTAAACTAGAGACATAAGGCTATGAAGACATCGAGTTTTAATTCTGGGATTAAGAATGTGAAATTTTGGACAGAAATAATCGTACATAGGAAATGTGTTAGAATATGGATATTTCCGCCTTTGTTTTCGTGATAACTTTTGATGTAGTGCTCGAATTGAGCGCGGTCAGTGGCGTTGGATTCGTATGAGTGAGAGGAACATTTCTCAAGAAGGAAGTTTTGACAAATTCCTTCAAATCGATAGTCTTGAATCAAACCGCAAGTAAGTGTAATTTTAAGTTTTGAATGGAGGGCAAATGGTCATTTGACCATCAATTAATGAAACTCATTAATGATTGTCGTTTTGAGCTATTAAAAGCGATGAATGGTCTGGAAAATTACAGAAGAAGAGAAAGAAGAAGAAATAAGAAGAGAGTGGAAGTTTCATTATGGAGAAAAGATGAGATAGAAAGTTATTTTGATTTTTCTACTTGTTTTCTTAAGGATTTTGGGATGGTTCCAAGAGAGAAAAGGTAGAGGAGCATAAGAGCTTCCTAAGGAACCAAAAAAATCAATTTGGAAGAGAAAGAGGTAAGAGAAATTTTCTACTTTGAGATTTTGATTAATTTTCGGTTTAGAATTATGGCATATAAGATGGGTTTATGATTTATGAAGTTAATTTTGAAATATATGCTTTAGGTTGGGTTTAATTTTGGATGAAAATTTGATTAAGGTTTAGGCTTAATTTTATGATTAAGAATTTTGTGAAATTTTGGTGTAGAATTATAGATAATGTTATGGGTTAGTGATATATGATTTCAATTTTGAAGAATTTATGGATTATGATATTGAATTTGGATAAATTGGTTTAGGCCAATTTTAAAATTTGAGGATTTTTGAAATTGAGGATTTAGATATTTTGGAATTAATGTGGATGGATGAATTGTGAGATTAATTTTGAAAATTAAGTTATTTATGAGATTTAATTTGGGTGTATTGGTTTAGGCCAATTTTGAAAATTGGGATTTTCAAAATTGGAGGTTTAAATGACTTGAATATGTAAGGAATAGATGTTTCCTAAGTTCAATTTGGGAAATTAAGTTAATTATGATATTGAATTTGATTGGATTGGTTTAGGTTCCATTTGTAATTTGGGGTTTTGGAATTAGTGATGTAATTATCTTGGAATTAGTAAGAATTCATGACTTATGCATCAAATTGAAGGATTAAGTGATTTATGAGATTAAATTTTGATGAAATTGATTTAGAAATTTTCAATTGGAAGGACGAAAGGAGAAAAGGTCAAATTGAAGCATTGGACAAAATGCTAGCATGGATATGAGGTGGGTAGTATATTTATTTATTGAATTATAAACTAAATGTGAATTTTGAAAATTAAAGAAAGCAAAATTTGATTTTGATAAATTATTATTGATAAAATGTTTGAAAAAGGATGTAAATGTTTGAAATTATGATTTCAAAGGAGTAAAATGAGTTTTAGAAAATGCAAAACTTGTGAATTTCATGGCTTTCAAATTATGTGATTTATGATTTGGATGATTTAAAGAATTGGTGCATATATCGTGATGAGTATGTGATTTAAGTAATGATATGAATTGCATTAGATTTGTTATGTGAATTCATGTGGATACGTGCTTGTGTCATTTATGACACAATATGATGATGAGATTTGAAAAATGTGAAAAATCAAGATTTTCAAAAAGTGCCTTCTAGCAATCAATTCTTTTTAGTTATGTGTTAAGTGGGTTTGGTCGGTCCGTTTGTGAGTCATTGTCTCTACTGTTTAAGCCTTCGCCGATCGCCCGCTAGTGGCATAGGAGTTCGATTCGGACTCCCCTCGTTCATTTACCGCATATACCGCTTATCTGGAAATGTAAAGACGTCTGTTTTGGGCGAACCAAACCAATTCGATGTGTTATGTGTTTTGATTTGTTTATAATGTGATGCATTCATATTTAAAGTCGTGCATGATTTGAAAAGATTTGAGATTTTGAGAAATAAGACAAGAATTTATAATCATGAAATTTGGAAGGTTTATGAAAGTTTTGAAAAGTTTGAAAATAAGATTTGGATAAATGCTTAAATGGGAAATTTTGAAAAGTTTAACAAGAAAATAATTTTCGCTTATTGTTGGTTTATAAATATATTATCCACGAGCTTCCGAGCTCACCCCTTTCATCCCAAATCTCCGTGTTTTACGCAGGAGATCGGATGGAAGACGAGTATGATCATAGTCCGACTTATGCGTGTTCGTAGTATGTTTAAAGTTTAATGTTTGTATCGAGATCTTTATGGATAGTTAGAAAGCTAGTAAAGTGTGTTGTAGTTCGATTGTATATGAATGGTTTTGCTTGTGGCGATAAATGTATAAGATTGTATTATGTTCTAATGAGTTATAAGTATGATTATACTTTATGTATGAGATTGGATTTTGAATGTGGTTGGGATTGATTGAAATTTCTGAGTTGAGATAGTTATGGATTGGATTTATGAAGTGTTTAGAATTAAGATTGTGTTTCTGCTGGTGTTTGGATGCTTGACGGGAGAGTCCGATGGTTACGATATTACGATTAGGGATTATAGAAGTGTATTTTGCCTTTGCAGGAAATTTTGGGTTAGGATAAAGCGGTAGTTATCTTTGAAATTTTTGATAAAAAAATTTGGATAAAAGTGAGATTTTGGATATGTATAAGTGTATATAAGAGTTTGAGAAATTTGAGATTGGTATGGATTTATATCAGAATATGTACGACTGTATGGATTGAAGATGACGTTGTATGTGATTGAGTAACGAGAAAAGAAATGAGAATAAGAAAAGAAAAAAAATTCATAACGGATTTTGGAACGTCTTAGGATCCCCAACGCGACTATGATCATTCGATAAGTTTTCTTGATTATTGTTTCCGGATGTCGGATGTGTCTGCTTTGATTTCGTTTCGCTTTGCAATCTGTTCGTTTGATTCGATTAGTATTTGCTTCCGCTTGCTTTTGCTTCCGCTTATTACTTTCGGTTGTTAAACTCGCATTTTGTTTTCGATTCGACATATCCGTTTTCCGTTCTGTTTGCGATGTGCTTTGTTTTCTGTTTATTCTGTTTCCTTATGTTGAAATTCGATTCTGCTTCGATTGTTGCGTTTGCCACTTTTGTTCGTTATTTATCGTTTCCATTCGATTTCGTTTTCCGTTCTGCTTCGTTTTTCGGTTGGGATCCGGTTCCCGGATCGGGTCCCAACATTTATGGTATCAGAGCAAGAAGAGTTTATAAGGAATCATGCGTACGTATGAGGGAATCTGTATGCGTAGTTGGATTCCGGAACGGGATCCAACAGAAAGGTCACAATGTGATCTACAACTTTCATGAACAATATGAAATCAAATTCAATGGTTAACTAGGTCAAACAATTCAGTGAATGCTGCTGCCCCTGCAAGTACTCAATCTGGACAGTAATGTTCTAAACAGTATATCTCCTTTCAAAAATGTCAAATAAATGCATACTTTATACCTATGGAAAGACCAAACACAATGTTACACTTCTCATGAAGGGCTTCAAAGCCAATTCCATCTCTAACAAGCTTAAAACTTTCATGCAAGTGGCTCGATCAGTATGAAGCAATAATAACCTCATGCAGGTACAGATTTTGAAAATTCATTACTCCCACATCTGATCTCCAACAATTACATGATAAATACCATTTTCAAGATCAATGTTTCCTCTACAACTCTTCAGAAGATCACGCAAGCCAATTCAATTCACAAAAATTGACAAAATTGCTTCCAATCAGAATGTGCACCAAATCCACTCTTAGTCTAGGTTTCACCAAATTGTTCAAAATCAGTCAATATTCCACAGTGCATATCTCACAATATAGAGATCTAAAAATTGCAAAATCAGTGGTAATGGAAATATAACTTGATAAGCTTCAACTTTCGTTTAGACCATTTTCCCTAATTCCTTCTCAATTAATTTAGAAAAATCAGCAAAACTGGTAGATCATTGGTTCGGTTACTATTTACAGTAACCTTAACAGTAACCTTCCATGCCAAATTTCAACCTCTTAATGCTAAAATTAGACAACACCTATTTCACACAAAAATGTAGCCAACAACCCAAAGTTTAATTGGGAACAAACCTTGACTCATTTGCATAACCACACAATGAGTTATGCTCAAAACAGTACAATGGGTCAAAATCTATTTTCCAGCTTTCATCTTCAACTTACACTTCCTATCATGCCAATTCAAATTCTACTACCATAAGCTTCTCAATTGGACACAAAATCAGTCCCTATATCATTCATACATTCACTAGGAGTAACCACCTCAAGTTGGCAGCCCTAACCTCTTCATTTCCATGCAAGAATAATCATCAATATTCAATCAAAATCAAGCTAAAACCAAATTCAACCATAGTCATTCATTATCCTAACACACCATACATTTATGCCCAACAATTCCACCTATAACTTTCATCAAATTAAAGCATCAATAATCATAATAAATGCACTAAAAGTCTCATTGAATGCATCTAACAATTCACTAAAGACATAATTCAAACTTAAAAGAACACTTACCACTTCAAGCTTTCAATCTTTCCCACTCTCCAATCACTTCACTTTCTTACTTCACTTCTAAAGCCCATACATGGCTATCACCTTGGATAGAGACTTAAGCTCATATGCAAGTAAAGAGGGCTCTTAAGGTTGGTGGAAGGTGACTTAAGAGAGAAACAAAAAAAAATTCGATGGAGATGTAAAGAAAGTAGGATTTTCGGTGGATGAAGACTATTAAGCATTAAAAACCATTAGCTCCTTCTCTTCCTTAAGGCATCACCGAGAGGAACACTTATGCTAAAGACAAACATCATAAATTCATAGGACAAATGGCATTAGAAGGAAGAAAGAGACAAATTAGGTATAAGACAAAGTAAGGATAGGATTTAGAAATCCTACTGGAATCTGACCCATTCTAGTCCAATGACCCTAATTTCAATCCCAAAATAATATAGCCGATATGACAGTGCCATTGGGTAGCAATTTTCGCTACCGAAAAGCAACTGGTTAGCCACTTGGCGATTTTCTTCCGGTCCGGGAATTTTCTCCAGAAAATTCCAAAAAAATTCTTTAAAATCCCTTAAAATATAAAACACTCAGTGGCACACTCAGAATAATTTTTCAAACCCAATAACCACGTTAATCACAATAAAATTACATTAGGCACGAAAACCAGGAATGTCAGGTATGCATGTACAGTTATTTCATGTGCACAGATTTCACTGTTCACTAGTACCAGTATGCATGAACAATACTAATAAATCCCTATCAATCTCATCCTATGCCAATTTACTATTTTACCCTTCCTGTCGGGGGTGGGATGTTACAATTCCCCCCTCCTAATAAAAATTTCGTCCTCGAAATTCACAGTCAACGGTTCCAGATGACAGTGATCATATGTCCCTACAGTTCCCATACACTACGTCACTCAATACTTCCGTTACTAAAAGATCGCAGTAAGACAGTCCGTTTCCTCTGTGGCTTTCTCGCTATCTTACCTTTCTCACTTGTCATTTTCAGAGTAGCCACTACCTTTAGTTCCGATGCTATGACTCAGTTTATTATTTCTGAATCTATTCACTCATCACGTTTTATCCCTCCAATAGCCTTTTTCTCCAGTACCATGCAGTCTAATTCGTATTCCATTGAGTACATCTTTTCAAGGTGATACTTACCATAACCTCCTTTATCTCGTCCCTGACGATTCACTTTCCTTTGGTACCAATACAGTGACATGAAACTCCATTTCGCTATAACCAGTGATAATTTACCTAATGCAGTCATTCTTTATAATCCATTGACTCTTAGTTCAAATTCAACTCTCTTTAGACAATTCACTGTTCTATAGTGTTTACGCACTCTATTCGGATATGTATTTTACTCTATTTCATTTGTCCGATCCTGATCCACTCCAGCTATCCCATGCAGTTTTCCCAAGCCCATTCCTTTGTTTCACTCATCACAAGCATCTCGACTCGCTGTTGGTCTTTGCCTCTTGTTAGGTATTTTTTGTGTAATACAAGCGTGTACAATTCCATCCTGTGCTCACCATTAGTCCTATAATCATTCAGTAAAAACTAAATCATGAAGTTATAATCCTCTGCAGTCCAAACCCTTAAGCACTTTTTCTATTGAATAGGAACTTCAAACCTCTACGCACTTAAATCTATAATCACTTCGTTCTATACCCCTAGTGATTCAATTTCACTTTTCGCATATACTTACTAGAATGTCTAGCTTCGACTGTTCACTTTCTTGTTATATCACCTTCTGACGGGTACGCATACTTTTTCTTTGAATCATTCAATATTGTTTTTTCCGATTTCACTCGCATATTCAGACTCATCATAGGACTCACCACTTTAACTCCTGCACTCTTAACCTTTCTTACCTTTATCTAGTATCTCAATTTTCCAGAAACACTTCACAATTACCCAAAATCTACTTGACATTCTTTGGAAATCCTATATCGTAATTGGTGCATTCCTTGCAACATTATCTGCTCACTATTTGAATTTTGTAGGCGTAAATTATGCTCATTTCAAAATTAGCGGTATAGTAGTCATTTATACTGTCTTTTCCTCGAACTAACACAATGTATTCTTATAGGAATCTAAAGTCTCAAGGCTTGAAACAATTTCACTCATGATCGATACCATTTATCAAAAACAATTGATTCTTCGTATACCGTTCTAACAACTTGACATGTCATCCCACACTGCTCAATTTCCAAAGGAATGCTTCTTACCAGTGTCAGGTTCTTCCATTATTCATATAACTCTTTTACTTTTCAACATTTGCAAACACATAGTCATCAATTGATACCATTTATTTACCTCATATCAATTTCTAGACATTATTCATTGTTGTTTTTAACAGACATCAGTCAAACTTTTCAGTGAGTCCACAGTTAGTGTATTTGCGATTCCTTAATGAAGGTAACATTACATCACATCAGTTTCATTTTCCCTTAAGGACTTCTTGTTGCTATGAACTTTCTCTTATCAATTGCTTTCCTGTCAGTCACATCGACATATGCCAATACCTAGTCATCCGTACTTGGACTTCCATAAATTCCACTTTATTTGAGTATTTCACTTCGCAGTTCGGGACTATTTTCTTCTTAGTTTCAAATTAAGATTTCTCAACAGTTTTGCATCACATATGGAGATCTATTCACTTCACATTGCAATAGAATCGCCTCAAATTAAAATTCCACTTACATAGTTGGATACTTTACATTTCCGTATACACAATGCAGATAACCTCAGTAGTATATTTTTCACTTGTTATGCCTAAATCTTCTCTTGAGATATGTCTCAATTTCACTTTTAATTTCATCCATACATATTTTCAATTTGTTCCTGTCATGACCATTCGTCTTGCAACCGGCATTATACTGTTCACCACATTCTCATCAGCCAACTAGTTTCCCTAATTGCTTTTCAATCATCCGTGGTATCTCAAAAGCTCAATTTCAACTATACGCACAATCTCAGTCAGAACAATTTTATGCCATAATTTGAAAGATCAAAACATTCCTTGCACTAAATACACTTTCTTTAACCCTTATACTTTACTATACACATTACCCGAAATCATTTCATCTTATCCGGAAGCCAATTATTAACCTATACGATTCAGAATTCCACAAAACTCATTTCTGTTTATGCCAATCCTCAAATAGAGGAATGATGCCATTATCATTCTACATTTCCTCTCATACAAGTACACTCAGTCCTCTTATGTCATACTTTAACCCATTATGAACTTTACACTTATAGCTACTCATAGTAGCACATATTTAATCATTCACCGATCATTTTCTCTATTATTTCCATGTATCTTTCACATACGTTTCCTTAATCATGATCAACTTTACTGTCCAATAGATACTCCCAACGGTAAATCGACTTAAATGCGACAACTCTTTTCATATATCACTATCATTGTTTCATTTATTTATTTTTTTTATTTCCCTAGTTTCATTCCCATATCATTCATGTATCAGCTTGACCTTTTAAGGTCATATCCACTTAGCTTATACAATGTCATCGCATTATTGCTACGTCTCTCTTTATTTTTCTCAGACAATCTATGATAGGGGATTCACAGTATTATTACATTCGGGGATGTGTTCCCAAAACACGACAAAATCGTTGATACAACTCCACTGTATCTCTGTCTGTTTACCCATCCATTTACCATTTCTGTATCCAAATACATCTTTTCAACCAATCCTGAATTCCCGATACCCAATCAGTAGAAAATTGACAGTCTGTCTTTTTCCCTTACAATCTTATTATACTGATTTCCAAACTCTTAGCACAATATTCGCATACCCATTTCAGTCTCAAGCTTATGCGCTCATGATCACAACCGTTTCACGAGTTCATTTTAGTTTATCTGTACACTTTTATCTCACCATTTCTACTTTTTCTTACTCTGCTAGGCACTTTGCTCTTTCAGTTCTAGGTAGACCATTACGGTACAATATTGATCTTATTACAATCTCACTATCATCATCTATCTCTGCTATCTACTAATATCGAACACAAATGCAGTGAAACAATATCTGCCTGATCGGACCATCTACGTTTTACTCAGTTCCAATGTTTCCCATTTCATCACATCTACAGTCAGAACTCTAATTTTCCAATCATACCGGACTTTTCATCTCACTTAGTCACTTAACAAGTATACACACGTAGGATTTATCCTCATGTGACTCAGACTAGGGATCAGTTACCACGGTCTGCAACGACACGACTCAAATGCATGTAACTTGACCTATGTTTCAGACTGTGCCCAGATACATTCGTATTGCTGGGCTTTGATACCACCTAAATGTAACACCCCACTCCCGAGTGACCCGAACCCGATATCGTTGGTGATATCCGAGTCCGTGCCCCGCGAGGGTGGCGTACTACATCAGTCGATTAAAACTCGGTATAACATTTTCACCTCTCTTTCTCTTTTTTTTTGAACCATTTATTAATGCGGCATAAACAGTAAGAAACTTGAGCCCATGTTCACATTTAATCATTTTCAGTTATTACAGTCATGCAGTAATAATTTACAATCAGTCAATGTGTAAAACAATAAAACCACAATGGGTTCATTATAAATACAAAGCATTATTGCACAATGATTGTGGAATACAATTCGACAAGATACTAATCTGAACCTAAACCGATCCCGACCTCTATCCTTCACTTCAGATACGGTACTCCGTGTCAAACGGGTATTCTTCCGCACTGAAAAATAGATGCAAATTTTGGGTGAGTTTTGCGAACTCGGTGAGGAACCATCATCGATGGTTCACCCAATTCATGCATATCGCAAGCAATTCACGCTTCAGTCAAGTATCCTTTCAAGATTAACATATAACAATTTACAGAACCCATGCAATTTCATAAATCAGTTATCACATTTGTATGCAATACACATGTGACTCTTTTCCAGTTTATTACAGTGTTGTGACCGAGCGCTTAACAGTGATCAGTAATCAGACGCGTCTAGGGAGTAGGAGAGCTCTCTGGGTATGCACTAACTCCCCTCGAGCTCGAGGCTCGGTTCAGTAACAGTGTTCGAGCTCTAGGCTCTTTTCAATATTAGTAGCGACTCAGGTCACAACTATCATTATCTGAACATGCCTTTATGCATGAATTCATATGTCCCAATTTACAATTACAGTCAGTTTATCTTTCAGTGTCCCATTTCCCATTCCTTCGGACCTTCGGTCCGGTATTTCAGTCATAACCTATTGTTTTTACATTCACAAGAAGTTTTACATAAGTAGCACTTCAATATCAAGTTTCCCATATTTCGGACACCTATGGTCCGAAATCAATCAAAAGCAAACACCCATAAGCCCTCCATTATCTCCAGTTACACATCCCATAAACAGTTAATAATTCAAAGTCAATCGCAGTCAATTAACAGTCAATATCTCACAATTAATCACAGTAAATACAGTAATGGCAAACCAGCAAACTAGTCACAAATAACACATTCCTAATCCTGTCCTTATCCCCACAGTAGACATATAATAATTGAGGAACCAACTAGGTTACTCACTTATTACTTCCGAGCTAATGTCGAGAAGTCTCTGCTACGTCGATCGATCGACGCTCCAGTTGGGCCTCTATAAGAATCAGAGAATAAAACGATCACTAATTGTTTAATCCGAACTAGTAATGATGCACATGTAGGTGTAAAATGCATATTCATGATATTCCCGGCCCTAATCCCATTTTTTCCATCATAAAATCCGTCTAAAAATTAGAAACCTAATGACGCTGACGGAACTCAATTCGGACCTCTATAGGTCCCCAATTAAATAAAACAGTAGTTAAAGACTCCGTTACCTGGACCCACGTCAATTCCTCGTCCGAAAATCCCCAATCTCTCAGAAAATGAAATTAAATATTCAGTGAATCCGATACCTCAAGAATCAGGTCAATCGGACGTCGGACGGAAAAAATATGAGTAAAAGAACACAAAAATCAAATTTACCCCTAAGAATGTCAAAATTCAAATGAAACTTCTGCCATTCAAAACCTATCAAAACAGAACAGTACTTGGTAAATTCAGTAACTTTCATTATCTTCAGTAAAAAACTTACACAATAAATATGTTCAGAAAGATCACAATGTGATCTAAAACTTTCATGAACAATATGAAATCAAATTCAATGGTTAACTAGGTCAAACAATTCAGTGAATGCTGCTGCCCCTGCAAGTACTCAATCTGGACAGTAATGTTCTAAACAGTATATCTCCTTGCACAAATGTCAAATAAATTCATACTTTATACCTATGGAAAGATCAAACACAATGCTACACTTCTCATGAAGAGCTTCAAAGCCAATTCCATCTCTAACAAGCTTAAAACTTTCATGCAAGTAACTGATCAGGGCAGCAGTCAATAACCTCATGCAGGTACAGATTTTGAAAATTCATTACTACCACATCTGATCTCCAACAATTACATGCTAAATACCATTTTCAAGATCAATGTTTTCTCTACAACTCTTCAGAAGATCAAACAAGCCAATTCAATTCATAAAAATTGACAAAATTGCTTCCAATCAGAATGTGCACCAAATCCACTCTTAGTCTAGGTTTCACCAAATTGTTCAAAATCAGTCAATATTCCACAGTACATATCTCCCAATATAGAGATCTAAAAATTGCAAAATCAGTGGTAATGGAAAGATAACTTGATAAGCTTCAACTTTCGTTTAGACCATTTTTCCTAATTCCTTCTCAATTAATTTAGAAAAATCAGCAAAATTGGTAGATCATTGATTCGGTTACTGTTTACAGTAACCTTCCATGCCAAATTTCAACCTCTTAATGCTAAAATTAGACAACACCTATTTCACACAAAAATGTAGCCAACAACCCAAAGTTTAATTGGGCACAAACCTCGACTCATTTACATAACTACACAATGAGTTATACTCAAAACAGTACAATGGGTCAAAATCTATTTTCCAGCTTTCATCTTCAACTTACACTTCCTATCATGCCAATTCAAATTCTACTACCATAAGCTTCTCAATTGGACACAAAATCAGTCCCTATATCATTCATACATTCACTAGGAGTAACCACCTCAAGTTGGCAGCCCTAACCTCTTCATTTCCATGCAAGAATAATCATCAATATTCAATCAAAATCAAGCTAAAACCAAATTCAACCATAGTCATTCATTATCCTAACACACCATACATTTATGCCCAACAATTCCACCTATAACTTTCATCAAATTAAAGCATCAATAATCATAATAAATGCACTAAAGTCCCATTGAATGCATCTAACAATTCACTAAAGACATAATTCAAACTTAAAAGAACACTTACCACTTCAAGCTTTCAATCTTTCCCACTCTCCAATCACTTCACTTTCTTACTTCACTTCTAAAGCCCATACATGGCTATCACCTTGGATAGAGACTTAAGCTCATATGCAAGTAAAGAGGGCTCTTAAGGTTGGTGGAAGGTGACTTAAGAGAGAAACAAAAAAAAATTCGATGGAGATGTAAAGAAAGTAGGATTTTCGGTGGATGAAGACTATTAAGCATTAAAAACCATTAGCTCCTTCTCTTCCTTAAGGCATCACCGAGAGGAACACTTATGCTAAAGACAAACATCATAAATTCATAGGACAAATGGCATTAGAAGGAAGAAAGAGACAAATTAGGTATAAGACAAAGTAAGGATAGGATTTAGAAATCCTACTGGAATCTGACCCATTCTAGTCCAATGACCCTAATTTCAATCCCAAAATAATATACCCAATATGACAATGTCATTGGGTAGCAATTTTCGCTACCGAAAAGCAACTGGTTAGCCACTTGGCGATTTTCTTCCGGTCCGGGAATTTTCTCTGGAAAATTCCAAAAAAATTCTTTAAAATCCCTTAAAATATAAAACACTCAGTGGCGCACTCAGAATAATTTTTCAAACCCAATAACCACGTTAATCACAATAAAATTACATTAGGCACGAAAATCGGGAATGTCAGGTATGTATGTACAGTTATTTCATGTGCACAGATTTCACTGTTCACTAGTACCAGTATGCATGAACAATACTAATAAATCCCTATCAATCTCATCCTATGCCAATTTACTATTTTACCCTTCCTGTCGGGGGTGAGATGTTACACTAATGGATCTGTATTGCCCTTCTGTAAGTCTTCCAACTACCTGAGAAGAGTCTTCAGTAGTTCGCTGACCACAATTTCTTCCTGATGCTTTCGAAATGTAATGGAAAACATAGGTTCCTTTCTGTTGGACTGCATAGCATGCTTCATCAATGTTACTCACTTCAGCTTCGATGTGTTCTTCTGTATGATCACTTGTTATCCCTTCAGGATACAGTTTCTTCTTCCCTTTTTCTTCATTACGAGCAATGTAAGGTCTTGGTTGAATGTCAAGCACAACCTTGATCACAGTTCTCAGGCAAAACCTTGATCACATTTCTCTTTGTGATTGGTAAAATAGTGTACTTCTGCCTTGTCATCTGTGTGGGGTATGGTTTGGTTCCTTCATCCCTCAGAAAACCATACATACTTTTCTCCTCATCACTCAACAGATGCATTGTACTATTACTTACCAAAATTGGTTGTAATTGTGCCTTGACTGACCTTTTTGGGGTTTCTCTAATGATTATAGAGTTGCTACTCCTGACAGGTTGGCTTTCTTCACTAATCTTGACTTTTAAGTACTCTTTTCTTAACGGTTGAGAGGTATTGACCTGTGCTGGGCTACGTTCAACTAGCTTCTTCCTCTTCTGAGAAGCAATAGAAGTGCTCTTCTTCATACTGATTTTCTGCTTTTTATTTTCATCAATCAGTCTAGAAGTCTGCTGAGATTGAGATTTCTCTTTCTCAAACTCCAATTTTCTCTTAATCTCAGTCTCTTTAGCCAATTTTATTGAATCTTCTTTGAAAATTGAAACTAAAGACCTAGTTTCCTGAGGTGTTTTCTTCTCAGAGTCTCCACCATGAGTCAACTCTTTCCCTTTCTTTTCTTCTTGTTGACGCAGGGTTCGAACTCTAGGCGACCTTTTTGCTTGTTTCGGTCTCTCCAAAAGGAGTATTTCCCCCCTTTCTTTTCAGGGGTCACTTTCTCCCTATATTGTACCTGGCTTCCTTTGGTCTCTCAGAAAAGAGTATTTCCCCCTTTCTTTTCAGAGGTCACTTTCTCCCTATATTGCCCCTGGCTTCCTTCTTTATGAGAAATCGCCTGTCCCTTTATTGATTTATCTGATGATTTTTTTTCTCCTTCTACAACACACTTCCCCTCAATCCTCGCTTTCGTCTTAGAATCTGCTTCTTCTTTCTCCAAATTCCTCAAGCCCATTCTACTAATTGTTGCAGAATTGATGACACTTCTGATATTCAGCTTCATCCTGTTTCCTCTCTCTAGAAGGACTCCAGAGTCTCTGAATATTCTCATCAACATCATTCCATATGGTAGAGCGGTCGAGTCTTTCTTAATCTTTTTCATATAATGGAAAATACGGAATGGTAGATTTATAGGCTGACGATTGAGTAGATGAAATAAGCATTGTTTATCTAGCGTTGTTACCAAATGCCTTGATCCTGTTCTTGGTAGAATACAATGAAAAAGAAGTGAGTGTAGAACCCTAGCCTTTAGAACAAGACTTGAAGCCTTTTTCTTCTTTGGATCATTGCTTCCATATAATTGCCAATTGTTCTGAGTCTCCTTCACGCTAGCTTGCATCATCCATTTAGCTTTATTTGTGAGCTTTTCTCCATCAAATGGACACTCAATGACCTTCTCGATCATCTTCATTGTCACTATAATCGACAATCTATCCACCGTAGATACAAGAGTATTGTCTACCACTTCCATATTTTTCCAGAAGTCATACACTTCATTTTTGTAGACTATCTCTTGAACTCGAAAGAAATTCCTCCACCCGGCTGCGACAATCTCCAGTTAAATATCCATCTTGTCCTACTTCAATGACTCAAAATCAACAAGTCTTCCCTTTGACATAACTGGCTCCATTTGTTTCTATAGTTAACAACGAACTGAATGCACAGAAGTATTTTTCAAAGAGGTGAAGCTAGTTTCTAAGGTTGAGAGTGTGAGCAAGGAAGGTTTGATATCCAAATAGAGTAATGAAGAGATTTTGTTGAGGGTTTCAAAGGTCGATGTCAGGGTATGCCAAGAGTGTTCTAGAATAGGTGGCGTTCTCAAGGCTATGAGAAACTTTCCCTCCAAAACTTTCTTATAACTGACGTTACCAGCTGTAACTCACTGTTACTGTTACCATTAACTCTTTCGACCTTTTTTATCTAGGTCATGATGCGTCAGACGGTTGATCACTTAGCATAACCATGTTAAAGTTTCATCTAATTTCTTTGAATCTTTCTTCACTTAATGGCTTAGTGAAGATGTCTGCCCACTTATAGTTCATCTCAACAAACTGAAGCCTTACGATCTTCCTCTGAACGTAGTCTCATAGAAAATGGTGTCTTACTTTGATATGTATAACTCTCGAGTGTTGTATTGGTTTCTTGGATAGGTTGATGGCACTTGTGTTGTCACAGTAGATTGGGATTTCTTCTTCTTGTACTGGGTAGTCCTCTAGCTAGTACTTGATCCACAACGTCTGTGAATAGCAACTTGCAACTGATATATACTCGGCTTCTGTAGTTGATAGAGCAATTGAGCTTTGCCTCTTACTTGACCATGAAACTAGGTTGTTGTCAAGGAAGTGACATCCTCCACTCGTACTTTTTCTATCAATCCTATCTCCAGCATAATCCGCATCACAATAGTCAATTAACCTGAAATCTTTACCTTTCTCATACATTAAGCAAAAATCAATAGTACTTGATAGATATCTCAAAATTCTTTTAACAGCAATGTAATGAGACTCTCTAGGATCTGCCTAAAATCTTGCACACAAGCAAACACTAAACAAAATGTCAGGTCTGTTTGCTGTAAGGTAAAGTAAGGAACTAATAATCCCTCTATACAGGGTTTGATCAACCTTCTTGCCAGTTTCGTCCTTGGATAAAAGGTTTGAAGGATGCATCGGAGTTGACATTGGTTTTACTTTTTCCATATCATATTTAGACAACAGTTCCTTAACATACTTTTTTTTATGAATAAAAATCTTTTTTCGATTTACTTAACTTGCAACCAAAGAAAGAATTTTAATTCACCCATCATGCTCATCTCAAATTCATTTTTCATCAATTTTTCAAAATTAGTACATAACACTTTAGAGGTAGCACCAAAAATAATATCATCAACATAAATTTGAACAATAATAAAATCATTCTTTATGCCCTTTCTAAATAAAGTTTTATCCACCTAACCTCTAATGAACTTATTCTCAATAAGAAAAGAACTCAGACGATCATACCAAGCTCAAGGAGCTTGTTTCAAGCTATACAAAGCCTTATGAAGTCTATAGACATGATCTGGTTTCTTGACATCCTCGAAACCCGGAGGTTGCTTCACATAAACTTCTTCATCTATAAAGTCATTTAAAAAGGTACTCTTCATGTCCATTTGAAATAGCTTTATGTCATGACAGACAGCATATGCAAGCAAAATCCTAATAGCTTCTAGTCTTGCTACAGGAGCATAAGTCTCATTGTAGTATATTCCTTCCTGCTGATTATAGCCTTGTGCTACTAATCTCGCTTTGTTACGACTCACTCTTCCTAATTCGTCTAGCTTATTCTTAAAAACTCATCTAGTTCCTATGATGGACTTTTTCGATGGTCTGGGAACTAAGGACCAAACTTTATTCCTAATAAACCAGTTCAACTTGTTGGACCCCGTCTCTGAGGCCCAACATTCGGACCCATATAAGCATAGCAGACCCAAAACCGAACACAAACCGACCACAATTAGAGAGACTTTAATGGAAAATTTGGGATTGGCTTTTTAAGAAAATATGTTCCTTATGCTCTCACGATTCCAACGCCACTGAAAACTGTTGGGACCCGATCCGGAAATCGGATCCCAACCAGAAAACGAAGGAAACATGAAGCGGATTCAAATCGAATAAATCGAATCACAACATGCAAAAGCAAACGCAAAACAAATACGAAGGTATCGAATCAAAACGAATCGAATACAAATCGAATCGAAACCAATTTTTGATACGTAACAAAAACGAAACCGACATCCGTGAACAAATATTTTAGGAATCACTGTCGCGTTGCGTTGGAAACCCTAAGACTGATCCAATCCGAAACCGGTATAAAAATTTTTTTTCTTCTTTTTCTTTTCTTTCTTTTTCGTTTCTTCCACCTTCCTTAATCAATTTCTCAATTCATAATCATAACCATTCCATACAATTCCCTTTTTGGAAACTCATCCTCACCAATTTCAATTCACTTAATTCATCTTAATCATTTCTTATACAATCATATAAATCCTCAAACTCATTTCTTTAAACCCATTTTACCAAAATTTTACCGAAATTTCGGCAGCATAACGGTTGTATTTTGACAGCCCAAAAATTTAAAAACCAAAGAAACGCACTTCTAATACACATAATCCAATAGCACAAGGCAACATCGGACCTCCCGTCCAGCATCCAAACACCAGCAGAAACACAATCTTAGTTCTAAACACTTCATCATTCCAACACTTTCTAAGATTTTTCTCCAAATTTTCATTTGTTTCAAAACATTTATATCCAGTTTCAGGAATTTCATACTTGAAAAATTTACTTTCTCGTTTCTCAAAATCTCAAACCTTTTTTAAAACATGCATACCTTAAACATGAATGCATCACATCATAGTGTATCACATCATAATCAAATTAAAACACATAACACATCGAATTGGTTTGGTTCGGTCTAATAGACGATCGCACATTCTCAGATAGCGGTTTCATGCGGCCGTGAATGAGGGGAGTCCGAGATCGAACTCCTATGCCACTAGTGAGGCAAATGGAGAAGGCTATAACAGTAGAGACAATGACGACTCACAAAAAGACCGACCAAACCCACTTAACACATAATCTAAAACTAATTGATTGCTCAAGGCACTTTTCAAACATCTTGCTTTTCACATTTTCATCTCATAACATCAAATTGTGTCATAAATGACACAAGCATATATTTACATAAATTCACATAATCAATCTAATGAAATGCACATCACCAAATTAATCACATAATAATCACATTCATGACCAAACATGCACTAATTTCTTTAAATCATTTAAATCATAAATCGAATAATTTGAAACTCATGAATTTCAAAAATCTTGTATTTTCTCAAAATCATTTTCATAAAATCATTTATCAAAACTTTGCTTCTTAATTTTTCAAATTCGCATTCTTAGCTTACAATTCAATAAATAAATATACTACCCACCTCATATCCATGCTAGCATCTTGTCCAATGCTTCAATTTGACCTTTTCTCCTTTCTTCCTTCCAATTGAAAAATTCCCTAAATCAATTTCATCAAAATTTAATCTCATAAATAACTTAATCCTTCAATTTGATGCATAAGTCATCAATTCTTACTAATTCCAAGAAAGTTACATCACTAATTTCAAAAACCCCCAAATTACAAATTGAACCTAAACCAATCCAATCAAATTCAATATCATAATTAACTTAATTTCTCAAATTAAACTTAGGAAATATCAATTCCTCTCATATTCAAGCTATTTCAATCTCCAATTTTGAAAATCCCCAATTTTCAAAATTTGCCTAAACCAATTTTCACAAATTCAATATCATAAATCACAATTTCTTCACAATTGATTTCATATTTCATCAATTCATACTAGTATTGATGATTCTACACCATTAATTCACAAAATTTGGGAAAATCCCCAAATTCCAAATTAAGCCTAAACCCCCAATTTACAATTTTTCAAATTAAACTTCACCTAAAGTATAAACATCAAAATTAACTTAGGATATCTCAAATTCATCACTAATTCAAGCCATCTAAATCATCAATTTCAAAAACCCCCAATTTTCAAATTTGACATAAACTCCAATTTTCAATTAATCCAAAATTAAACATAATCATAGTCTAATCTCTTCAAATAATCATAGATAAACTAAATCCATAACCATTCCAAGCTTAATCAACCATCAAACTAATCAAAAACTCAAAATCAAAACTTTCTCTCTCTTACCTTTTTCTCCTCCATTTTCGTTATTTTCAAGCTCCATGGACAACTTCCATCTTCTTCCTCCTCTTTGTTCTTAAAACCAGCGAAAATATCTAAGAAAACCCATAAAAAAAACCTTGCTTCATCTTTCTTCTCCTTCCTTCCACCATAGCCGACCATGCTTCTTCTCTCTTCTCCAATGTTTCTTCTTCTCTTCTTCTTATTTCATTCTTTCATTTTTCCTCATAAATCGTGAATCTTCTGCTGTTTCTGGGAGTAAAAACGACAGCTTCTTGTGTGTTTCATTTAATGAAACACAATTTACCATCTTGCCCCTCCAATTAAGCCTATTTCCAAGTTTGCCCCTGTGCAGGATTTTGAAAAACTGATAACTTGTGTCCTGATTTCTAGCATCTAAACGAAATAATTTGGACAAACTTTCTTCATAAAAATTGTTCCTCTAGATCATACAAATCCAACGCCATCAACAACGCTCAATTCCGATCACTACATCAAAAGTTATATGCAAAACAGTTCGGGTATATCCATATTCTAACACATTTTCCATGTATGATTATTTCCGTCCAGAAATTCACATTCTTAATCCCAGAATTGAAACTCAATGTCTTCATAACAATTGTAGCCTTATGTCTCTAGTTTAATTCAAAACAAGAATCGCATCATTTCAATTCCCAGATCAAAAGTTATGCTTAAAATACTCTCAGGTGTTCCTAATCCAAAAATTTCACACAAATCCGAACTTAAATTCAGAATTTGAAAGTCTTAGGGGCAAAATTGACATTTCATTTCTTCATATGATTTGTAGCCCCTTGTCTTATCTTTATTTCGCCTCAAGAATCGCTTCAATCGAATCTCTACAGATCCCGAATTTCACAAAATACTGAACTATGCTCAAAAAATTTCCTGACTCAATTTGATTAAATTAATCTCCATTAATTTAATCTCAAAAATTCACAAATTTCTATGAGGATGTAGATAATTGTCTTAGGAATCCAACGCCATAAGAATCGACTCAATCGGATGTCGGACGGAAAAGTTATAAGAAAAATAGTGAACAAAGGTCGAATCGGAGGAGGAAGCAAGAACACTAAAGGAGCAAAGCGCGCGTCAGATAGGCGAGGTCACCCCGGTGACTGTCGCTCGGTGACGCTTGTCGCCCTGGTGACGCGAGCCAACGCCATCGCCTTGGTGACGCGAGCCAAACGCTCGCCGTCACCCTGGTGACGCGTCGCCCTAGCAACGGGAGTGATACATTTTTCTTTTTTTTTCACATAAAAAATCCAAAACTTCCAAAATTCATAACTCTCAATTCCGAACTCCAATTTTGACAAACTTAGTCTCTACAGAAAGCTTGAGGGAAACTCTATATCTTCCACGAAGGACATAAAACCCAATTCGACTCCTAAAGGAGTCCATTTTCTGGTCAAAGATACTATCCTCTAATAATCATGCTAAAACCACAATATAAACTTGTAAAAATCATAACTTATTATTCCGAGATCGAAAAATTGCATACTTTATATCGAAATAAAGATCAAAACAAATCCTTCAACTTTTATGAGGAACATCAAAGCTCAATTTAACCTCTAATTAGGTTAATTTCTCAGTTAAAGTTCCAACCATAATAAAAGTCAAACCCTATCAAACATAAACTTTGACTGATCATAACTTTCACTCCCGATATCGAAAAATTGCAAACTTTATGTCTACAGAAAGCTCTTAACATAATCTACAAGTTTCCAGAAGACCATTTTATTCAATTTTGCCTAAATCAAAAGTCAACTTTCAAAGGCCAAAAAGTCAACTATTTCACAATTTTTCATATTTTCACTCTTTCTCTTTTTATTCATGATTTTCAACTTAATTTCAATCAACTCATCCACTTAATTTCATAAACCATACCAATCCACTCGAAACCTCAAAGATATCAAAATCAGATCATTTCTTTTCTTCTCAATATTCTTTAAATTTTAAGTCATCTATTATACAAGACATACACAAAGCACTCCTTAAATTTCATTTTCCTAATTCAAATTTTCACTCAAAGATCGGGGTCTAACATTTCTCCCCCTCTTAAAAGAATTTCGTCCTCGAAATTTATACTGGATTTTACACCAAGTGACATTCTTACATATAATTTCTTTCTAAACGAGGATCATCGAACACTTTCTTCCTAATTTCTTTCCAAAATCATTATCAATCGCTTTGTCCTTATCACACATATTTCTCCACTTATCTGCACTAATTCACTTCTTGTGTCAAATGCTAATATCATATCAAAAGTATTTAATGCTAATATCATATCAAAGGCACTATCTCCTCAAATCAAATATTTCTCAATTCTTGAATCACTTACCACCCATATCATATCTTTTCTTTCCCAACGAAGATAATCAAACTCTTTCCAAACCTCATAATCAATCACTTTTTCTTATCTAATTTCCTCATCATACACACTCTCAATCTCTTCATAATACTTCACTTCTTGTACTTCATAACACTCATATCATATTAACTTACTATATCTATAACTCGTTATTTCTTGAGATATGGACACAAGTCGATGGTCCATTTCATAAGGAACCCCGATACGGTTCAATCATCATTTAGCAACTAGTCATTCTTTCATCTTACTAAGTATAGTTTATATCAATTTCTCCCAATTCGTCACGAAATTCAAATCTTAAGTTCCACAAACACATGTTTCTAATCAATCGTATTCTTAACACCCAAATCACAAAATCACACAAATTCATGAAAATGTCCTTCACATCAAAATCACATTCACTATATAACCTTACAAACTCTTCCAGTTTCTTACTCATACACACTTGCCCAAGTAAGACCATATTACTGGGCTCTGATACCATAAATGTTGGGACCCGATCCGGGAACCGGATCCCAACCGAAAAATGAAAGAAACATGAAGCGGATTCAAATCGAATAAATCGAATCACAACATGCGGAAGCAAACGCAAAACAAATACGAAGGTATCGAATCAAAACGAATCGAATACAAATCGAATCGAAACCAATTTTCGATACGTAACAAAAACGGTTTACATCCGTGAACAAATATTTTAGGAATCCTTTGTCGCGTTGCGTTGGAAACCCTAAGGCGATCCAATCCAAACCGTATTTTTTTTTTCTTCTTTTTCTTTTCTTTCTTTTTCGTTTCTTCCACCTTCCTTAATCAATTTCTCAATTCATAATCATAACCATTCCATACAATTCCCTTTTTGGAAACTCATCCTCACCAATTTCAATTCACTTAATTCATCTTAATCATTTCTTATACAATCATATAAATCCTCAAACTCATTTTTTTAAACCCATTTTACCGAAATTTTATCGAAATTTCTAAGAAAGATAATCTGTTGTATTTTGACAGCCCAAAAATTTAAAAACCAAAGAAACGCACTTCTAATACACATAATCCAATAGCACAAGGCAACATCGGACCTCCGTCCAAGCATCCAAACACCAGCAGAAACACAATCTTAGTTCTAAACACTTCATCATTCCAATCCATAATACATCTCAACTTAATTATCCACAATTCAATCACAAGTCATTCATATACATTCCAATTGCCATTTATATCCATCTCAATTCAAATTTACGTACAAAATCTATTCCACAATCATACATAACTCATGGCGAAATACATCATAAATTTACATGATGACTTTTAAGCCATAAACAAAAGCAATACATAATCCATAAACCTTTTCACAACTTCAAAACTAAACTCCAACATTACACATAAAACAAAGCATACAAAAACTATCGGGTTGACATCATACTCGTCTTCCATCCGATCTCTGCGTGAAAACACGGAGATGGGGATGAAAGGGAGGTGAGCTTGAAGCTTCGTGGATAATATATTTATAAACCGAACAATAAGCGGAAAAATCTTTTATTTTCAAACTTTTCAAACATTTCCCATTTAAGAATTTCTCCAAAACTCATTTTCAAACTTTTCAATTTCATCAACACTTTCTAAGATTTTTCTCAAAATTTTCATTTGTTTCAAAACATTTATATCCATTTAGAATTTCATGCTTGAAAATTTTACTTTCTCGCTTCTCAAAATCTCAAACCTTTTCAAAACATGCATACCTTAAACATGAATGCATCACATCATAGTGTATCACATCATAATCAAATTAAAACACATAACACATCGAATTGGTTTGGTTCGGTCTAACAGACGATCGCACATTCTCTCAAGATAGCGGTTCTCATGCGGCACAGTGAACAGAGGGAGTCCGAGATCGAACTCCTATGCCCTTTAGCAGGCGTGGGAGAAGGCTATAACAGTAGAGGCAATGACGACTCACAAAAGGACTGACCAAACCCACTTAACACATAACTAAAACGAATTGATTCAAGGCACTTTTCAAACATCTTGCTTTTCACATTTTCATCTCATAACATCAAATTGTGTCATAAATGACACAAGCATATATTACATAAATTCACATAATCAATCTAATGAAATGCACATCACCAAATTAATCACATAATAATCACATTCATGACCAAACATGCACTAATTTCTTTAAATCATTTAAATCATAAATCGAATAATTTGAAACTCATGAATTTCAAAATCTTGTATTTTCTCAAAATCATTTTCATAAAATCATTTATCAAAACTTTGCTTCTTAATTTTCAAATTCGCATTCTTAGCTTACAATTCAATAAATAAATATACTACCCACTTTCATATCCATGCTAGCATCTTGTCCAATGCTTCAATTTGACCTTTCTCCTTTCTTCCTTCCAATTGAAAAATTCCTAAATCAATTTCATCAAAATTTAATCTCATAAATAACTTAATCCTTCAATTTGATGCATAAGTCATCAATTCTTACTAATTCAAGAAAGTTACATCACTAATTTCAAAAACCCCAAATTACAAATTGAACCTAAACCAATCCAATCAAATTCAATATCATAATTAACTTAATTTCTCAAATTAAACTTAGGAAATATCAATTCCTCTCATATTCAAGCTATTTCAATCTCCAATTTTGAAAATCCCCAATTTTCAAAATTTGCCTAAACCAATTTTCACAAATTCAATATCATAAATCACAATTTCTTCACAATTGATTTCATATTTCACCAATTCATACTAGTATTGATGATTCTACACCATTAATTCACAAAATTTGGGAAAATTCCCAAATTCCAAATTAAGCCTAAACCTCCAATTTACAATTTTTCAAATTAAACTTCACCTAAAGTATAAACATCAAAATTAACTTAGGATATCTCAAATTCATCACTAATTCAAGCCATCTAAATCATCAATTTCAAAAACCCCCCAATTTTCAAATTTGACATAAACTCCAATTTTCAATTAATCCAAAATTAAACATAATCATAGTCTAATCTCTTCAAATAATCATAGATAAACTAAATCCATAACCATTCCAAGCTTAATCAACCATCAAACTAATCAAAAACTCAAAATCAAAACTTTCTCTCTCTTACCTTTTTCTCCTCCATTTTCGTTATTTTCAAGCTCCATAGACAACTTCCATCTTCTTCCTCCTCTTTGCTCTTAAAACCAGCGAAAATATCTAAGAAAACCCATAAAAAAAACCTTGCTTCATCTTTCTTCTCCTTCCTTCCACCATAGCCGACCATGCTTCTTCTCTCTTCTCCAATGTTTCTTCTTCTCTTCTTCTTATTTCTTTCTTTCATTTTTCTTCATAAATCGTGAATCTTCTGCTGTTTCGGGAGTAAAACGATGACTTCTTGTGTGTTTCATTTAATGAAACAAGATTTACCATCTTGCCCCTCCAATTAAGCCTATTTCCAAGTTTGCCCCTGTGCAGGATTTTGAAAAACTGATAACTTGTGTCCTGATTTCCAGCATTTAAATGAAATAATTTGGACAAACTTTCTTCATAAAAATTGTTCCTCTAGATCATACAAATCCAACGCCACTGACGGCGCTCAATTCAAATTTCACACAAATCCGAACTTAAATTCAGAAATTGAAAGTCTTAGGGGCAAAATTGACATTTCATTTCTTCATATGATTTGTATCCCCTTGTATTATCTTTATTTCGCCTCAAGAATCGCTTCAATCGGATCTCTACAGATCCCGAATTTCACAAAATACTAAACTATGCTCGGAAAATTTCCCGACTCACTTTGATTAAATTAATCTCCATTAATTTAATCTAAAAAATTCACAAATTTCTATGAGGATGTAGATAATTGTCTTAGGAATCCAACGCCGTAAGAATCGACTCAATCGGATGTCGGACGGAAAAGTTATAAGCAAAATAGTGAAGAAAGGTCGAATCGGAGGAGGAAGCAAGAACACTAAAGGAGCAAAACGGCGTCGTATTAGGGCGAGGTCACCTTGGTAACACGTCGCCCTGGTGACACGAGCCAACGCCATCGCCCTGGTGACGCGTCGCCCTGGTGACGCTGAATAAACGCTTCGCCGTCACCACGGTGACGCGTCGCCTAGCAACGGGTGATACATTTTCTTTTTTCACATAAAAAATCCAAAACTTCCAAAATTCATAACTCTCAATCCCGAACTACAATTTTGACAAACTTAGTCTTTACAGAAAGCTTGAGGGAAACTCTATATCTTCCACGAAGGACATAAAACCGAATTCGACTCCTAAAGGAGTCCATTTTCCGGTCACAGATACTATCCTCTAATAATCATGCTAAAATCACAATATAAAATTGTAAAAATCATAACTTATTATTCTGAGATCGAAAAATTGCATGCTTTATATCGAAATAAAGATCAAAACAAATCTTTCAACTTTGATGAGGAACATCAAAGCTTAATTTAACCTCTAATTAGGTTAATTTCTCAGTCAAAGTTCCAACCATAATAAAAGTCAAACCCTGTCAAACATAAACTTTGACTGATCATAACTTTCACTCCCGATATCGAAAAATTGCAAACTTTATGTCTACAGAAAGCTCTTAACATAATCTACAAGTTTCCAGAAGACCATTTTATCCAATTTTGCCTAAATCAAAAGTCAGCTTTCAAAGGCCAAAAAGTCAACTATTTCACAATTTTTCATATTTTCACTCTTTCTCTTTTTATTCATGATTTTCAACTTAATTTCAATCAACTCATCCACTTAATTTCATAAACCATACCAATCCACTCGAAATCTCAAAGATATCAAAATCAGATCATTTCTTTTCTTCTCAATATTCTTTAAATTTTAAGTCATCTATTATACAAGACATACACAAAGCACTCCTTAAATTTCATTTTCCTAATTCAAATTTTCACTCAAAGATCAGGGCCCAACAAAATTGCTCAAATCCGATTAGAAATGAGAAAGTTATGGCAAAGATACTATTTCAAAGAAAACATTCAAAATTTGTGCACTACCGACTTCAGGTAGAAATTTGAAAATCTTAAATGCTTAATTTCTGATCGGCTCCTTCATAAAACTTGTAGGTTTAGGTCTCTAGTTTAATTTAAAAAAAGAATCGCCTCAATCGGAGCTCTATAGCTCAAGATATTCTAAAATTAGTGAAGTATTTTTAGACTTTGACAACCGATCGTCACACTTTGTTTCAAACCACCTTTTTCAAATTAAAAGTAATACTGACCAATCAGGTATAAAAAGATAGAAAACTTTCTTATGAATCCAACGCTTCAAAAATCGGCTAAATCGGAGTGCATGCAAAAGTTATGGCTAAAAGAAGGAAAAGGGTCGATAAATGAAGCGGAGCGATAAAGCGAGACAAATACCAATCGAGACGCAAAAAGTCAACTAAGGCGATGAGCGAATCGAGGCGGTCAGCGAGCACGCAAAGTTAAACTAAGGCGATGAGCGATGGCGAGGCGATAAGCGAATCGAGGCGATGAGCGAATCGAGGCGATAAGCGATGGCGAGGCGGTCAATCGAGACGCAAAAAGTCAACTAAGGCGATGAGCGAGAATCGAGACGATGAGCGAGAATCGAGACGGTCAACTAAGACGCAAAAAGTCAACTAAGACGATGAGCGATGGCGAGGCGATGAGCGATGAATCGAGATGGTCAACTAAGACGCAAAAAGTCAAACTAAGGCGATGAGCGAATAACCCGTCGACCTTTTTCTCGAGCGTCTCAACTTATAAGATGCATAACTTTTGACTCAAAACTCTAAATTAGACACGGTTTAATTCGTTGGAAAGCTAAGAGAAAATCTACAACTTTCATGAAGATCACGGACCTAAACTCCAACCTTATAAGGGCCAAAGTTGACTCAAAGCTTCAGCCCGAAATTTTCGAACTTCAACAACTTCTAAACTTGTGCAAATTTCCAAAGAAGCTCTCTCAAGGCAAAACTCAATGATAAAGACTCAATACACATACTTCACACATAGATCACAAATCAACATAAACACATGATGAAGAGAGTACTAGAGCTCTCATTCTCTTTTCAAATCATAATAAAGATTCATGCATAGCTTTGGTTACATATTGGCATATTCATCAAGATCAAGTACAACATACAAAAGATGAGATGCTCAATGATCAATATGCTTACAAAGCTATTCCAAAAGCTAGTCACTAACTTAATACAAAGTTCCTAAGTTTCTTGGAGTGATGCCGGTGCCTTGCAAGGTTCAGCTCTCAACTTTGATTTTGCACCTGAGGAGGGAGAATGGGGTGAGCTAACACGGCTCAGTGGCTAACAAGTTTATAGCCATCGAATAATGAGCCACACAACACATCATTAACAATCCGAAACAATAGCAATTCATCATATTAAGCTCAAATAACCCAAAATCATCACATAAGCACAACATGAGAGTTTATCTCAATCAAACAAACATTATGCATCATAAGCACAATTAAAGAATGGAATGCACACAGTAGGCTCGAGAGTTCCATAAACACAACAAAAACCGAAGTTTACCGTAAACACGACGAGTCCATTTTCGGATCTCGTAAGCCTCAAGCAGGCAGCCGGGAGAAGGCTAAAGGGGGGGTCAACGTGCACGTGACTATCGAGGTAGGTTCTCTCTTGCCCAATCACAACTCATTTATGCTCACACATTCAAGCAAAAGAATAGCATTTCATGCTTCTTTCATACTTTCGAATCATCATAGTTTCACACTTTTCTTTCAAATCCATAGAAATACACTTTCAATATACACACAATGTAGCAAAGATAGCACACATAGGGCATTTGCCCATTACACAACAACTATAAAAATGTTACCCACCTATCGTAGAGATCTGAATTCAAGATTACCCTTCCTCCTTGTCTTGAGTGGGGTTTTCTTGAGTTCTTTCAATTAAATCACACTTCATTCAATAAATACATTTTCAAAGAAGGTCATAATACTCATAAATCAAGCAAAGATGAAAATAAACCTTAAACCTAACCTACCCATAGGACATTTAAGCTAGAATAACCATAACCTTAGCTTAAAAGTCCCGAAAATCCATAGATCTCACCTTTCTCTCTATCTTTCTTCAAACTCTACACAAACCCTAACTTCCATCCTACACCATTTTCGAACCTAACCTAAGCAAAGATGGAACTTACCTCTCACAAGTGGTTTTCTCTTATTTTCTCCTTCCTTCTACCTTCCTTCAAGCCTCCAACAACTCTCCCTTTCCTCTTGGCTGAAGCTTTCTCTTTCCTTGCTCACGTTTTTGTTTCTCTTCCTTTAGGTGACTTACGACAACTTTGCTACTCCACTTCTCTTCTCTTAATTCCTTTATATCTCAACCAAAAAAAAAACCCTACCTCAAAACTATTTAGTTTTGATACTCCTTTAAAGCTCACTTATAAGACTTGGGCTTTCCTCCTCATAAGCCCATTCACCTCTAATCCACTTATTTCTAACCTTCCTTTTTCTTAACTCATTCTTTCCCAAAGCCCATTCCATCCAACATAAAGTCCAAGCCTTCATTTAATTCCCAACTTCTGATTCCCAATCATACATGCTAAATCCAAGCCTCAATAAAATATATATCTATATAAACACATAATTAAAACAATTAAGGCAAGAATAGTAAATAAATAAATGAATAATGATTATTCAAATAAACGAAAAAAAAATTTCGGGGTCCAACAATTCTCCCCTCCTAAAAGAATTTCGTCCTCGAAATCCTTACCTGAATCCATGAAGAGGTACGGATACTTCTCCCTCATGGCTTCCAAAGGTTCCCAAGTTGCTTCCTCGGTCGAATGGTTCCTCCATAAGACCTTAACCAGCTTCACACTCTTGTTCCTTAATACTTATTCCTTTGAATCTAAGATTTCCACTGGTTGCTCCTCATAAGTCAAATCCTCTCTCAATTGAACCTCTGAAGGTTGAACTATATGCGAAGGATCCGATCTGTACTTCCTTAGAATCGACACATGAAACACATTGTGAATCTTAGACAACTCCAATGGTAAATCTAACTTATAAGCCAAAGGTCCAATCCTCTCAATGATCTCATATGGGCCTATGTACCTCGGGCTAAGCTTGCCCTTCTTGCCAAACCTCAAAACACCTTTCCATGGAGAAGCTCTAAGAAACACCTTCTCACCCACTTCAAACTCCATCTCTTTCCTATGGGCATCTGTGTAGCTCTTCGTCCTATCTTAAGCTGCTTTAAGCCTCTGTTTTACCAATTTGACTTTATCCACTGTAACCTGCACTAGCTCAGGTCTCACAAGCTGCCTCTCACCTTCCTCATCCCAACATATAGGAGTTTTACATCTCCTACCATACAAAGCCTCATAAGGTGCCATCTGAATTCTCGAGTGATAGGAATTATTGTAAGCAAACTCAATCAAAGGTAGGTGATCATCCCACGAACCTTTGAAATCTAACGCGCAAGCTCTCAACATAGCCTCCAAAGTCCGTATCGTCCTCTCCGATCGTCCATCGACCGAGGATGGAAAGTCAGATCTTGAAATGCAATCTAGTCCCCAGAGCCTCTTGCAAACTTTCCCAAAACCTGGAGGTAAACCTAGGATCCCTATCAAAAACTATCAAACTCGGAATCCCATGAAGTCTAATTACCTCATCCACATACTTCTTAGCCAAAACGTTCAAAGAATCCGTCTGTCTAATTGGCAAGAAGTGCGCTGACTTGGTCAGCCTATCCACAATCACCCATATAGCATCATGTTTCTTGCTAGTTCTCGGTAATCCCATCAGAAAATCCATGGTAATCTTCTCCCATTTCCATTCCGGAGTCGGCAAGGGATTGAGCTTGCCCGAAGGTGCTTGGTGTTCAGCTTTCACTTGCTGACACACTAAACATCTTTTAGCATACTCTGCCACATCTTTCCTCATTCCCTTCCACCAGAAATGGTCTTTCAAATCCCGATACATCTTAGAACTCCCTGGGTGCATCGCATAAGGAGCATTATGCGCCTCATCAAGGATTTCATCCTTCAGCTCTAACACATCTGGAACACACAATCTGTCACCCATAACCATCAATCCATCTTCCTTTACCTCTACATCAGAGGGCTTACCATCTTTTATCTCTGCTCTAAGCTTACTCAAGTACTCATCCTGATCCTGCAATTCTTTGATCTTCCCCCTCAACACTGATCTCACTCTGAAATTTGCCAAAATATAGCCAGGCTCAACTTGCCTCAATGTCACATCAAGTCTGGCTAATTCCTTCAGCAAAGGAAGGTACACTGCCTCCACATGTGCCATAGTGGACTTCCTACTCAATGCATCAGCTACAACATTAGCTTTCCTCGGATGGTAGTCTATCACCAAATCATAATCTTTTAATAACTCCAACCATCGCCTTTGCCTCAAATTCAGTTCTTTCTGAGTCAACAAATACTTAAGACTCTTGTGGTCCGTAAATACTCTAGTAGTAACTCCATACAAGTAGTGTCTCCAAATCTTCAATGCAAATATTATAGCAGCCAATTCCAAGTCATGAATGGGGTAGTTCATCTCATAAGGCTTCAATTGCCTAGAAGCATAAGCAATCACTCTCTCTCCTTGCATCAATACACATCCTAAACCCTTCCCGAAGGCCATCTTTGTACAATGTATCCATCATCACCATAGGGTAATGTCAAAATCGGTAGCGATAATAAGCCTATTCTTCAATTCCTCAAAACTACTCGACACTCTTGACCCACTCAAACTTCGATTCTTTCTCGTCGATTTGGAAAGTGGAGCAACTATCAAAGAAAAGCCCTCCACAAACCTCCCAGTAGTATCCATTAATCCCAAGAAACTCCTCACCTCAGCCACATTCTTAGGTGTTTCCCATTTAACCACAGCTTCTATCTTTTGTGGATCCACATGCACTCCACGCTCTGAAATCACATGCCTAAGAAATACTACTTCTCTTAGCCAAAATTCGCACTTGTCGAACTTGGCATACAACTCGTTCTTTCTCAAGGTCTCCAAAGCAACCCTCAAGTGATCCTCGTGCTCCTCATCACTCTTAGAATAGACCAATATATCATCAATAAAGACAATGATAAATTAATCTAGGAAAGACTTGAAGAATCTATTCATCAAATCCATAAAGACTACAGGAGCATTTGTTAACCCGAAAGGCATAACCAAAAACTCGAAGTGACCATACCACGTCCTAAAAGCAGTCTTTAACACATCGGTCTCTTTAATCCTCAACTGATGATAACCTGATCTCAAATCTATCTTGGAAAAGACTCTCGCCCCTTGCAACTGATCAAACAAATCATCTATACGCGGGAGCGGATATCTGTTCTTAATGGTGGCCTGATTCAGCTTCCTATAATCCACACACATCTGCAACAACCCATCCTTCTTCTTTACAAATAGCACCGGAGCTCCCCAAGGCGAAGAGCTCGGCCTAATGTAACCCTTCTCCAAAAGATCCCCCAATTGCTCCTTAAGCTCCTTCAATTCCACGGAGCCATTCTGGTGGCGGAATTGAAATCGATCCAGTACCTGGAAGAAGCTCAATGGGAAACTCAATTTCCCTCGGAGGAGGTAGTCCTGGCAATTCCTCGGGAAAGACGTCCGAGAATTCCTTGACTACAGGAATATCCTCCAACCTCCCTCTATCTGCCTCCGTGTCTAATACATAGGCCAAATACGCTTCACACCCCTTACTCATCAATCTCTCTGCTGATATAGCTGAAACAATCCGAGGCGGAGTGGCTCTTCTATCTCCCACAAATACCACTTTTCTGCCATTCTCTGACTCGAATTCCACTGTCTTTTGCTTGCAATCTAAGTTGGCATGATACTTCTCTAAAGTATCCATACCTAGAATCACAACCAATCCTCCCATCTTCAAAGGCATCAAATCCACCACAAACTTTCCTCCATTAATCTCTATCTCACACTCTCTATACACTTGACTGATAACAATACACTGGCCGATCGGAGTACTCACCATCAACGGAGTATCCAATGGGCTCAAGACTCTACCACATACAGTTCTACCTGACGACACAAAAGAGTGGGTAGAACCCGGATCAATCAAAGCAAGGACATCAACATCAAATAGTTTTATCATACCCGTCACCACTTCTGGAGCTGTCTCTGCCTCCTCTCGAGTCATAGCAAACACTCTAGCTGGTGCTTGCCCCCTGGATATGTCTGGAGGATAAGCTCTCTTAGGTACACCAGAGCTACCGACTTGATCCAGATCTTACATCCCCTGTCTCGTCTTACGGAAGCTTGCATCTAAGATCCCTCTCTTCTGTCCGGCTTAGGACAAAATTTGGTTATGTGTCCTTTCTGCCCACAATTGAAGCATGCTCCTGAAAATCTACGACATTCCCCTCTATGGAGGTTCCCACAATGCTCACGCTTAGGAAGAGGTGGTCTCTCCCCATCTCCTCTTCTATCGCCGCCCACCGTTGAGGCTTGGTGCGACATAGAAGAAGTCTTCTTCGGTCTAGGCCGGCTCCCACCGGTGCTCCTCTCCTCAGATTGTACAGGAAAAGTTCTGGCACTTCTCTCAAGAATAAAAGTACCACCTCCCCTCCTGAATTGTTCTCTTCCTTTCCTCTTTCTGCTAACTGCACTCTTGATGTTCTCAATATTCTCAACCCTCAACGCTGCTTCAACCAGCTGCTGAAAATTAGAAAAATTTTGCACCACTACCTTCTCTCTGATGGCAAGATGCAAACCTGACTCAAATCGGCGGCACTTAGCAGCCTCACTAAACATCAACTCTGAAGCATACCTCGACAACTGCGTGAATCGGCGCTCATATTCAGCAACAGTCATCTCCCTCTGGGTGAGACTCAGAAACTCTCTCTGCTTCTGCTGAATGTACACCTCAGACAGATACTTCTTCCTGCCACGGTCAGAATTCTCCCATGACAACCCCATGGTCTCGTCGACTCCCTAAGACCGTCTCCCTTGGGTGTAAGGCATCACCACAGTAAGTGGCAAGATAGACCACTCTCTCATCATCCTCGACTCCATCGATCCAAGACCTTTCGGTCTTCCTCAACCAAGTCTCGGCTTCCTCGGGATCCGTGGTCCGTGGAAATCCACCGCTCCATACTTCCTCGACTTGTCAAACCGCCTCCCTTCTTAGCGGGGCGAACCAGGCTTTGAGGCATTTGAACCATAGCTTTGAACAAATGCTTGGGTAAATGCTCGAACAATCTCGGTCAAGAGGTGCACTTGCTTAGGCCCGACTAGGCGATCACGAGTCTAAGATCGAAGGGGCTCACTACTCTGCCCTCGAGAAGCCTCAGCCACTCCTGGGGCTACCGACTCATCGGTACTCTCCTCTCTTGGTGGAGAGTCATGTGCAATAGAACCTTGCATAACTCCTCGTGTCCTTCTACGAGGTGGCATCTTACTCCTTCAATGAAAACATTTTAATTAGCTACAATTCGTTTTAATCTTAGTTTCTATATGTATGCATGATATGCATGTCACTTAATACCAACCATCAATTCATAAAGCAAACATTTAATCACATAACAAAACAATTTTCCTACTATGCATTCCAAGCCTAGGAGTGAAACCTAAGCTCTGATACCAAACAATGTTGGACCCCGTCTCCGAGGCCCAACATTCGGACCCATACAAGCATAGCAGACCCAAAACCGAACACAAACCGACCACAATTAGAGAGACTTTAATGGAAAATTTGGGATTGGCTTTTTAAGAAAATATGTTCCTTATGCTCTCACGTTTCCAACGTCACTGAAAACGCTCAAATCCGATTAGAAATGAGAAAGTTATGGCAAAGATACTATTTCAAAGAAAACATTCAAAATTTGTGCACTACTGACTTCAGGTAGAAATTTGAAAATCTTAAAGGCTTAATTTCTGATCGGTTCCTTCATAAAACTTGTAGGTTTAGGTCTCTAGTTTAATTTAAAACAAGAATCACCTCAATCGGAGCTCTATAGCTCAAGATATTCTAAAATTAGTGAAGTATTTTTAGACTTTGACAACCGATCGTCACACTTTGTTTCAAACCACCTTTTTCAAATTAAAAGTAATACTGACCAATCAAGTATAAAAAGATAGAAAACTTTCTTATGAATCCAACGCTTCGAAAATCGGCTAAATCGGAGGTCTGTACAAAAAGTTATAGCTAAAAGAAGGAAAATGGGTCGATAAATGTAAGCGAGCGATAAAATCGAGACAAATAATGATCGAGACGCAAAAGTCAACTAAGATGATGAAGCAGTAACTAAGGCGATGAACAAGAATGGAGGCGGTCAAGCGAGATGCAAAAGTCAAACTAAGACAATGAGCGAATCGAGGCGATGAGCGAGAATCGAGGCGGTCAATCGAGACGCAAAAAGTCAAACTAAGATGATGAGCGAATCGGGGCGATGAAGCGAATCGAGACGGTCAATCGAGACGCAAAAAGTCAACTAAGATGATGAACGAGAATCGAGACGATGAATAGTAATCGAGACGGTCAAGCGAGACGCAAAAAGTCAACTAAGACGATGAGCAAGAATCGAGACGATGAGCAGAATCGAGATGGTCAATCGAGACGAAAAGTCAAACTAAGACGATGAGCGATGAATCGAGACGATGAACAAGAATCGAGCGGGGCGGTCGAGACGCAAAAAGTCAAACTAAGACGATGAACAGTAACTTCGTCTGACCTTTTTCTCCAGAATGTCTCAACTTATAAGATGCATAACTTTTGACTCAAAACTCTAAATTAGACACGATTTAATTCGTTGGAAAGCTAAGAGAAAAATCTACAACTTTCATGAAGATCACGGACCTAAATTCCAACCCTATAAGGGCCAAAAGTTGACTCAAAGCTTCAGCCTAAAATTTTTAGAACTTCAACAGCTTGTAAACTTATGCAAATTTCCAGCAAGCTCTCTCAAGGCAAAAACTCAATGATAAAAGACTCAATACACATACTTCACACATAGATCACAAATCAACATAAACACATGATGAAGAGAGTACTAGAGCTCTCATTCTCTTTTCAAATCATAATAAAGATTCATGCATAGCTTTGGTTACATATTGGCATATTCATCAAGATCAAGTACAACATACAAAAGATGAGATGCTCAATGATCAATATGCTTACAAAGCTATTCCAAAAGTTAGTTACTAACTTAATACAAAGTTCCTAAGTTTTTTGGAGTGATGCCGGTGCCTTGCAAGGTTCAGCTCTCAACTTTGATTTTGCATCTGAGGAGGGAGAATGGGGTGAGCTAACACGGCTCAGTGGCTAACAAGTTTATAGCCATCGAATAATGAGCCACACAACACATCATTAACAATTCGAAACAATAGCAATTCATCATATTAAGCTCAAATAACCCAAAATCATCACATAAGCACAACATGAGAGTTTATCTCAATCAAACACACATTATGCATCATAAGCACAATTAATGAATGGAATGCACATGAGGCTCGAGAGTTCCATAAACACGACGGAGGCGAAGTTTATCAGAATACGACGAGTCCATTTTCGGATCTCGTAAGCCTCAAGCAAAAGGAGAAGGCTAAAGGGGGGTCAACGTGCATGTGACTATCGAAGTAGGTTCTCTCTTGCCCAATCACAACTCATTTATGCTCACACATTCAAGCAAAAGAATAGCATTTCATGCTTCTTTCATACTTTCGAATCATCATAGTTTCACACTTTTCTTTCAAATCCATAGAAATACACTTTCAATATACACACAATGTAGCAAAGATAGCACACATAGGGCATTTGCCCATTACACAACAACTATAAAAATGTTACCCACCTATCGTAGAGATCTGAATTCAAGATTGCCCTTCCTCCTTGTCTTGAGTGGGGTTTTCTTGAGTTCCTTCAATTAAATCACACTTCATTCAATAAATACATTTTCAAAGAAGGTCATAATACTCATAAATCAAGCAAAGATGAAAATAAACCTTAAACCTAACCTACCCATAGGACATTTAAGCTAGAATAACCATAACCTTAGCTTAAAAGTCCCGAAAATCCATAGATCTCACCTTTCTCTCTATCTTTCTTCAAACTCTACACAAACCCTAACTTCCATCCTACACCCTTTTCGAACCTAACCTAAGCAAAGATGGAACTTACCTCTCACAAATGGTTTTCTCTTATTTTCTCCTTCCTTCTACCTTCCTTCAAGCCTCCAACAACTCTCCCTTTCCTCTTGGCTAAAGCTTTCTCTTTCCTTGCTCACGTTTTTGTTTCTCTTCCTTTAGGTGACTTACGACAACTTTGCTACTCCACTTCTCTTCTCTTAATTCCTTTATATCTCAACCAAAAAAAAACCCTACCTTAAAACTATGTAGTTTTGATACTCCTTTAAAGCTCACTTATAAGACTTGGGCTTTCCTCCTCATAAGCCCATTCACCTCTAATCCACTTATTTCTAACCTTCCTTCTTCTTAACTCATTCTTTCCCAAAGCCCATTCCATCCAACATAAAGTCCAAGCCTTCATTTAATTCCCAACTTCTGATTCCCAATCATACATGCTAAATCCAAGCCTCAATAAAATATATATCTATATAAACACATAATTAAAACAATTAAGGCAAGAATAGTAAATAAATAAATGAATAATGATTATTCAAATAAACAAAAAAAAAATTCGGGGCCCAACACAACTCCTCTTGCATAGCTAAAATCCAAGCTTCATCTTGAAGAGCTTCACTCAATTTTCTTAGGCTCTATTTCAGAAATGAACGCTATACTTGCTACTCTTCTGAATTTGGACCTAGTTCACACACCTTCTAAGGTCTCTCCTATAATCAACTCTTCTGGATGAGAACTCTTATATTTCCAATCTCTTTTCAAATCAAGAGTCTCAGGAATATCTTCCACTTTGTCTAAGGGAGTATCTGATGGTGATATTTCTTCACTATCAACCAACGGTACAGATAGGGTTTCATTATCATTATCATCTCTCTTACTTGGTTGAGAATTATTATCAAACTTGACATGAATAGTTTCCTCAACAGTCTTAGAGGTAAGATTGTAAACCCTATCGGCTTTCGATGATAGAGAATAGCCTAAAAAATTCCAGGATAAATCTTAGAATCGAATTTATCCAGACTTTCTTTTGTATTCAATATATAGAGCACTTGCAACCAAATAGATGGAAGTAAGATATATTAGGTTTCCTTCCATTCCATAACTCATATGGAGTTTTCTTCTATAGAGGTCACAGAAGTATTCTATTTTGAATATAACAGGCTGTATTCACAGCTTCTGCCCAAAAGTACTTAAAAAGATCCATCTCACATAGCATAGTCCTTGTCATTTCCTGGATCGTCCTGTTCTTCCTTTCAACAACACCATTTTGTTGTGGGTTTCTAGGAACAGAGAAATTTTGAAAAATTTCATTCTCTTCACAAAACATTCTGAACTTCTCATTTTCAAATTCACCACCATGATCACTTCTAATACTAGCTATAGAAATTCCTTTTTCATTCTATAACTTTTTGGACAACACTTTAAAACACTTAAAAGATTCATATTTATGTGATAAAAACAATATCCAACAAATTCTAGTGAAATCATCAACAATAATAAGACCATACTTCTTTCCGCCAAGACTCAATGTCCTAGTTGGACCAAATAAATCCATATGTAACAACTCTAGAGGTCTAGAAGAAGTTACAACATTTTTAGAAGAAAGTGCTATTTTAAGTTGTTTTCCTTTTTTACAACTTTCATAAAAGAACTCCTTATTAAAACTTATTTTTAGTAAACCTCTTACCAAATCATGTTTAATCAACTTGGAAATATGTTTAAAACTAATATGACCTAGTTTTTTTATGCCAAATTAATTTTTCTTGATTAATTGATATAAAACAAGAAACATTTTGATTTTGAAAATCTTCTAAATTGATTTTGTAAATATTGTTTTGTCTTTTGACAGAAAAAAATATGGACTCATCCTTGTTTTTGACTTCACAAGAATTTTGATTGAAAGACACTTTAAAACTAAAATCACATAATTTACTGACACTAATCAAATTGTGTTTTAAACCATCAACTAACAGCACATTATCAATGCATGCAAAGGAATCTTTACTGATTTTATCGATTTCAATTATCTTGCCCTACTGGTTGTCTCCAAAAGTTACCAATCCTCCTTCTTATACTGAAGGTCTAGGAGCATAGACCTTCTTCCCGTCATGTATCGCGAGCATCCACTGTCCAAGTACCAATGATACTGACTGCTTCTTCCAAGGAAGGATATCTACAGGTGATATTATTTGTCTCTTAGGTACCTAGATTTTCTTGGGTCCTTTAGGGTTAGTTCTAACATAATTCATAGTATGATGATGATGCAACCGATGACATTTCTGATGATGATGAGGCTGATAAAATTTCTTCCTAAAGGAATCAGAATTTTTTTTATACTGAGTATAGTTTTTAGCAAAAGGAAGCAGAATTCTTTTTATACTGAGTATAGTTTTTGGCAAACCCTAATCTAGTTTTATCATTAGGGTGTCTGTATTTCCCTAACATATCATTCATTTTTCTAATACTCTTCGTAAATGTTGATAGATTAGCTGAAAGTATGTTTATTCTCCGTTTCAATTGATAGATCTCTTCAGATCTATCTACAACTACCTTTTTCTTCATCTCGTCTACCTATTTCTTTAAACAGACATTCTCTTTTTCTAATAGTTACGTGTTTTTCAAGTTTTTTACGTAATTTTTCTTAAGCAATTTATACTACTTTGGAATTGCATAAGAATCTTCTAATAATTCTGAGCATGCATCTTGTAATTCATTAAGTTTTGAGGTTACCTCCTCATCACTTTCTTCTTCGACTACCAGGCAAATATTTGCTCACACTGATGCCTCTGAGTCAGTATCTGATTCAAACGAATCTAGATCTTCCCAGGTTGCCATCATGCTTTTCTTGCCTTCTCTACTTTTCTTTGGTTTTCTTTTTAACAATGGGCATTCGGACTTGTAATGTCTCAGTTTATTGCATTCATAGCATATGATGGGTGTTTTCTCATTCTTCCCTTCATCTTTGCTATTCTTCTTGAGGTAGGACCCTTTGTTTCCTTTAGCCTTTTTCTTCCATATGCATCTGATCTTTCTCGAGGTAAAGGATAGTTCATCATCTTCTTCGCTTGAAACATGATCTGATTCACTGGAATCGTTATCCTTGACTTCCTCAATCTTCAGCGCTTTCGACGATGAGCTCCTCTTCCTTTGATTCTTATGGTTCTTTTGTCCGACAGTCAATGTTATGAATTTGTCCCGTTTGGGCTTATCTTCTGCATCGAGTTCAACTTTATGTATCTTCAGAGATCCAAGCAATTCATCAAGCTTCAATATGCTCAAATCCTTGGCTTTTTGTATAGCTGTGACTTTTGGTCTCCATCTCTTCGGTAAACTTCTGAGGATCTTTCTAACATGATATCGATTGTCATAAGTTCTACTAAGAGCTTTAAGTCCATTGATGATAGTTTGAAATTTTCCAAACATTTGATCGATAGACTCTTCGTCCTTCATCTTAAACAACTCATACTGGTGTACAAGAAAGTATTCCTTTACTTGATTTGTGCCTTCGTGTGCGATGGATAGCGTATCCCACATCTCCTTTGTAGTATCGCATCCGTGAACTTTATCGTACTCACTTCTGCTTAGGGCACAGCTTAGAAAGAACTTGGCTTTCGAATTTAGCTGGAATCTCGCTTTTTGTTCTGCAGACCATTTGATTCATGAAACAGCATTTCCTTCTTCATCTACCGGTGTATACGATCCATTTTATATTATCTCCCAAAGGTCGATATGGGTAGATTCAATGAAGAGTCGCATCCTGTCTTTCCAGTAATGGTAGTCTTCTCTATTGAACGCAGGAGGTCTAGTGACGGAGGCACCTTCAGCTATATATATGTGTGACTCTGCCATGGATCTTTATCCACACTTTGTTACGGCAATTTTTGGATACCGAGCTCTGATACCAATTGAAGTGAACCACACTTTAGTATAGACTTAATATTTGATATACAAAATGCACAAGAAGGGGGGTTGAATTGTGTATCCGTTTTTTAATACAATCCCCTTTTTAAACAAACTTCTTATTTTAAAAAAAAACTTACTTTCTTAAACGATTGAAAAACAGTATTATGAAGTATTACAATCTGCTTCTAAGTATTTGTATCAACAATAGAAATTAAAAGTTGAGAGTTGAGAGTAAGAATCGACATAGCAGTTTTATACTGGTTCACCCCAAACCGTGGGTTACGTCCAGTCCTCAGAATTTCTTCTAAAATTTCACTATACTTCTCAAAGATACAAGTATTCTTTTCACCGAGCCTCTTTAGGTCTCTTACAATAAGTATTCTTTTCTGACTTAGCCTCTTCAGGCTATCAGCTTTTCTTCCTTCTACGGAAAGATGTTTCGAGCTTTGTTACAGACAATAGTAGCTATAAGTTTTAGTACAATGGATAAAATTTCTAGCTTTTGAGTCTCTAACCTTTCTTCAAAATCACTAACTTTTTCAGTCTTCGACTCCGACTCGTATTTATAGTCTTCTTCTTTAACCGCTTCTTGATAACTGCTTCTTTCTTCTTGTTTCTTGATCTTTGAAGAAACGATTATTCAGTTGAGTTCTATAACTTACTCAAACTGATTGATCATTTGACGTGGTATCGGGTCTTCGTCTTCGATTCTTTCGTCTCATATTCTTCCGTCTCATTTTCGGCTTCGCTTCGTCTCATTTTCTTCCATCTCATTTTACTTTCCACTTCCATCTCATTTCTATCATCTCATTTTCTTCCGTCTCATTTTGGATCTGCATTATTATTTGGTCTTCATCAAAATTAATCGTAAAGTCATTTTGACTTAACAAAGCTCACTTTTCTCTCTTTCTTTTCTCTCTTCTTTTCTCTTTCTGAGCTCTTCTCTCCTACGCAACCCACTTTCTTTTCCTCACTTGTGTAGTCACTCACCATTGGGCCAAATTCATTTTTCTTTGAGCCTTTTTTCTTTCTTCACTTTTTTTGCTCTCACTACCTGAACCCTCCTCACCTTTACTTGCTTTTCTCCAGTCTAGGTACAATTCATGAGGTGATAAAGGTAGTATAATGAAATTCCTACCCTTAAACTTAAAGGAGTACCTATCGATATACCCATCATATGCTACCCTCCTATTATACTGCCAAGGTCTCCCAGGTAATATATGACTAGCCTCCATTGGTACCACATCACACAACACCTCACCCTCATATCTATCTACTAAAAATGACACTACAGCCTGCCTAGTCACCTTCACACCAGCATCATTGAACCACTGTAACTCATATGGCTCCAAATGTTTCCTACATGTCAAACTCAATTTCTGTACCATAGTCCAACTAGCTACATTAGTGCAACTACCCCTACCAATGACCAAATTGCTTACTTTCCCACCAACTAACACCTTGAATGGAAAAGATTTTCTCTCTAATATATAACCTCATCTGTGGCCCTAACACTCAGTACCCTCCTAACTACTAGTGCTTCTTCTGTAACAGCTCTGTTAAAGCAACTACCATCCTTAAAATCATTATCAACAACAAGTTCAGATTCATTACCACTATCCTCCGAATCAATCATCCTATTATCCCTCATAATCATGAGTTTCTTGTTTGGACATCAAGATTAAAATAGCCAGTACCTAAGCATTTAAAACATTTCATTGATGAATGTTTACTAGAAGTACCTTGGGTGTTGGAAGTACCTTTCTGTTCAAGTACCCCAGTCAGCTTCTTAGGTGCTTGCTTGAAGTGCACTCCTTTGTCCTTGGATGTCTCCTCCTTTCTAGGCCATTTGGAGTTCCATGAGTAGCTAGAGCTTGCTCCACTCCTCATTATCATTATAGCTTTGAGCTGTCTCTCCTCCTTCATAGCCATGTTCACCATGTCCTTAATCTATAAGTAGTGCTGCAACTCCATAACATTTACTATCTCTCTAGTGAATCCACTCAAAAATATGGCCATTGTAGCCCCTAGGTCCTCTTCTATGTTAGCTCGGATCATAGCCACCTCCATCTCCTTGTGGTAGTCCTCCATTAATTTAGACCCCTGAGTGATTATTTGAAGTTTTTTGTTTATCTTCCTATAATAGTAAGAAGGCATAAGCTGCTTCCTCATGCATGCCTTCATATCATCCCAAGTAATAATTGGCATCTGTCCATTTCTCCTCCTAGATGTCACTAATTGATCCCACCATATTAGTTCATAATATGTAAATTCAATAACGACTAGCTTTACCATTTTATCTTCAGAAAAATTGTGGCACTTAAAAACCAAGTCCACCTTCCTTTCCCACTCCTAGTAAGCCTCTGCATTATTCCTTCCCTTAAAGGCTGGGATCTGCATCTTAATGGATTTGAGGTATCCATCTCTCCTATTAAATGGCTCAACTCTATGAACTCTCCTAGGTTTGCATACCTCAAACTCCTCCTCTTCAAAGTCATCTTCCTCTAACTCATACTGAGGTGGTGGTCTATGAGGTGGTGATTATTGCTGGCATACACCTGCACGCCTCCCTTGAGATTCCTCATGTCTCCCTTGTCTAAGCTCATTCATCTTTCCCCTAATCTCAGTTAAGGCTATATTGAACCTCTGAAATTATTGCTGCATGGCTCTTAAAGTGAAAGTGATATTTGTATCTCTCCCTTGGTTGTCATCATTACTACCTTCCTGTGACATTGTAGATAAAATGATATACCTACAAAACAAGGTTAGTAATAAACAATCTCACACACTCCCTCACGTGTTTCACTCAAATGATGTCACTCCCCTCATGTTTAAGTAACAGCAATGACTTCCTCAAATAAGCTTACACACTCTTGCCTTTTACCACTTAGTCTCCTTTGAAATTCAAATCACCACTCGGAACCAATTCTTAAACAATCAAAATAATCAAAAGGGTGTTAAAATTTCGAACCAAGTAAAAAGTACGAGTATTATGCAACAAATTTTTTTTTTGGTGTTTCTATATTTTTGGGCATTTTTTGATTTTTTTAGGACTTTTTTTGAAATTTTTTGAAATTTTTTTGACTTTTTCCATACTACTTTTTTCAATATAGGCCGAAATTTTCAACAAAAGAACTAAGAAAATAATTGAAAACCCTAGCCAAAAGAAGGATTGAAACCCTAAGAAAAAAGTTATTTAATACCTAAATTGATGAATCGACGATAATTGGATAGTGATGGGTGGTAGTTTCTTAAATTCCGATGGAGTTAAATAAGAATTCTCCTCCACACTAACACTTTGATACCAAATAACGCGCACACACAGAAGGAGTGAAGAGGGATTGTTCGAAACTCCTTAATATGATGACAGAAGCATCGACTTTGATGGAAAACCACATAATTGAAGGATTGAAAAGTTCAAATTCAAAGTAAAAAGAAGAGGGTAGATTCGAATTGACCAAAATTAATTCTGATACGCAGGGTTTTAAATTTACCTACTAGACCTCATGAAGAACTTGTCTTGAGCTACCTAGATAATGGGTAAAGAACAAACTAAGAAAGTTGTTTATGATTAAAATCACGCCGCAATCTGATTCGGTTGATAAGTAATATTTAATTCCTAAGTTTAAAAGAACAAGAGGGATTTCTCCTCTTAATATGGCCGGTAGCAAACAAAAAATAATATGATCAAAGTTTTCTTTCCCTAACCCTAAAGAGGGTATTTATACCTAGGTCAAATAATAAAAGACTTAGTTTAAATAATACATGGAAGCCCAAAATAAATATAACTTAAAACAAGTCTAAAATAGAATAATGAAAACATGCCTAGGCCTGGTCTAACACGCTCTCAAATCTGATCATATGCGCGCCTCTCCTCTTGGACTTAAGTGATGATGCGTAACCCAATACAATAGTCTTCAAGTTCCAAGTAAGTCCAACCTAAGGATTTGAGATAAATGAATCAATTTGGGCTGTGATTAAGGTAACTCTCCTCCAATAGGCTTGGTGCACTCCATCCTCTCCACAAATTGGCTCACTTGGGCATAGAGAGCCTCCTTGAGTCTCTCGGTCCTAGCTTTGGATATAGGTATAACTGGAATGACAAACTCGTCACCATCACGGACACTATTTCCATGGTGGTCCTTGCTCCTGCTCACATCACAAGGGTTAGAGCATAAGAACCCATCATAGCGATTGAGATGGTGACAATGTTGGTAAAGGAATTTTGAGATACTTCCGGCCATGAAGTTCCATCAATTCACTTCCTACAAATCAAAAATAAAAATACCAATAAAATATAATAAACAAATAAAACCATCCTAATTCTTAGGTTGCCTCTCAAGTAGAGCTTAGTTAACATCATTAGCTTGACTTGCTTTTCCTTCCATACTTAACCTAAAATGGCTTGCTTCCACTTGTGTTGCCAAATTTCAATTTTGTAGCTTGTAAACAAGCTATAAATTGTAAGATAATCAAAACGACAATATTGAAAAAATTAAGAAAACCAATTAAGTTCAATAATGTTCTTTTTACTTAAAAATTGTTAATAAAATAGGGAATAGCAAAACTCCCGAAATATTTTATTGAACCCAGCAGTTTGTCCTGTAAGAGGATGTGTTGTTCTTATTCTTCCTCAATCACCCCATCTCCTCTTCTTCTTTCACTTCATGAACAAAGACTTTCGTATCGTCTTCAACCTATATGTTTTGTATCCTCTATTCTTATTTCTCTTCTTCTTCATCTTCTTAAATAGTGACTTCCTTGTATTCTTCAAACTCAATCTCCACTGTCATCTATTCTTCTTCTTTTCGCCCTTTAAAGATTCAACTTCATCAATTCTCATAAATGAGTTACTCTCTTTCAAACTCTTTAATAGCTTATTCATATTATGTTGGACCCTATTTTCGGAGCCCAACGATCGATTCGAATACCAAACGAACTTTGACTCAGGTCTTGAGACGAATTCTGAAAAGACTATTTGGGACGGTCAAGAAATGGTGGGGGAAAACAAAGTGAGAGGTACCACATTTATTACAAAAATGAATCTCAGTGTGGCAGCAAAGGAGGGTTCACCGCGGCAAAATTCATTTTTTGCTGCGGCAAAGACGTCTTCAGAAAAGTTCACCGCGACGAACTTGGCTTTGCTGTGGCGAAACACTCAGCAACCGAAATTCCCTGAACATTTTAAACAATCACATACTTTCAAATCTAACCATCCAACCTTACCATAAGCTAACATAATCATACACAAATGGAATTTCAATTCATCATTTCCTTACTAATTGAAAGAGTTTGAGCAAATACCTATCATCATACACATTAAAACTTAAAACAAAATATATGAGGATGCTCAATGTTGACAGGCTTATAAAGCTAACCAAAATCACTAACTTTGTGCAAAAGTCTCTAACTTCCTTGGAGTTTCTGATGCCTTGCAATGATCAACAATCTTCTCGTTCTACACATGAGGAGTGGAGGGTAATGGGGTGAGCTGCGAAGCTCAGTGGCTTATACATTTATAGCCATTGGCGTTGAGCCACACATTCAAATATATATACATATACATGTAACAATTCAATATTCCATAATTTAACTCACAAAAGATGTCATCACAAAAACATATCATGAAATTTAGTCATCACAACATAACACTCAATTATGCTTCATGCTTAACAAATCAATGATGAAATGCACAACAAATGGCTCGAGAGTTCCGTGGAACAAAATAGATAAGCCGAAGTTTAAATCGTGAACAAAACGAGTCCGATGTCTCAGGATCTCGTAGCCTCAAAAGGGTAGCCAGGAGAAAGCTATACGTCGACGTGCACGTGACTAACAAAATGTTCCTCTCTTGCCCAAACACAAACAAATTTATGCTCAATTCATTTCCATACATTTGCATATTCTCATGCTTCTTTTGCTTTCTCATCTTTTCACTTATACGAAGTGCCATGATATTTTGCAAGGCATAAAATGATCACAATCGCAATACATTTTCAACAATTGTCATAATTCAAAACAAACAATTTAACATATAGAATACAAGCAAGCAGGACAATTTGACCATACTACACAACAACTATAAATATATTACCCACCTAATTCGCTTGACAATCCAAGTTCAATGTTGTCTTTCCTCTTTCTCTTGGATCGGGCTTGCTTGGTTTCCTATAACAAACCAAGTTCTCATTTAAGCAACATTTAAAGGAAATTCATAAGGCTTCAATAATCAAAAAGCAAAAATTGAACTATAATCCTTTCAAAATCTATACTTTCGAGTCAATTTTTTATGATCATTATGATCAAGTAAATGAACAAATTTGACAACACATCCTTCTAGAAACATATTCTTCATTAGGTTTCCAATGACACCAAAATCATTCAATTTGGTTCAATAATCCGAAAGTTACACTCGAAGCATTTTCAGATTGCTCTTACACTAAGATACTATTTTATGCTCAACTTCCTTCCAAAAATTGATATCCTTAGAGGCTGAATTGAAACTTCATTTCTTCACAAAACTTGTATCCCTATGCCTCTAGTTTATACCAAATCAAAAATCACTCAATTTGGACATCTACAACAAAAGTTATGTCTAAAATACTAAAACATATCTGTGCAGGAAAAATGGATTTTGCCGGGGCGAAATTAGAAGTTCACCGCTGCGAAGATGTTTGAGTTCGTCGCGGCGAAATCAGAGGTTCGCCGTGGCAAACCTTCCCAAAACTTCATTCTGAAGATATTTTTCGACATTCTTTATCTATATACTTCCCATCTTTCGAATATAATGCAGCTTAACCTTAAACCAACTCTTCTACTTCATTTCCAAGCTCATTTCAACACAATATCATAAACAAAAACATCAAAATCTATCTTGATCCTTAACTCTAAAAGATTAAAACATTTTCATACATCATTCATTAACAACACCCTACACATATCAACTTCATTTAACCATATTCAATCTATTTAAAGCATAACTTACTTGCTTAAGCTCCAATTTCTTCAAACTCTTCAAGATTTTCAAAAGCCCTTAGCTTTTCTCTTTTTCTCTTATTCTTCCTCTCTTCCATGATGCTATCCTCTTCTCAAACAAGCCAAAATCTTCTTCTTCTAACTTACACTCTTAATGATTGTAAGATGACCCTTATGCCCTCCTACTTATGCCTTATAACCTTTAAACTTAAGTGATCTACCAAGATTGCCCCTCATGCATTATTACTTCATTTACACTTTAATTCCATCAATCCAAGCAATAAATCCTCCTAACATTGGCATGATAATTGCTCCAAAATAATTAAGCCACAAAGACCTCAAAAGAATTTAAATCATGCTTAATAAAAAGAAATTTCAGGGCCCAACATATTGAATTTCATTTGTTCTTCTCCAATTCGAAGGATGAGATTGTCTTCATGGACATCTAACAAAGCTTTTCCAGTGGTCAAAAATAGTATATCTAGAATTAATGGATAGTTTTGATCCCCTTAAAAGTCTAACACGACAAAATCCATAGGCATGATAAACTTGTCCACTTTTACAGGTATATCCTCCACCACTCCAAACAATTTCTTTATCAATTGATCTACCAATGGAATACACATAGATCTTGGCTTTACATCTCTTAGCCTCACTTCCCTAAAATTTGACAAAGATATATACTTGTACCTAAGTCATATAAACATTTTAAAATCTATAAATTACCAACTACACAGGGTATTGAAAAGCTCCCTAAATCTATCAATTGTGAGGACATATGGTTGGTAATTAAGGAGTTAGAGGTTTTCGTCATGGCTACTATTTGATTATCATCCAAAGTTCGCTTGACAGATAATATGTCTTTAAAGAACTTTGCGTACTTCGGCTTGCTTTTCAACACTTCCATAAAAGACAAGTAACTTTACCATTTATTTAGCTTTTCCATGAGCCTTGCGAATGGTTCGTTCTTCTAAAGTCCTTGTGGGAATGGTATTTTCGGTAGAAAAGGCAGAGGAGGATTATATAGAAGATCTTCATTCTTTTCTTCATCCTTATTCTTCTTCTCTTGTTCTTCTACAAAGTAGGGTTTAGTTTATTTTTCCATTAGTTATTTTAGCTCTTTATTACTCCTGAGTGTGATAACCTTAAATTGCTCTATTAAATTTACATCCATGTTGTTCAGAAAGTTTTCCACACTTCTCTTATAGAATGTATTGGTAAGTTAGCCCATTTGAACCTATAGGTTGTGAATAGAAGAGGCATAATCTTCCATTACTCCTTCGAACTTTCCTTCTAGCCTCTTCTAGGCCTCATTCAAACTTATAGTCTTGTCCATGATCTTGTCCAATTTTGAATTCCATAAACTAGACTCATCTTGCTGAAATCCTAGCAGGCTTTGAATTCCTATTTGAGTTTTTGCAATGTTAAACCAAAAGAAATATATGTGGTTCTACCAATCTGGATTGTAAGTATTCAAATAAGGATGATTACTTCTTTAACTAAATTGTGCCTTCGCCATCCCTTTAAACAAATTGTGTGTCCCTTGCATTAGTGATCATGAAAATCCTTGATAATAGGCATTGAACCCTGGGCTCGTAAAGTCCATAAGGGTCCTTGGCTCTCCATGATGTATTTCCTCCATCATCGTTCTTTTCATCTTTTCTTGACATTTAACTTTTCGGATTCCTCATAATTGCTTTATGATGTCCACATTGATATGTCTTCAACTTTGCATCGCAACTTCCTTTTTTTAATTTCTTATGATTGGGTACCACAATCACAAGAAAGGATAATAATTCCTTAAAACAAAGGAATTCGCAAAGTCCTAAACTAATTTCCTGGCAATGACGCCAAAAACTTATTGAGCAAGTTTTAATCTTATAAAATCCTCAATAATTTACAAGTACACGAGATGTAAGCATAGTATATGAGGTGTAAATCCCACGAGGAATTAGTGAACTCATCAAATCCTAATTTATCTAAGGCCTAAAAGTATAATTAAAATGAAAATCAAAATGAACAGAAAATTAAGCAATTGAATATGGGTTGATTGAAAGTGAAATTGTAAAATTAACATAGAGATATCAAAATTAAACACAACCAATTAACAATTGAAAATTCAAACGGGGAAGATTAACCAATAATAAGAGAATGGGATTTGTCCTATCATCTAATGCTAAAATCACTTTTGAGTTAATTTGATATCGGTCCTAGAACTTCGAAAGGTGAATTATTCTCTCTCAAGTTCTAATCTTTAACCGTAAATCATAAACCCTAGTTGAATTGAATTAAGGAATTTGTAATCTTTCAATTAGCAAACAACCCATACATCCAATTAGAATTTAAGCACTCTAATAGATAATTAAGTCCTCACATGACATCTCTCTTCATACAAATTACTGATTTGATTGTTTGTAAGATCTATTAGATTGTTTAACTCTCATTATACAACCTAATCATTTTGCCATCGGTTAACTCTCTCGATTCAATACCAAACCATGCAAATACAACAAACAATCATAATACCCAACACATTAACATCAAAAGCAATCAAATTAACATTGATTCAAGAACAAATCCCTAAAAGTGTCTAGAACATCCTTAAACCCAAATTCTTCATTATCATATCCGTCTTATACATCAAATGAAAGAAATAACAAGATGAAACGAAGAAGTTCACTTAGAGTGAACTAGGAGTGGCAGCAGTAGCAGCAACTCCTTATTCTTCTCTCCTCTTCTCTCTCTTCCTTGGTTCTTTCCAAATGTTACAAATGGAGGCTCTCCTAGATTAGGTCATTCTTTTATCTTTTATAGTCCTAGGGCTTTTTAGGATAAAGACTAGGTTTTAACTAGACCCAAATGTCTAAAATAACCCTCAAAAAGTTAAGTTCAGAAGCAGTTATCATGTCTATCATCTCTCCTGTCATGATCGTGGCTAATGAGTCACAATTGTGACAGTTAAAATTTGACTTCTATCACGATCGTGGCTTGTGTAGGGTTACTTCTGTCATGATTGTTGCCTTGGCTCCTCCTCCGAGCTTTCTCCAAATATTCTCTAGTCTTTTTTTCTTGATCTCAATCATTAACAAACTCATCCAAACACTTAAAATACACAAAATTAATGCCCGATATCATGCTCAAAACCACATAACACTCAAAAACACAAACACATAATCACACTAACACAATTCTAAACCTAAATATGCACAAATCATATAATTAACAACTAGAAACATACTAAATTACCCACTAAAACATAATGTAACCTATAACTATAAAAGCGGCTTTGGAGATTGCTAAATGACAAAGAATCCTCGTAGATTAGATGGGTCTATACTTATTTCTTAAGAAGGGAAAGTATATGGAAAATTAAAGAAAACCCTTCAGATTCTTACTTCATATCTCAATTGCTTAAGTTGAGTAAGACTTTTGCGAGCTACATCAGATGTAAAATAGGCAATGGAGAAAAGGCCTCATTATTCTTTGATACTTAAAGTAATATAAGTTCACTAATTAATTCCTCAATGTTGGCTCGTATTCAAGACCTTCCAACTATGTGTTCTAACTAATGGGTGAACTCCCTACAGGCTTGGCTCAAGTTATTCCCAACTATAATCCTAATTTTGCAAGAGAAGACAACTATTATTGGTTGTGAAACTATAATAAGGAGCTTAATAATAAATCTTGCAGAGAAATCTTAAGTCCAAGAGGTGAAAAATGGCATGGGATGGAGAAATCTAACACGTTCTTATTTCTTAAAGTTTCTTTCATTATGTGAATAACAATAATGATAAGATTTCTAAGAATGCACAGATTAAGCTTCCTTAGCCTCTCTAGTTTATGCACATTATACAAGTAGAATCTTGAAAGTCTAAAGCACCTTTTCTTTGGTTACGCCTATTCATTTAGCATATAGAGGAAAGTTATAGAATTATGTCACTTATAACACTACAATTTAATTGATGTTGAATTCCTAAAATGGTTGCATGAAGATAAAATTCCAAAAGCAACATCCTTATATACATCGTAACCCAAGGATCATGAATAAAAAGAGAGGAATTCAAGATGCTTTGTAAGCTTGGAAAACAATAGAGATCATGGCTAATTGAATAATCGAAAGTGGTGATAAGGAAATCACAAAATTGTAAATACCAAATTGAGAAAAGTAAATTGTAAGAATTTGGTTCAATTAACTCCTTTTGTGTAATACCATGCAGAAATACAGAATGATCTAAGTTCTAATTTCATTATTTTGTAATGATGATGATTGATGGTGTTAGTAAGAGTATAGAAAGATCATGGTTGTTTATTCTTTGATTTATAATTCTTTTCTTTTCTTTTAATATATTCTTTTAATGTTTCAAAAATTAACATATGTTTAAATTTTATAAGATGATTTTAGTCTTATAAATGAAAGTTATAAATTCTAAATGTAAAATTCAAATTAAAAATTTGAATTTTATTAAATGGATCAAGAATTAGAGTAAGTAATGGGCATCTAGGTTCTTAATAAAAAAGTATACTAACAAGGAACGACCCGTAACAAACGAAGCTAAATATATAATAAAATAAGTCAAACACAATTAAAAAAGCCAAATAAGAAACCACTAATAATGTCAAGTTTAATTAATACCCTTTAGGTCTTGTTTGGTTGAAGAATTGGTAATGAAAGGGGATGAAACGTAACACACTTTCGTTGTTTGGTTGAGGATTTCATAATGGAATGGAACAAAATGGGATAGAAACGAAGAATTTCATGTGACGCTCCATTTTATCTTAAATAGTGAAAATAAGAAACATCCGATTCAAAAAATTTAGGATAGAAAGTAAATTAATAAATACATACTACCTAATATACTTTTAATACTAATTATTTCTTTTAATTCTAACTTCCTTTTCCCATATTCATTTATTATGGTTCACAAAATTGTATATAATTAATAATATTTTTATATTATTTATCCTTACTCTAATAATAATATTTTGTATTATTAATAATAAATTGTATATAATTAATAATATAATAATAAAATTTTATTATTTTAAAATAAAAATAAAAATTATTTGTCATGATATTAACTCGAAATGTAAATTTTAATTGGACATAATTTCTATTTTAAAATTATAATGTTAAACCCCTATAATAATTATTTTAATATCAAAAGTATAATAATTATTTATTATATATTATATTTTAGTCTATTTATCTTTTAAATAATATTTTATTACATTATATTATAAACCTTTTATCCGTAGTAAACAATTTTTATGGTGTTACATTTCATTCTTTAAACAATTTTTATGGTGTTACATTTCATTCTTTAATAGACCGTTAATTTTATTCTACTAATTAATAAATTTTCATTACTCGATAAAGAGAACTTTATCGTATTGCTAGTTGAATAAAAATATATAGAATTGATTAAAAAAAAAAAAAACTAGAAAGGGATAGAAATGAAAAGAACGCAGAGACAGGGTTTTCGGTGCCTAAAGCAGGTAGTGGACACCTTAGTATCTTCTTCTTCTTCTTGAATTCCAGAGAGAGAGATAGACAGAGAGTCCTATCGAGCGTCCATAACGCCAACGTTTCTTCTCAGATCTGAGGAGAGAGAAATAGAAAGTAAGAGAATGAGTGGCAAGGGCGGAGGAGGAGGCAGCACTACTACCAACGGCGCCAGTAAGGGTAGTAGTGGAATTTCAGGGATTCCGGTGGGTTCGAGGAAAGTGGTACAGAGCTTGAAAGAGATTGTCAACTGTCCGGAGTCTGAGATCTATGCTATGCTTAAAGAGTGTAACATGGACCCGAACGAGGCCGTTAATCGCCTCTTATCTCAAGGTCCTCTTTTTTTCAAGAAAAAGAAAAAGAAAAAGTATCTTCCTAGTTTACTCTCTTTCTGAATGGTACCGAGTAAAGGGAAGCAGATTATTAACTTAGATGAAAAAGTAAATAAATTTCTATTCAATGGATCTTGAAATTTTTGTGTGTTAGCATGTACAAGTGCGCTTTTTTTTGTGTGTTCTTTTGTAACTTGAAGTAGATGCTCATCCTCTCTCTTAAAGGAAGAAGAGATGGAAATGGAGACGATAGCGTAATGGACGCTGCTTGGTTTATAATTTATTCTGATTATGAACTTTATTCTTTAAGCATAGAAGGAGCTGAACTTATTTTGTTTTAAGTTTGTGGTTAGCATAAGGGAGAATAGTAGTTTGGTTAATTGAAATCTGTAGCTGTAAGATGGAATCCTGTCTTTGAATTGTGGGATTAGTTAGTGTTTTGACTTGCTTCTTTATAATACATGATTTTTTGTACTAAGCTGTTTGAGAACCTGACAGTGGATGTTTTAAGTGAAGGTCTTCAGGTGATAGCTTCAATTTGTGGACTTTTAGAGTGAACTTGATGACAGGGCTTGACTTGTTTTTAGTAATGGGTGAAGTCTATGGCCTGGTAGCTCCTGAGTGATTGAACTTAACTGCAAGACCTGTGTGCCCACTTGCCTCAGTATGTTATGGGATAGATCAATGTGTTGGTGTTCACATCCTCGCATTTTGTGATTCAATTCTACTTTCCGACAGCTAATGGCAATGCATGAAAGGGAATTAATTTGAAACTAGTGCATCAACTGCGTGAATGTACCTGTCTACTTTTGTGTATTGTATATTTGATATACATGGACTTTATAAGCTTAGATTTGTCCAACATTACTACTTTATTCTATGATTTCCAAGGTGCTATTATGGTTTGTTAGTTTATCTTCAGTGTCTGTATATGTATACCTAACTTCTCTGCACTATGGTTCAACTGATCCTATGTGCATTGGCTAGTCTACTTTTCTATTATGTTAATTTGTGAAATATGTTCCACCTAAGTTGCTACAGTTCTGTTAGACATTGTTTAATCCCATTGAGAAGTGCCTGTTATTAATTCTCACATCGTCTTTTGCAGATCCGTTCCATGAGGTAAAGAGCAAACGAGAGAAGAAAAAAGAGGTTTGTAGAAAAAATAGCTGAATTCTGGTGACATCAAATGTTTTCTTTTCTTCTATGCATATGATCACGATATGTAACTGTGCTGCTGTTTTGTATTTTTCATTTTGGCGTCTTCATGTAACAAAATGGTCCAATCATTTTCTTTAATGTGCCTTTCTGATGATGCTTTAGACGAAGGACTCAATTGATCCTAGGTTTCATGGTGCTAATATGACAACCCGAGGCAGTAAAGGTGGTGCAGATCGTTATGTTCGAGGTCAGTCTACCTAGCTCACCTCTGATTTTGAGTATTGTGCTATACTTTTTGACTATTCTTTGCTGTATACTGTTCTCATAGCCTTGATCATTCCGTTAAGGTGTTCTTTTGCATTTAATTCCACAGGATTTCCACTTAATTTAATGATTTTCTTTCAGATTCTAGTACTTCATATGGTAAACCAGCATACAAGAAGGAAAATGGAACCCATGCTTATGCTGGTTTATCTCCTTCAGCTTCTGGTACAGGAGGAAGTGACAGCAACCGTCGACCTCCATCGTTTAGGTTGTCCCTTTTTACAGATTACTTCACACGGTGATCACACTGGAATTATATGAGATGTTCTACAATGTTTTAGACTTGTAGGATGGAACCTGTGAATTATTGTGCGTAGTATCATCCCTTTTAGTTTTCCACGTTTTCATACTAGGATTAATGTAAATTATCATACTAATGACTTATGGGACCTTGCGTCAATTTATTTTTAAAATAATTAATCGATATCTTGGTTCACATGAAATAGATGTGCTGTAGCTTATTGGCCTGTGGACATGTGATATATGCAATCTGAGTTCCATATTCTTTTTAAATGGAAACAATTGGAACTATATTGGATCTTTTTTCTCAGTACTGCTGGAAATTTTAGGCAATCTTCTGACTCATGGATGCAGCTTGTTGGCCTGTGGACATGTAATCTATGCAAACTGATTTCCATATACTTCTTAAATGGAAACAATTGGAACTATATTGGATCTTTTTTCTAAGTACAGCTGGAAATTTTAGGCAATCTTCTGACTCACAGTGGATGCCTTCTATTTAGATCAAGGAAGGGAATGACCTGCTAGCCTTACTCGTTGTGGATGAGGTTATAAATTTGCATACATATGAAGCAGCAAATAGCAACTTTAACCCAGTTTTTTTCAACATTTATTATTGTAGGGTAAATGGGAAGAGGAGAGTGATTAGACAAAGCAATCAGAAGTTGTCCAAATTTTATGACATTGCTGCACTTCTTTTTGAAGTTGATGGCTATTCTTGGGAGAGAGGAGATTAGATAGTCTTAACAAAGTAAATATTAAAAAGGATAACTTAAACCATATGTTCTAGGTTATAATCTCGGACTCTGAAATTACCATTTAAACAAATATTATCACATTTGAAACAACTGCTAAAACTGCTGATGTTTAGCCGTAGTTGTGAGGCATGAGGGCTAAGTGCTTTGCTTGGTCCTTTGGTATGTATATCCTATGAACTGTTGTGCCCGTGTCCAATATATCCTTCTCCTGGTATTGTGTGAAGCGGCTTTAAATTCTTTGGACAGTTGCTTTTCATATTGCCTTCTTTAGTTTGGGCAATATTTTTCTCAGGACACAAATTTCCTGCTTTTCAGTTATATTTGACAGTATCAATCCACATGTGATGTATATTTGACAGTATCAATCTACATATGATGTATGATTTTGTTGTTTCTTATTGTTATTTTATCTTTGTCTCAGTGATTCTGTGGCCACAGAAAGTAAAATATCAGCTACAAGTGCAGGTGATGGAGTTTCTTCATCATCACAGCCTTCTTCCGGATTTCAATCTGCATGGGTAGGGGTTCCAGGCCAATTGTCCATGGCTGACATTGTTAAGATGGGCAAGCCACATAACAAAAGATCTGGTATGGCATCTCACTATAGTGATGCAGAGCATCCTTTAGCTGCGTCACAGCAGGACTTGCATTCATCGGATAATTTTGCTTCAAATGTGACAGAATTAAATTCAATGCCAGAAGTTGTTGCAAGTCAGCAGCATATGCATTCCATAGATGAATGGCCATCCATTGAGCTCCAACCACCTATTAGTGTGCACTCTGTTTTGGAGATTCCTGCAGATTCTGAGTTGTATATGGATCCTGCTAACTTGCCATTGAGTAGAGGTAGTAAGTATATGAGGTCCCAAGTAGATGATGTTCAGCCAACAGAAGATGATCATGTCGACACTCTCAGTGGGGACCATCCAATATCTGCATCTGTATCTAGTACAAATACACAAGATGAAGGTTCTGGAGGTTCAACACATTTTGACAATAATTTGTATGGGAACTTGAGTTCTTACCAACCCCATAGTCATACGTTTGACAATGATAAAGGTGACGTTGATGCGTCTGTTTCTATTTTCTTTGGAATGGACTTTTCTAAGTTTACTTTTCCTTTACAAATTGCATTCAAATTGCGTCTGCTTTTTCCATTGGATTCTCAAATATCTTCATGATAGTTGTGTTGGTTTACATATTTTTATTACGTCTGCTTTTTCCATTGGATTCTCAAATATCTTCATGATAGTTGTGTTGGTTTACGTATTTTTATAAATTATACTAATCTACTTGCAATGAAAGATAATGATGTTAGAGTTCCAATGTTAGGAAATCAAGGCATATTTGTATAGGAGGTTTGATATTTGTGTCAGTAATTTGTAGGTGTGAAGGTAGCCTAGAGACATTTTTCACATTCTGCACCAGCTTGTTTTAGCACAAATTTTGAATACTTCTTTAATACTACAGTTGTTGAGTGGCTAGTGGTTAGTGGACTTGATTTTTTTCTCTTAGTACTTAATCATATAAACTTCATTTCAAGCAACAAACTTATTATTAATTTCAGTCCATGTTACTGATTGTATTTCATTTTGTTCTGTAATAGTTGATAATGATCCTTCATCAGTGACTGCGAATTTCGACCACTTGAATTTGGATAATGATGATCAAGGGGCATCAACTGAAGATGATAATCCTTCTGTCATAATTCCTAATCACCTCCAAGTTAATGCTCAAGATTGCTCACACTTGAGTTTTGGTAGTTTTGGATCCGCAATAGGTTCTAGTTTTTCTAGTCCTTTTGCCTCAATGCCTACAAAAAATAACTCGGAGAAGACATCTGAGTTGGTGGATGTATCATCAACTGGACAATCAGATGCTAGGTATTCCTTTCTCACAATCCTATTGCATCCTTATTTACAATATTTCTTGGTCTAAGGGTCATTCCCTGCAGAAATCCCGAGTATTGTGGGGAAGAGCATCTCAGAAACACTGCAGATGAAAGTTTAATCCATAGAGAAGGCGTGAATACCAGGAATTTTGACTCTCCTACAGTTACACAACCAGAGGGGTTAAAGGAGGAAACTACAGAAGTTCTGCAAGGGAATCAATATGTGTTTCCTTCGGCTGCACCTAGTTATTCTTATGATAACCCACAACAGATGAATGCTATGTTCAATAACCCACAGACAAGCTCCCAGATGCAGAATATTGCTTCTTTATCAAGTGTGATGGTAGTATTTCAAACTATTACTGCACTTTGTTCCTTGAAGTTTAATTTTTCAATGGAATATGACATTACGCACAAATACGAATGGAGGACACTGATCTTTGTCTTAAGAACGGAAAATATCTGTTAGCAGCTCTCAGTTATGTTGTTCAAATGACTATGTTTTCAAGAAAATCCGAACTCATGTATTCTTCTGGATATCCATTTTATTATTTCAATAATAATTGTATAACCAAATTACTTTTACAATTTCAAGAAAGAAGAGGAAAGGGTGTTAAAAGCTTCAATTTCTATGATGGCTTTTTGGATAATTTGCAAGTTACAAATGGAAATAGTTCGTGCAGGAATCCTATTGTATGTATTGCTGTCTGTCTTTTTGGTTGTGTGCATGTGTGCTGCCATGTATCTATGACATGTCTACAGTTACACTTTTGTGAATTTTCAGTTATCACAGATGAAATTTATCAACCAATTAGATCATTTGTTTGGTTGAATTTGCCCTTTGACATGATGTTATTACAGCATGCATATAGCAACTCGTTGTCGGGCACATTGTTGGGTTCAAATGTTCAAACTGTGAAGGAGCCTGACCTCCCATACTCGCCATTCCCTGTGACCCAATCACTGACAACCAAATACAGCAATGCACAATCTTCCATCAGTGGTCCAAGCATTTCCATGCCAGAGGTATGACGTTATTACTTGATACTTTTGCTGTTAATAAGTTTAAATTATATTCAATCTATAACCAAACATCAAGTTGCTTAGGATACTGTAAGATCTTGGGCCTGGTGCAGTGTATCATATCACCTCCTTGACAGCTTTACTGGTTTCATATAATGTTGTAAGAAAGCCATTGTTGAGTTTTCTTATCAAAATCTGTTGAATTGGATAATGCTTGTGTTAACTTTTCACCTTTGCTATGCAATTAAAAAAATTTGTCTGTTGGGAACAATAGATTTCTGAGCATGATGATTATGAAGAGATGGTTCTTGAAAATAAGGAAATATTAAAAGCTTTGTAGTACAACTATTAAACGATTGCTCTCATTGGTCAACATTGAAATGTTTCTGCAATTACCAACTATAATAGAGTATGGTTCCAAGTACATAAAAGAAAACTTGGTAAGTCTAGAAACTGAGTTGTGTGAATTATCTGAGGCTTGGTAGTGATCAATTGGCCGTAACCAATTTTTCTAACACTAAATTTTCTCTATAGGGATGTTGGTAGATCAGTAATTGATGTTCTATAACTCTCAGTTTGATTGTTTTTTTCCCATCAATGCCAGGCTTTAAGAGCAGGTAGCATTTCTGCCCCACAGCCAACCCCACAAACGCTTCCTGGTGCAAGTGTTGCCACAGGGCCCGCTCTTCCTCAGCACCTTGCTGTGCATCCTTATTCGCAACCTACTCTTCCCTTGGGACATTTTGCCAACATGATTAGCTATCCGTTCCTGCCACAAAGCTACTCTTATATGCCATCCGCTTATCAGCAGACATTTGCAGGTAATAGTGCATATCACCAGTCTCTGGCAGCAGTTCTTCCACAATACAAGAACAATGTTTCTGTTAACGGCTTGCCACAGTCCGCTGTTGTTGCTTCTGGGTATGGATTTGGAAGTTCAACCAATATCGCTGCAGGAAATTTCTCTCTGAATGCACCCACTGCTTCAGGAGGTACAACCATTGGCTATGATGACGTTTTGAGTTCTCAATACAAGGACAGTAACCATTTGGTGTCACTTCAACAGGTAATTTGTCTTCTAAGAGTTTGCAAGTTATCATGAATGCAATTCTTGAGTTCTGCATATATGTTTGTAATTTAGGGTGAATTGGGAAGTAATCTTACAAACTGTTTCTACACTGGAAATATTTTAGTCTACTTGTGCTTGAGGATAATTGGAGTTGATTCGAGACTTTTGGACAAATATGTCTAGGTTATTCATTTGTTTTTAGTATAGATAATTTTCCTGTGATTTCTCATTGCTTGATGTGATTTGCGCATTCCATAACATTTTTTACCCCTTGAAACTCAATTGTTCGTGTCTTTTGTTTCTCAGAACGAAAACTCAGCCTCGTGGGTTCATGGACCTGGCTCACGAACTATGTCTGCTGCCCCTGCCAGCAACTATTACGGCTTCCAAGGGCAGAATCAGCAACTTGGTGGATTTCGACAAGGTCAGCAACCATCCCAACAGTTTGGAGCTCTTGGGTACCCAAATTATTATCATTCTCAAGCAGGCATATCCCTGGAACATCAGCAGCAAAACTCTAGGGAGGGGTCCTTGGGCTCTCAAATCCAACCTTCAAAGCAGACCCAACAGTTGTGGCAAAATGGCTACTAAACCTTTGTCTTGTAGCTTTCCGGTATTTGAAAGGTCTTGTAGCAAGCTCGGAAGTGATCTAATCAGTGGCATCCGTGGTCTGAAGAGACCTAAACTTGTTACTGCCCTGTGCCATGCGGTGTATTAGAAACTTATTGTGCTTTATTGACGTCTGGTTAACGTAGGAACAGATTTGCTAATTCCAGTTAGTGAACTGCGTCTTCCTTTTTGGTTCTTTTGTTCTGTGCTCGTTATAGTGGAACTTGTTTTTGTCGGATGCTTAGCCCTCTGTAATCAAAAAGTTTAAATCTGATCGCCTAACCACCTCCTATTTATATGGGGAAGAATGAAATTGTCAAGTTTGTTTGCACGATGTGTATATGGGGAAGAATGAAATTGTCAAGTTTGTTTGCACGATGTGTATACTAGTATTTCAAGTGTGTACATAATAATTTGCATTCGAGTTTGGCAGATTTCTTTTTTCGGAGAGTTAAATGAATTTATTGATTAGCCCTTAATGGCAGCAAAAGGTAATATTACAAGGCTATGTTAACAAAGATGAATCGAATAAAATAAATAAACTTTCAGCCTATCATTTCTAAAATTACTAGAAATCTAATAGCTAGAATTTTCATCTGGCTTTGAGTGAATACTCAAAAAAGCTTTTTTATTACATAGGGATAAGGTTGCGTGTTATAAAATTTTTTTAAACTTTATTTTATTACGAGACTTCAGATTGAGTGTAGTGATGATATTTTATCGTGAGACTTCAGTCTAGTGTGGTGATGATGATGATGAGCTAAGTCTTTAGTAGTTTTGTGAGCATCAAGTATTTCTGTAATCTAGCAGTCAGTCATATGTGCAAGAGAAAGATTCTTTGGTTTCTTTCCCCATTCTTTTGTATTGCCTTTTAGCCCATACCAAGATCCTATCATAGCAAATCAGATTCATATCATGCTGCATTCTAGCTCATATGGTAGCTGTGGAGTTGCACCGGAAGAAAAGAGGTTTTATAGATTCAGGCACCATGTTGCATAGGACACGGATCTGATTATTGATGTCCTTAAGCCTATCATTGGTTTTTAATCTCTCTGACAGCTAACCAAGTAATAAAGGATGCTTCAGGAATAAGGAACCTTTCCGAACAATATTATACCATGGAATGGTGAGAACATAATCGGGGATTTCTTTTGTCTCAACAGTGTCTTTAGGTTTATCCGTCAGAAATTTAATTTATCCTCGTCTAGCGATCTTTAGCAAAATCAAAATTTTAACAAGGAAGCCTTCTGGCTTCTTCAGTCTGTAAACATGCCACAGATATTTTGAACTTAAGGCCTCTTAAGTGGATGTTTTAAGCTTTTCATTAATAATGAGTACGTGATATATATCATTTTTCACTTGCACATCACCGTTTTCATTCAATCTCCGACGCAATTACTGTATACATTTTAAAAAGAAGTAACATAAGAGGTAGCTTTCGGCCAATTTAGCAATATCATCCAAATAGCTAAAATTAGAAATTAAATGCTACCATGTCTGTTTTTCTTCTTTTATTTTGAGCACGTGTCAATTAAGAAGAGATCTTGTTAGATGTTCACGAGCTGTAGCTAGGGCTTGTGTTAATGTCTGCAAGAGAAGAACAAAAAAGGTAAGTTATCTGTCAAAAGCCTTCGAATAATTATTCATTTGTTAACAAATCATGAAACGAAAAGTTATTTGTTGAACCAGTGCCATGTTTTTAATTATTTTGACTGTTTCAAAACAAGTGAGGGGAACCTGTTCAGACAATGGAGCCCCAGTATCAGCACCATGACTTGCAACCTTCCCAGCAATGACATTTGCATCAGTTTCTAGAATGAAGCTGCACAAGGCATGAAAAAGTCAAATCTGGGATAATGGTTGGAGAAACTTATAATGAATTGGATCTCTAAGAATATGCCAACAAGCTCTGCTGGTCCAACACCAGTGTAGTGTTTTTCTCTTTGGAAATTTGGAGAAATATTCAGACATCGACCACAACAGTCTATGTAAGCAATGGAACATAATGTTTTACAGGGATGCACTAATCTTCTTCATACTTCCAAATGTAAAAAGTTCCATTCATTCAACACTCATTTAATTTGAAAATCAAAATCCTTAAGTACTTGAAACTTCTTATTATACTATAACCAGTTCACAAATCTCGAATCTTTGAGTTCTGAACATAAAGACTACTACCCATAAGTAATACAATTTTAACTTCAAGAGGTATCAAGTCCAAGGGTAAGCACGAAGGATAAGAAATAATGCAAGGAAAGTGATACACCGCAAGGAATAAAACTCAAAACAAGTACCCTGTACCTATGACCTAAATCTTCTGGCATTTTCTACTCCTCGTCTACTAATACAGGGGTTTATTTAAATAATCACTGGATTTAAGGTACTGTGCATAGAGTGAATGGAGAAGGCAAAGTTTGTATTATTTACTTAGCATGAAAGTTGCATACCCGGCATCAACAATTTCATCAATGCATAAGAGAATGAGATCTAGATTCTCCAGTGCCTCTCTCTTGTCCACATTGCCTCTGAAATAAGGATACGTTAAACCTTAGTAGATTGGTTAATAGTTATTAGATTTAATAACCATAATAATCTTTAGTTTATCCTGAAGTAAATATAATGGGAAGAATGTGAATAACACCTGAATAGAAGGTTGACGGCATCAAAAAAGCCAAGAAGGACTGTGGCTAAAATGATCTCGTTTTCATCTTCACTTCCAGTAACAAAAAAGTGAAGATCTTGAACAAACTTGTAAACAACTACATTGCCATCAAACAATGTTATTTCAGCTGCAAGTAACATGATGCATATAGTTAGGAGCATAGTTGTAGTAGTTAACCAAGGGTAAGATGTCCAATAAAACTTTGATGACAGGTGCTTATGACTATTAAAAATAATTAAACAACGAAGATTTCACGCCTAGCATATTAACTCAAAATTAAACCTAGTCCACACATGACATTCCACCGCAAGATAGATCTGAACCAGAAAAAATAACTTACATGCACAAGGAAAAAAATTTAGGACAAAAAGATAAAGCATTAATACCAAAATCAATAGAATGCTACTAACTTGCCTTCATTGCGGGCATTTATCTTTTGTGTCTTGGTGAATACCGCCTTCTCAAAAGCTTCCTTAGCGCTGTTTGTTGACCAGTCATCAGAGTAGTACTTTGCAGCTACACGTTGTCCTTCAGAGTCCAACAGAAGGATATTTTTTACTGAAGGAGGCAGCTCCTATCGTCAATTATCGTTTGAACCAAAAAGGGTCAGGAGATCTTCTAAATAAATTAAAAAAAAGAAACAAATTCTGCACACTTATTCCAATCACCTAAATAATTGGCTTAGCACAATGATGCAGAAACAAAGTTTTAACATTATGGCCCATTTACATTTCAGTAATATTTTCCTTAATTGCCAATTTAGATCAAAAGTTTAACCAAATCAAAATGATAATACGTTTCAATAACTGAAGAAGTTGAACACTAATAACAAACACCAGGATCTGCCAAATCAAAATGATAATACGCTTCAATAACTAAAGAAGTTGAACACTAATGACAAACACCAGGATCTGAAATCTAACATTTACAAATCGATAACGAAATCAGCACCTACAAGGGTAGATCTTACTGCAAAGATCAAGATCAGGTTCAGCCAAGTAAAACTCACACTAGATCTTACAAAAGCAGTCAATTTGACAAACGCCCCATATCACATAAACCGAATAAGGAAAACCGGACAGCTGACTCCCATAAAACACGACCACAATGAAGTGAATACGCAATTAAAAACCGCAAATTTACACACACGATGTAGCTAGCAATCAATTCTTGCGACATGTTTACTAAAAAAAATGAGAAACAGAGAGACAAGAAGATTGACCATGTTGGTTGCCAAAATCTTGAGCGAAAATGAAGCGGCAGATTTTCCGTGTAAAGGAATTGTTATAGGCAGCGGGATCAAGGAAGATAAATAAAAATGCAGGTGGCGTGAATATGTGTTTACTTAAAAGTAAGACCAGCATTTTCACTTCCAAGCGTTTGACTTTAGACCCTCCGACGCAAGCCTGGAACGGCCAAACCTGACTGTAGACTATGCTTTGAATTTTTTTAATTATAATGAAATAAAGTTATTAAGTAAAGATATATGGATACCAAAAAAAAAATCATTTACACAAGGCATACTTAATTTCTCAAATAAGCTGTCTATTGATTTATGACTTTACTGTTAATTGATTAGTTATAATTTAGTGGTAATCTTTTACATATTTAGATATATATATATATATATATATATATATATATATATATATATATATATATATATATATATATATATATATATATATATATATATATATATATATATGATAAAGTCTATATGATAATTATATATTACAAATAAAATTATAATGAGATTATAATTATGAAATTTATATTATATTTATGTATTATCATCTAAATTGTTTCTAGTCATTATTTTATTAAGACCGAGCATTAATAGAGCGTAAAATGACTAGCACACATTATATTTTTTTATGAAAAAATAGTCGATCTCATAGAATAATAAGAAAATGTTTAAACAAAAATGTGAATATTTGTTAGAGAATAAGTTCATTGAAATGATTCATATGAGAAATTCATTTCAAATATTACTTTTATGTATGTGAAAATTTTCATTGTGATGAATATATAAGTGATTTTTGACCTGAAATTTATGAAGTTATCTTATACGAGGACTGCTATATTTTGATACTATTGATGATTTGTTATTAGATGTAGTATGATTTTATGGAAATAATTAAGTGATCAAGACATAATTCATTACCCTAATATAATTAGGGGAATCTTTCATTATTCTCGATTAATATTAATTGGAAAAATCCTTGATCAAGGTAAAATGAAACTTTGTAAATAGTTTACAAATGTCATTAATTGAATTAATAGTTAATGATAGAGAACTAATATGATTGGATTTAAAATAGAGTAGACATTAGTTTCATACTCTATGTCTAATCGTAACATTATATAATGAAATAATTGAATTTTACTAAAAAAATCATGCATAAAAGATTAATCAAAATCATTTTAACATTCCTAAATATTAGGATGTTCATGATGTATTACTAGATGCAATCTTGACTTATGGATATAAATTGTTTAATTAAGGAATTACAAATAAATTAAAAAGCTTAATTTATCTAATCCTAAATACAATTTAAGGTTATAATTTGTATTCATTTCTAACACATTTGGAACTAATGGGTCACATAAAGAAAGGGTTAAATAGAGAAAAGAAATTTTAATCAAGTTGGACTTGATTGTATAATTATGGTGGTTAAGAGGGACCGATTTTAAAAACGATCAAAAGATACGATAAAAAAAAGATCAAGCTTTAAAATAAGGTACGAATTAAGATTCAAGTTTTATTATGATTTATGTGTTAATCAATTTATAGAATTTAAAGTGATCTTAACTTACAGGATATCAAAAATAAGAAAAAGTTTTATAATTATTCTGGTATACATGAGATTAGATCCTAATCTAATTTCCTAAGAATGTCACCTAAGAATGGGATATTATATTGTATCGATTGAAAAATTGTCCAAAAGGATTTTATTTTATACTAGCTATTACCCAAAATACTAGCCAATATCGTCTGAAATTATAAATTTAAAAAGTTAGGGAGACTAGATTGCAAAAAAAGAGAAAATCCTTAAATTCAATCCTAACCCTAGCTGTAATTTGTCCCTCTCCATACCTTTCAGAGCTACTAAAATCTAAAAACAAGTTTCCTCTTCTCTCCCTTCCTCTGTGCTAAATCACCATATCTTGACCTGCCACCACCTTCTTAGATCTCAGATCTCAGTCAACCATTAACCTCCCATCATGCCTTCTCCGTCAACCATTAACTTAGGGACCATTTGGTTCCACTTCTGTTTTTCTGTTGTTGTTTTTAGTTTCTGTTTTTTACTTTTGGTTTCTGTTTTTTTCCTTAAAAAAACAAAAACTTGTTTGATTGAGATTTGTAATATAAAAAACTAAAAACAAAAACATATTTGGTTAAGATTTTAATAAAAACTGAAAATAAAAATATGTTTGATTTTGTTATCATGTTTTATTTTTATTATTATACTTTTATGTATAATAATTATAATATATTATATTATATTTTAAATTATTAATTATCATTATAGTTAAAATTAAATATATGTAAATCAAATATTATTAAAAAGTTATACATTAATTTTATATAATAAAATTATATCAATTAAAAATTATATTAAATTATTGTAATCAACAAAATATGTCTATCTTCTTGTAATTATTAAAAACATAATAGTAATATTATTTACACACTCTTTGATTTGGACTTCATCTTAAGATAATAAGTCACTTTAAAGAAATTCACAAACACATATATTTAATATATGTATGACTACGTATATATTAAATTCAACTAACATAAAAGTAAAGAACAGATTTCAATGACACGAAGACAAGAGGAGAAGGCTTCAAACTCATGTGCAAATGCAAAAACCAGCGGAGAATATGATGAAAAATAAGCTCTGCTGTTGCATTAAATGAGACAATAATGTTGACAATCTACGTGCTCCACTCTAAATATACATGAAGACTAGCTATGAGGACTATAAGGAGTAGCTCTGCGTATTAAATGATGAGAAATGAGAAGAAAAAAGCTATTGAGAATCAGAGGAGGTAAGTGTAGCAGGCGAGGAGGTGAAGCTTGCCGATTTCGGGTCTGCGGAGGTGGTTTTGGAGGGGGATACGATCACCTGTGTGGTGGGGACGCCTTACTACATGGCATCATAGATTCTCGCCAGAAGAGAGTACGGTGAGAAGGTAGACGTCTGGAGTGCGGGGGTGGTCTTGTATATTATATTGGCCGGATTCCCGCCATTCCACGGAGAGACGGCGGTGGAGATTTTCGAAGCTGTGCTTAGAGGGAACTTCAGATTTCCACCAAGGGTTTTTGAGTCGGTGTCCTCCAGTGCTAACGATCTGCTAAGAAGGATGCTCTGTAAGGATGTTTCAAGGAGATTATCTACCGAACAAGTACTAAATAAGCGTCTTACTTCTTATGAACTTCAGTTAACTAACTTATTGTATGATTTGGGTCCTTTTTGCTTATGATTTGGTTTGTGGGTTTTTGCAGGACATCCATGGATGGTGAATGGTTGAGAAATGAAACTTGTGTTGACTATTGCGCAGTAAACCTGAAGAAAATTGGAGGAATCTGCATAGCCTCTGTTATAATACATATGTTTGTATACTGTGTACATACAGAGATGCTTTCTTTTACTTGTTTTTAAAATTTTGTTTCAATGTATATGAATCACCTGTGATGGAACAAATAGGTATAAAAACAAACCTGAACACGTTGAAGACGCAGAAGATGAAATCGGCTTAGAGAACAGAAAAGCGATTAAGAAAACTGTTTTTAAAAATCACGAAAACGTTATTTTTACGTTTCCGTAGAATGGATACCATTTTTTTTATTTTTAAAAACGAAAATTATAAACGTGATTAACCAAACACGTTTTTAAGACTTGTTTTTCAATTTACAAAAACCGCAACAAAAAACTAAAAAAAAAACGAAAACAAACAGGCCCTTAATTATCTGTTTTTGAGTTTGAGAATAGTTTAATAAATTTGTTAAAGTGTTTCTAACCGATTGCATCAATTACTAAAGAGCCTTTTTCCTTTTTTGCTCCTGCCCAATTATGTGTACTTTGAGTAATACATTAATATTTGATCATTTTCATTGCCAATAAGGTAAAAATTAACATTAAACTTTAGGTCATTCAATTTCTCCATAAATATATTAAACCTAAGGTAATTTGATTTTTTTTATGATTATATTAAAATGACTTTTAAGATTTGCCTTAATTTATAGATGTATACTCATTACTCAACATAATTTGAAATTAGCAACATTTTTTCGTTCTTTTTTACAACAAAGCCCTTTTTGCAATGTGCATCACCAAAAGAAGGATGAAACTAAAATAAAAGTTGTTGTATATTTTTAATGTACACACATAGACACACACACGTTTAGCTTCTTCTACAACATTCATTAAGTTGTCAATATGTTCAAATCTAGATTGTATCCTTTACATTAGTAAATAAACTATGCGGATATAAGATGAGAGTGGTATTAACTTCCCTAACACATTAGCTTTATTAACTTTGTTTATGCATGATCAATCTTTTATAATTGATTTTGAATTTTATTGCTAAATAATGAATTTTGAATTTTATAAACATCAACATTATATTCTTTATTATATATATACAAAAGCTTTATCTATTCTATAATTTAAAGTAATGTTTTATGTCTTTCATATGCAAAAACTTTATTTTTAATTAGATACTAATTTAATTTTAACATCTGCTATTTTTACAGATAAAGGGAAGGAAGTTTAAGTACTCTTGATAATTCATTCTCTTCCGTAAGATTTGATGATCCAGCTTGGGATTATGATAGATTGGTTCATGGAATGAAGAACCATACTATTTGTTTGTATTATAACTGGTTTGGTCGGGAGCCTCATGGCCGGTGTTATCTGTTGGTCACACCACGTCCGTAGAAGGCGCTGCGCATCCCGTAGAGAGCGTGAGTCGAACTGTGACCTCGGGGTTTGATGCGTTGAGACGCACGCCTCACACCACCGGGGCACGTGGCTCGGTGGTGTGAGCGCGCTCAACGCATCAAACCCCGAGGTCACAGTTCGACCCACGCCTCACGGGATGCGCAGCTTCTCACGGATGATGGGTGACCAACGGACTTTGGTTTAGGTGAGGAGCCTCACCCAAACCAAAAGGCGTTGGTCAGTCGAGCGTCCGTGAGAGATGCTGCGCATCCAGTAGAGGCGTGAGGGTCAGACACCTGTGACCTCGGGGTTTGATGCGTTGAGGCGACGCTCACACCACCAGCCACGAGCCCGGTGGAGGCGCGCGCCTCAACGCATCAAACCCCGAGGTCACTGTGTTCGACCACGCCTCCACGGGATGCGCAGCGCTTCTACGGATGCGGGTGTGACCAACGGATAATACCGGCCAGCGAGGCTCTACCAAACCCCAGTGGTGTGAGGCGTGCGTCTCAACGCATCAAAACCCTGAGGTCACAGGTTCGACTCCCGCTGCCCCCATGGGATGCGCAGCGCCCCCTACGGGATGTGGGTGTGGCCAAACGGGACAATACCTGGCCGGTGAGGCTCCCGGCCCAAACCAATAACAAATATTTGAAAGATTGAGGAATCATCGTATTAAAAAACTTTTAGCTGGGATCAAAGTTGATGTATAGCCTTATAAGAAAGTTATCCATAGTGTAAAATGTCAAATGAAAACTTTGCTCGAGTATTAGAACAAAAAAGACATAAGGCAAAGACTAAACTACAAAATTGATAGCGAAAGTTCTTTTTGCAATGGCTAGGATGATATTGACAATGTTAAGGCTGGTATTCCTACCCAACAAGAAGGGATTGCTATAATTGATGTGAGGAAGAAAAGAAGATAGGTGTTTAACTTTTTCGCTCCACAGACAACTTCTTGAGCTCAACTTTTAATTCGTAGTGCCTAATAATCTAAAGAAGTAGCCTATGACATAGATAAGATAAAGACCAGATGGTGGTATGATGTAAATGTATCATTCAATTATGCTCAGTCTTATTATTACATGATATAGTGAATGCTATTTCCTTTTACGATTTAGGATAAAAAAAAAGTCCTTCAATTAATGACTACAGAGGTGATTTTTTGAGTACCTCTGTTTATGAAATGAAAAATTATTTGAATGAAAAAAGAGTGACATGGGTAACTTATCGATATTTAATCATGTGTAATGGTTGGAAAAACATAAGATATGAACCTATTATTTTTCTTTTATTTTATTATGATAAGGAGACAATTTTTAAACTCCAGTGATGTATCTAGAATTGTAAGAAATGCTAATACTGTTGAGATATTTAATGAAGTTGTAAATGAATTTTGTCATAAAAACATTATACAAATCTTTACTAATAATGATGCTACCTATAAAGCAGTTGAGAAAAGATTGCAAAGTAGGTTTAATTATTTTTATTCGACTTATTTTGTTGTAGATTTCATTAATAAGATGTTGAAAAATATAAGAGATACTAGATACTTTCCTATTAATGAAAAAATAGTGCATGAAGTGAGAAAAGTGACTAAGCTCATTTATAATCATGCATGGGTTCTTAATTTGATGAGAAAAGATTTCACCAATGGTGGGAATTTGTGTTGTCCTACCATTACAAGATTGACAACCAATTTCTTATCACTTAAGTATTTTATTCTAATAAGAAAGGAGCTAAGATAAGTCTAATGCTAGGATGAAGGATTTTAGAATTATATTAAAGATCACAAATTTTGGTCCCATTGTCAATTTATTATAAGTTTATAAGCTTTTAGTGAGAGTAATTAGTCTAGTTGATAGTGATGAGAAGGCAGCAATGGGTTACTTCTATTATGCCACAGAGACTGTGAAGGTGGCAATAAAGGCCAATGTAAAAATTGGCCTTCCTTGTATACACTTATCTTGTAGTCATCAGTGAAAGATGAGAAAGACAACTTTACTCTCAGTTGTTTACTATTAGGGCATTTCTAAATCTTAGTATCTCTTTTAGATCAACCTTTACAAAAGGTTAAAGTTCATAAGAGAATGTTATTAACTATCACAACAAATTGTTTCACATAAGATGATACAAGATTTCCTCAGCTCATAAATAAAGGCATACAAGGATGGTGTTGTGACTGTGGGATGCCTATTGAAATTTTGCAAAGAGACAAACTTAATCTAGATAAAATTTCTTCACTTTTGTTACTTGTTTAAAATTAATCATCATTTTATTTTTTATAAGATTACTTTTGTTGTCTTACATTTTCTTAGTGATACCACTTTGGAAATGGTGTTCTAGAATTACAAGGTTTTTTAATTAGAGTTTAAAATCAACGTATGAGTATAACTAAGTGTAAAATGAATTGAAACATATTTGAATTCATCCATGTTGGATCGCCTATGGCCCGAGTATTCTCAATACGCAGCGAAAAAGACCATAAAATATAACAAGATGTATAACCAAAAACTATAGCATGTAAGAAATACCTCTTGATGCGGATTTTCCTTTTCAAATTCATAGACATTGCTATGCGAGAATTTCCTCTACCGGTATCCACACAAGGATGAACGATCTAGGCAGCAGTTCATATGTGCTAGCACATCCAAAACCCTTTCGAACGCCGCACAGTTTTTCTCTTGGAAGGTGGCTAAGGTTATTTTTCGACTCTCTTTTCTCTAATGAGACATAGGTTTTTCTATTTATAGAAAAACCCTAATTCTTATTCCTATTAGGAATAAGAGCTTCATAATCCTAATCCCATTAGAATTATGAAGTTCAATAAGTTTCGGCCCATATTATATCTCATATAATAAAAGCCCGACAACTTAAATAATCTAGCCCAATAAATATATCCACATATATTTATTCAATGCCTAATAAAATAGGCCCAAGAGAATAAGCCCATATCACATCACTCTTTATGTGCGACTCTGTAGGCTCATTTGATGTTAGCAATGGGCTTGATCTTACTTTAAGGCCCATAAGTCATAAGCAGCCTCTAGCAAGACATTATGACTACCTAAATCAAATGAGGATCGGTAATCCAATTTAACCTGTAACCATGGTTATAAACTCAGTCCCTTTGTAATACGATATGAAGATTAATCACAAGGCATGGTACATGTCAACCTTTGATTAATCATAGTTTCTTGATCCCCAAGTTGACTGATTATAACAAATGACATTAATGAATTCTTATCAATTCATTTGAGCACGGCCATGCATTTCTTCAATCATACTTGTCAAGAGTCCCAAATGATATCTCTCTCATTTAAGAGAGGTACAAATCACATCTACGTCATTCACATCCCTCTGCATGATTTATTTAATGTCCAATATAAGACTATTTATTATCCGGTTAAAGATAACTTAGTCTAATATCAAAACACTAAATTTCTCATGTAGGGAACCATGATGATTTCAGGTCAGAGGACTAAAGTCAAACCATATTGAGAATCACTAATGACATGAAGCCATGTAGTGTTCTCTCTGTGGATCGGTCCAATATACGTTCTCTAACATATATCTATATTTCTGATTTGATAACTCATATCTATGATCAAAAAAACGTGATCATCAATCAGAACACATACTAGCCTTAATTCATTATTGTTCCACCAATAATGATCGACTAGGGACAGTTTAGAATAGTATTATAAAGCTTATGGTTTTACTATCAAGTCAAATACTTGATGACATAAGCCTAATACTATTCATGGAATGTAAATCACATTACATAAACAACATACATGCATATATAAAAGAATACCTCATAATACCTTATTAATAAACCATAATGTTAGTACAAAAGTCACATATGTCCATTGGTCTAGGGCACACTACTAACAATCCATTCCAAAAAAGGAATAGATTGGAACATAAAAGATTGAATCATTTGGTTTTTATTAGATATAACTTAAAAATTCAAGAAAGGTATGTTATTATCATCATTAAGTTGAATATAATTTCATTTATTTACTAGGACTCTTAATAGAAAGTAGTTTTATAGATCAATTTTCCTTGATGATAGATGTAGATTGTATCGAATTTTTATGGGTAGTTTAGTTTGTATTTAGTTATTAATTTGATTGTTTAGTACGTTTTTAGGTTAGAATTGTGTTAGTAGTAAATATTTTTGTTTTAAGCATTTTGTGGGTTATAGTATGATGTTGAGCTTCAATTTTATATTTATGAGGTGCTTTGATGTGTTTGTTAGTGTTTCAAGGTAATTAGAAGAGATTCGAAGAAGAACTGGGATATAACTTGGGGCCACGATCGTGGCATAAGCAAGAGCAAAGAGACACGATCGTGGCAGAAGTAAGAGAAAAGAGACACAATTGTGACAGAAGCTGGTGTAGGGAGCCATGATTGTGTTGTTATCGACCACAATCATGACAGAAGCAAAAAATTCCAGCCACAATTGTGACCTGCCTGATAGATATGCAGATAGCAATCCTGACTTGAGTTTTCAATGAATTTTTGGACCTTTTAGACCCAAGAAAGACCCTAGGATTGCCCTAATTGGAAATACTATATAAGACTTAAGGATGTAACCCTAAGGGAGTTTCTACATTCTGCCACTTTTAGAAAGTTCAAGAGAGAGAGAAAAGAAGAGAGAGAAAAAGAAGAGGAAGAAGAAGCGGGTCTCGACACTGCTGCTTCCCAGATTAGATGGTCTCTCGAGGTTGCTTCCTTCTTAGGTTATCCGATCTAAGTTCTATTTCCTTTCTATTTTATTTTTGTTCATTTAATGTATAAGGTTGAAATGGATTGTATGAGGATGTGTTGTCGATTATTGATAATGTTTTAACTCTTCCTTTAGGATTTACTTTGCTTTAATGTTAATATAGTTGATTTTGTATTTTATTGATTGGGTATTGTGATTAACTTTGATTTTTGCATATTTCGGTAACAAACTAAGAGGATGACCCGTATAAAAATGATTGGATTGTGTTAATGAGAGTTAGGCGATCTAATAGACCATGTAGTTAATCATATCGATTTTTGTGTAGAGAGAGATCATGTATGAGATCTGATAGTTTAGTAGAGAGCTTATGATCTAATTTTAATTATGAGTGTTTTGTTAATTGAGAGATTGCAAATTCTATAATTGATTTAGGGTTAATGATTTAGGGCACATGATTATAACTCAAGAGAGAGTAATTCTCCTTACGATACTTTAAAACCGACACCTTGATGACACATAATTAGCTATGTTAGCATTAATGATAGGTAGAATCCCCTCTCTAATACCTTGATAATTTCTCTTGACTAATTTCCATAATGACCTTTTCTGTTGTTCAATTTCAATTCTTGTTTTATGTTAATTTCTTGAGTTGAATTCCTGCAATCAAATTCCCGTGTTTATATTCTTATTTCATTTTTAATTTCACCTTATTATTTCTTTGATCCTTAGAAATCGTAGAATTAGATTAGTCCACCCTCCTCGTGGGATCGACCCTTCAATTACTACAATTCGCGACTCGTGTACTTGCAATATTTGAGGGCTATAATTGTAAAAACTCGACAAACACGATCACTTGACCATATCAATCTTTTAGCATATTGAGTTTATGAAGAACCAAGTTTCATGTACGCAAGTCACTTAGAAGATAATTTATGATGGAAAAGTATTGACATATTATTTGGTACAATGAGTTTGAATGATAGTAATGGTAGGAGTCTTGCCAATAATGAAGATTTTGGTCCAAATAAAAATTAGGGCTAATGCAATTTGACCGAATAGGGTATTAAATGAAGTTATAAGTTTTTCATTTTTCATTTTTCATTGTTCTCATTTTCATTTTATTTAATTTTTATATATGTTAAATTCTATATATACAATATAAATATATAACTTTTGACTATAAGTATTTTTATTTCAGGTTTCATTTATACTTTGTTGTTTTCCTCGTCACGGAATCTTATTATAATGTTTATAGAGATATATTATTCTTATTATATGATATTTTAATATAATTATTCTTTACTATATGATGTAAATCTGTAACATTTTAAATATTTTGTATTATTATTAGTTTTATAATTATATGAGAATTAAAAGTTTTATTTTATAATAATTTTGATTGTTGTTAACATGAGAAATATATGAACATAATATTAATAGAAATAAAGAGATAGCAGTTATATCATAACATTGGTGCAATATTCATAATGATGGTGTAACCTTTTAGAGAATTACAACTAATTAAAAGTCATCAAATACAAATAAAGAGTTAACATAAACTAAAATCTCTTGCTTTACTAAAAGAAGTTAAAAATGGTAAGAAATAAACTAAAATCATAAAAGAAAACATTAAGATCAATTGTAAAACTAAGTATTAAATATCATATTTTATCTATCTAAACAAGTAGTATTTGGACATGTTTTATAATTTTTGGAGATTAAAAGTGAAGACTTTAAATGTGGATCTAAAAGTAAAAGTTTTATAAATTTAAATTAAATAAAATTTCATATGGTTTGAAAATAAGATGCAAAATGCTTAGAGAAGTTTAATAGAATTTAAAATTAAAATAAATTACTAAAAGTAATGTTATAGGTTTTAAAAATAAAATAAAATGTCTGTACAGGTCAGTATATCTTAGGAAACTCCAAACTGCTTTAACTATTATTGGTTATGGAAGCTTCTTATCAGCCTTAATCTTTACCCTTTTTCAACCTTAATCCATTAGTAATAAACCTAGTGCTTCAGTACTATTCCTTCTTGTACTATGAACATATATTTCTTCTCATTATTTTAGTGTCTGACATTAATGATTAAGATTATCACCCTAAAAAATGTCACACCACGTCACAGATGTCGATTGAGCTTCCAAATACATGTCACCATACTTCTTGTTTCAAGCTTCCAAAGTTACAAAACAAGGTGGCATATTATATTCCCCTTGGGAATATTGTCCCTCCTATCCTTTCATTGTGTTTAATGGCTAAAGTAATGAGTACTAAAATTTAAAAAGATGCCACAAAAATAAAATTAATAAAGAGATCTCTAAGGATAAACAAATAAATAAAATAAAAATAAAAATAAAAACATAAAAGAATAATAGTGGGTATATTAATAAAAATCAAGTTTTCATAAGATTATACTCCCTAACAACGATGTTGAAAATTTGATATATAAGATCCCTACCCTATATATTTCAAAGGCAAGTGCACCTATTGAATTAAGTATAGTGATGGTGAATATCGATAGTCGATCCCAAAAGGACTACAAGTAATAGTGATTACCTCTTTCTTTTTATCGAACTGATAAAATAAAATGATGTTTTAATTTAATGATTATACTAAAATAAATTTCAACAAAACAATAACCAAGAACAAAAATCAATCAAAGATTAAACAAATCAAATAATTATACTTTGGTAATGAATGCCCTTAAGATTTTTAAAGCTATAATCCCTTTATCATGCAATTTAATTAAATATCATTGGCTTGTGGAAATTCTAATCTTATGTTAATATATTTCTATTCACTATCAACACCTAATCCTATGTTGATTAACTGAAATCTCTTTCTAGTTAAAACCCATAGGATTTCTTTAATCAATTTATGAATTTTACTATTAGGTTTTCCTAATATGAAAGATTTATGCCGACCTATCTCTATGTCTACAAGCAACTCTTTTTAATTATGCTAGATTTATTTATACAAAGGATTTCTTAATCTCTAAGATTTGAAATCACACATGAAACAATATCTCAAAAATATTAATTCAAGAAATAATGAAAACACATAATTTAATCTAATGAATAAATAATCAAATTGCATTAGATAAAGAATAAAATTAGAAATTCCATCCCAAGTTTCATTTTACCTAGATAGTAAACAAATTTAGCTTATAAAAATAGAAAACATAGCCAAACATTAAAAAAATAAAACAAAGAATTCATTATATCCCCTTGTCTCTAATAAATCCTCTAAAACTTTGATGGAAATATGCTCTTTATTGGATCCGTAAGTCATTCTTCAAGTCTCTACTACTCTAAGGTTTATAATTGTGTTTAACTCAAACTCCTTTAATTAACCTTCTTAATTGCCTTCTATACTTTGAAATTAGGGTTTCTACACTAGACACAATCACCAAATGACTGTATGTAATGGGTGTGTTCCTTAATATCACTTTAAAACTCAACAGTCACATAGAAACATGATTCTAGAAACTTACACAGGCAGTGGACGTTCTGTGTCCACCACCACACGAGTGTGTCTGGCCTAAACTTAGATGAAACATCATCCTTCAAACCTAAACACATTCACAAAGACTTACACATTCCCTCACATAATCGTGTCCAATTCCCACATAGGTGTGTCCTTCACCTTATTCCAAAATAGTTTTAATTCTTCAGTTTTCTACCTTGATTCTACTTGATTTGCTCTCCTTTTAGTCCATAAAGGTAATTAGGACCTAAATACATAATAAGAATGAATTAAGTATCAAAGCAATAAAAATATTAAATAAACAAGCAAAATGCACTAAATATAAGAATAAAAATATAGTTCATTAAGCAATTATAATAAGGAATTGGGGGGTTTTACTATCTGAGTACATTCTTCTCCTTACCATCCTTATTTCTTTCTTCCTTCACAACAACCTCCTCTTTTTCAACTTCTCCATTCTTATCATAATTCATCTTTTTACTCCTTAAAGTAATTGCCTTCTCATAATTCCTATAATTAGGTTATGTGTCACTTGACAATAAACTTTATAGTCTCTCAGTTACCAGTTTGTCTAGCTAATTAATTTTGTTTTTAAGATTGTGAATTAAAGATTCTTGATTCCAAACTTCTTAAATTTAAAATTAAGTCTCAAATGTGCATATAAATTTTCATTATTTCTTTCAAGCTTAGTTTCCTTTTATGGTGTTATTACTGATATCTTAATAGAGGTGGCCTTTGCGCTACCTGATTAATTTGTGAGAAATTAAGATTTTTTTTTACCATAGTTATAAATATTGTTGTCATAGATGTTCTAAGGTCATTAAAAAATTCTCCAAGTATTTAAATTAACTAGTTTCACAAAAGGATTGGCAATATGATAGTTATGACTCTATCTTATTCCTTACATATATTTCAAAATAATACTTATGATGATTCCTTTGTTAAGCTCACGATATCAATTATCTTTATCAATAGTTCCATTTAAGCTTCTAATGCGTTGAAACCATCTATATTTCACATTCTTACTACTTTATTAGTCCTCTCCTTACTTATTTACATTGATAATTTTTCATATCCATCTCTTTAATTAGTTTTTGGATGGCTTTTAAAGTTTTGTTATTTGATGTTCCCCAGAACAACTATTAACATCTGCTTTGTTGTATAATTTGAACTATTAGATAATGTCTAGGCTTGTAACTATATGGTCAAACCATGATGTAGACACCCCCCAAATAGATTATTACATCTCTCACATATATTGTAAAACGTTTCATTATCATAATATGAATAGATAGAGATATCAATATAAAGCTTAGTAGTCTTGACTAGTGAGAAATGTTTAGCCAAATATTTATTAAACTGTCCTAATTAATGATAAATTTACAAGTAATAGCTTCAACCATTATTTCATATGATCCCTCAGTGAAAATAAAAACAATGTTAATCATATGATGCCAGAGACTTCACTATTGATCTTGGAAGTGTCATATATACATCTCTAAGAAGTTAGTTATATGTTTGTTGAGATCCTTATCAAGGAAAACATTAAATTGAAGAAATTATTGCAACATCATAACAATTTTGACTTTATCTATTTTTTGACTATAATCATCGATTTGGATATGTTAGATTATGTTCTTGTAAGTTATGGCTTTACATAATCCAACATTGTTTTGAACTTTAATATATAGTAACATGTTTTCAAATTCCTAATTAGTGTACTCTTTCATCAATTTCTTGGGATAATTTCCTATTTCATTCTCTAATTATCAAAAATACCTTTTCAATTTTGGGAATTTAGAAAATAAGATATTAGAACTAAATAAGAAGAAATAAAATGACTAGATTAATAAGTTTTAAGTCGATTAATAATAATTAAGCCCTTACAATGGTGGCAATTTTCTTTTCCAATCCTTATATTATCAAATTTAGGCAAATGCACTGTTGGTTATAGTAATATAATAATGAGTAGAATATTGTTCCATAAGAACCTATTAATTACTCAGTTTAGCTCTCTAACTATTTTCTATTAAATAGAAAAACATTAATGCTAAAATTATCCTAATTTCCACTAATAAATACGAAGCAATTATCAATGAGAAAATGTTATTCTAATAAAACATCTAGATAAAGGTTCCTCCTAACATTGTCTGTTGGACCCCACACCCCACCCGTAGGTGTTTGGGGGTTATACCCTCGGTGTGTGTTTGCGGGTTATACCATGGCATCTAACCTTAATCAGTATTGTCCCCTCTAGCCTTTGGTGAGTTATAGCCCTCGAACCCAATACCTCAGGGTTTTGTTCCTTTGCGTGGACACCTCTTACCATCGAGGTGAGAGGTGTCCACGCAAAGTGGAACAAAACCCTGAGGTCTTGGGTTCGAGGGCTAGAACTCACCTAAGGCCAGAGGGGACAATACCAATTTGTGTTGGATGCCACGATATAACCCGCAAACACACGCCGTAGTATAACCTGCAAACACCTACGGGTGGAGTGTGGGGTCCAACATTGTCTTTGTGTTTATGATGTAGTCATTTCTAAATATTTTTTAACCTGCATTGAAGAAATTCCTTAATTTAATAAATTACGCTCTTTTGAGTAACAACCACTGATGAGTTTGCTTTGGGATAAGTTTTTTCAATAATTCATTAGTTTTATAATCTCAATTTTTGGCTAAGCATAAGTGTGCTAGCCCTTATCCCTCTTAAACAACTTGGACATGAAAAGTCGACCATATAAATGGCCTAAAGAGAGACTATATGTTCGAGAAAATATCTAAAAAGCACAATAGCCTTACATATGACTATTTTTGAAGCTGAGTTCCAATAAGAAAAGTTATTGAAGATCTAGGAGTAAGGACACGAGCTTGTCACTGCCCTTTTCTGTCTCTAGAAAGATTTAAAAGTAAACGGGACATTGCTTTGTAAATTAGTCATAACTTTCTCATTCGAACTTTGGTTAAAATGATTCAAGATGCTATAAAAAGATAAGAAAGAGTCATAAAACTTTTATGCTTTGAGATTTTTGAGCTTCTAAGAAATATATGTTCTGAGATATGACCGTGTCTCATATCATTTTTTTGTTGGGACAATCTATTTAAATATAGAAAAAATAAGATCTTAATATTCTTTTTCATCTTTTTTTCATTCTAAACTTAGGGTTGGCTACCAAGAGAGAGGTAAGCACCATATAGGACTTTATAGAAACTATTTTCAAGGGAAAAAAGGATTAAAATCATCCCAATAACTTAGAGTTTGCATTAGATATTAAGAACAACTTTGTAACTCTTTCTATTTTTGATTTTCTTATGTTTATGGTTTTAAAATGATGAGCAACTAGTTTCTTTATATGTTTAGTAAGGATCACCATAATATTATCTTTGTATAGATTGATCCAATTTTATTTATAAAGTTATGTTTTATTTCTAAGAAATAACTTCAAATATTCTTGATGATATTTTAACTAATTTAATTATTATATCTATTATTAATTTGCATTTGGATGGTTTAATAGAACATACATATGAATAGATCATGGAAGATATATTAAGAGTTGTATGAGGTATTATAGATATGCTTACATAAATTCTCTAGTATTAAGGTTAAACATTTTGTAATTTTGATGAACTCTGATATGTTCTTCATGGTTTTAATTAAATAGAGATATTGGTTAATCAACTTGATTACATGTGGTGAAATGTCAAAGGTAGAGAAAATGCAATTCCTTCTCTCCTCTCTCTATGGCTTACTACTTAGAGTCTTCCTTTTCTTTAGCTTCTTGGTTTTCTTGATTTCCCTTCATGGGTTTCCTTGCTTTTCCTTGTGAAATACTTCTTTTGTCCCAACATCTTTATCTTACCTTCTTTATTCTCCTTTCTCCATTCAAATCCTTTCTTAGCCCCTATTTTTTTAGCTTCACACTATCTTCTCAGTGTCTTTTGGTCCTTTAATTTTTTCCTCCACCTCAAGTTACCATTTATGGTAATAGTTGTTCAAAAGACTTTGTACTCTTTTACCTTTTATGGCAAATCAGTTGCAAACTTCTGAAGTAGGTCAGAGTTCCTTTATGGAATTTCCATCTATACCCTCTAAAGCCACTTCCCTGGTTGCTATAACCCTTACTTAATCTCCTTTTCTAGCTCAGGTTAACTCTTCTACTCAGATTGAAACTGTTTCAAAGTCTAATGTCCTCTTTTAGAAATCTATTTTAGGTAACTCCTTATCATCATTACACTACTATCCTCCTCCCTTGGAAGATGTTATAGCAATTGTCTCACCATCCCTAAAGACTTTAAATAAGGGTGCTACTTCATAGTCTGTAACTATGGTGTGGTTTTTCTTAGGAAAGGGACTACCTTTTCCTTTAGTTAAATAATGTGCTCTTAGGTAATGAAGAAGCTGAGGTCTTCTTGAAGTGATGCTTAATGACGATCAACTCTTTTTATTTAAGTTTTATAGGTTTTCATTAGCTTAAAAAATAATATAAATGTAAGCTTGACACATTAATAATTGTCCTATCTTTCTCTAAATGTGAAAATCAAGAATCAAGCTTAAAGATATTCACTATAAACAAGTTCCTTTATATGTTAACTTTCACTAATTTCTATTAGAATACTGGAGTATAAATGACTTAAGCTTGCTTACTAACTTCATTTACAAGCTAATTTATATGAATGAGGCTACTTCACTAATGAAACAAGTCAAGTATGCCAGGATATTTATAAATGTGGATTTACTAAAAACCTTCCGAAAATAATTCCTTGACTAAGGCGAGGGGAGGGGATCAGTTAGTGCATGATTACAATCGATGTTGACATTCTCTCTATATAATGGCAAAGTAATGGCACCTAATAGGAAAAACGTTCACGAAATGGACTATAAGGAGCTAATGGCTATTTCTAGATCTAAAAGGAACACAAAGAAGAATTATGGGGAGATGGGAAATAATGAATCCCTTCTTGCTATTCATAAGGAAGAAGACAATATCCTTGTATCCCTAATTCTATCTACTTAACCTATCCGTCTAGTAAATACCCATGGAAAAACTAAAGTTTCTTCCTTAAAAAAATTACCAAGCTAACAAAGTAGATACTTAATTGCCTTCAGAATCCCATGTAGACAACAATGCCACTCTAGAAGCTGATATATTAAGGAAAATATATGAAGGTTGTAGTACAGTTGAACAAAGAAGATTAGGGTGCAAGGTCAAAAAGAAAACCTCAATCTCCTCCTAATATGTTGGGACCTCATCCTTGTGAGTCATGGGCCTGACGTCCTAAGTGACATCCAAACGCGCATCCCATAAGGGTGGCGTGCCCACACCAGTCAAACATAAAAAACAAACCCATTTCTCCTATTTCAAAATAGATTTTGGGAAACCTCAAACTAGAATTACAATTTAACTTCTTCAAAACATTTTTCCCCATTGTCTTAAGTTTCTAATGACACTAAAATGATTCAATTTGGTTCAAAAATCTAAAAGTTATACCTCAAACATTTTCGGGTTGTTATTAAACTGAAATAATACACTATACTCAAATTCCATCCAGAAATTGAAAGTCATAGAGACTGAATTAAAATTCAATTTCTTACAAATATTTGTAGCTCTATGTCTTTGGTTTATTTAGAAATAAGAATCATCTCATTCAAAGCTCTATCGATCAAGATATGATTAAAATACCAATGTATGTTCATAACCTAGTCATGCTCTCCTAACCGATCCCTCACTTTCTTTTCATCAATCTTTTCCAAATCAAGATTGAAGATTATAAATTTTTATGGAGAGATACAAAAATATGTTAGAAATCTATTGGTTTAAGAATCACTTCATTTGGAGGTCGGATTGTAACATCCCGTTACTGTCATTAAGGATACAATGGTAATTTTGGGACGGATTGATAGGATTTCACTGCATACACTGACTGAGCATGCTACTGGCCTCTAATCATAGAGGAACTGGTCTACCGTGATATGCATATATTCATAGGTACATGCATTCATGATTTTCAGATTTAATTGTAAATTAGAATTGACTGGAAATTGACTGGATTGTGGGGGACTGATTGAGAAATTAGAGTAATTGAGTGTAATTGACTGATTTAATACTATTTATGAGTGATTGGTAATTTATAGAGGCTTATAGGAAATTTTTGTGAAATTCGGGAGAAAATGCCCGGACCGAAAATTTTTGGGTGATCGAACGATTCGATCGATAAGATTGAAAGAACTCGTCCGATGGCGATGGAAAAATTAGAATTTGGTGATAGGAAATAAATATGTTGAGCCATTGAAATTTTGAGACTGAAATTTAGATCGATATGGAGACCCGTGTCTATAAATAGCTAGGGTTGAGATTTTGGGGAAAAGGTTCAAGCATTTCATCGCTTTCTTCTCCTTCCCTTGCTGCTCGACGATCCCTCCCCATTGGTGAGTCTTGCTATTTCTCCCTTTGGTTTTCCCTTCTATTGTGCTTAGCCAACTGATTTATTGTGATTGATGAAGGATTGAGAGATTTGGAGAGTGTTAATCGGTGATTTGAGGAAGTTAGGGTTACGGCGATTTTGAGATTTGGGATTTATCGTCGATTGGTAAGTTTTGTTGGCTTTAATGTTGTTATTATTGGTCATTTGAGTATTTATGGCATTTATGGGCTTTGTTTGAGTAGATAGAGTGTTTAATGGAGATTGGTATGTGTATTAATGGCGGAAATCGATCGGAGAAGACGACCTGGTCTTCGCACGTCGCGACGAGCATCGAAGCGTTAGGGCTTCGTCGTGACGAATAAAATTGAATTAAGTTAAATGTATTGGTCGCGACGTATGCAGCAAGACGTCGCGACGAGCAAGGGAAAAAGCCACGTCGCGACGAACCTATGGCTAACGTCGCGGCGAGTCGCAAAGGAGACGCACGCCGCGACGAGCGTGCTTCACGCCGCGGCGAGCGTGCCTCTTTCGTCGCGGCGAAGGCCGCAAGGTCGCGGCGAGGAACTATTTCATTGGCTTAAATTATGGTTTATTGGGCATATCTTTTGGTGTAGACCTCCAATTGAGGTAATTCCAGATTTGTTATGAAATAGGAAAAGAGGTCTACAACTGAGAATAATTATGGGAATTAGATTTGATTTAAATGGTATTGAATTATAAAGATTAAGGTCAATTGCGATTCATAGTGTGACATAAGTGTCAAATTGAGACTATCGAAGTTTTAATTAGAGATTGCAATAGAGGTTTTGACCCAATGGATAGGAAATTGTTATAGGAAGTATAAATATAGGAGATTGGACTGAATCATAGGACTGGATCAGTTTTGTCAAGAAATTGAGTGAGAAAATGGAATTGGGCTAAAGGTATCGAAATTGGGATTTAGCACCGGAAATCGTGAACATGCATTGTACATCATTTCACTGAGACATATGCATTACTGTATTGATCAATTGGGCAATTAGTAATGGACTGTATTTGACTGTTATAGAGACGCCGTTGGATCGTCGTTTCACGGACTTTGCTGGGACTTCCAGGCAGTAGCTCGGAAGTAACAGGTGAGTAACCTAGTTGGTTCCTCAAATTATTGATTGTCTAAGTGCTCTCAGTATGAATTATATGATGATTTGAAATGAATGTGATTGAATTGTATGCTTTTATTTGATTGAACGGACTGTGACATCCCATCGGAAATTGTATGACTATTGAAATATACATGATCAAATCAGATGCTCTCACCGTATTGGACTAGACCATGAAATGTATGAGAGTGAATCAGATTATTATCGAACATATGTGACCGATTCGCATACGATTATTGTAGTGGATTGGATTCTCGAGTGATACCGAGAATCTAATATCGGGCTTTTAGCCAACCATGAACTCATCAAATCAATGAATCGAACATCGAATTATCGAGCAATCGCATTTGCATGCATAAATGTATGATCAGATAATGGAATGTGTCCCAAGTTGCTAAAATCACTGAAAAGAGCTTCGAGCTCGAACACTGTACTGACCGGGCATAGCCCGAGGGGATTTATCCCTGACGCGTCCTTCACTAAATACTGACTAAGCACTTAGGCACGACACTGAATAACTGAAAAAGAGTCTCATATGCATTACATACATTTGACTGACTGAATTGTGACATTGACTGATTACGTGATGACATGATTGACTGTAGACTATGATGTGATATTGTAAAGTGTTACATGCTACTGTAAGTGGTTATCACTGTGAATTGTATACTGTAAATTGTCTATCACTGTAAACTGTTGTATAGTTTCGTAAAATGATATACGATATCAAAATGGTATAGACTCATCGTAAATTGTATATGATACTGTTAATTGACTGTTACTGAATTGTGCTGTACGCGGTACGCGTAATGCATAATTTGAGTGAACCATCGATGATGGTTTCTTATTGAGTTCGCAAACTCACCCAAAATTGCATCATATTTTTCAGGACTGATAGAGTAGACTCCTAGCTCCGAAGATATTCTTTTCCTGCCGTGAGAGCTGCAGGCAAGAGACGATGGCACACAGGTCGGTCAGCTGAGTTAGCGTTTTGAGGATGACCTAGGATAGATGTTTGTATCAGTTTCCTTTTTTGGTTTTGTTAGGAGACTGATAGACTGGTCTATTCTATCATTGGATGACTGTATAAAATGATTATCATTTTGGATTTTTAATTTACTGATTTCTGTTATATTGTGATTTAACTACTGCGATGCCATATGGATATTAGTAGAACTGTTCTGGTAGTGCACCTTTATCGTGGGATACACGTCGGGCATCCCAATGTGTACCCTACGGTGAGGGGGCGCTACATTAAGTTGATATCAGAGCATGGTTTGACATCTTTTGGGATTAGTCTGTTTTAGGTTGAAATCACTGTAAGAATAACAGAACTGATTGGAATTTCTTGTCTGTTTTAGGTCATCCGTACTGGGAAACCGAGTTGAATCACCAGCTGAGCTGGAATCGGTAGGAGCTAGTAGGGAGTCTCCGATGCCTCATCCAGAGGAGTTGCCTCCTCGAGTTCCTGTGAGACGGGAACGAAGATATGAACAACTGCGTAGGCAGGGGGCGGTCGACTTTTATGGCAAAGACCGAGCCTGCGGAAGCCGAGGATCCTTCTGAGGACTGAGAGAGTCCTCGATCAGATGGACTGTGACCCGGATGAGCGCTTTGACTACGCGGTTTCTCTGTTGCAGGGTCCTGCATATCGGTGGTGGAGGACTGTCCCGGGCAGTACCACCAGGCCCTACACACTGACATGGGATGATTTTCTGAGGGCCTTCAAGGATAATTTCATGCCCAAGATTTATCTGGACATGAAGCTACAGGAGTTCCTAGAGCTGAGACAGGGACAGATGATTGTGGCCGACTATGAGGTGCGGTTCAACGAGCTATTGGTCTATGCTTCTACTGTGGTTGCTTCTGAGGCTGACAAGTGTCGATGTTTTGAGGGCGGACTCAATCTAGAGATCCGTACCCTATTGGCTCGATCCGATATGATTGATTTCATTGAGTTGAGGGCTTCAAGGTGAGGATCGGCATTCTTGAGGGAGGAGGCAAAATGCGGGTGGGAGACCAGAATAAGAGACCCCCATGACGGCCAGAGTAGTGAGAGTAGAGGGTATAGCAGACGCCGGAGCAGACCTTTTAGATCCTCGGGAGGACTAGACAGTCCGATTATGAGTAGAGAGACAGCTTTTATACTGGTGGTCGTGGTGGCGTCGATCTAGAAGCTCAGGCGATCTGTTCCTCTATGTGAGCATTGTGGTAAGAGGCACGATGGAGAGTGTCGATGGCTGTCTGAGCTCGCTGAGGTGTGGTTCGATGGACCACCTAGTGAGGAACTGCCCGAGACACCGGGAGCCAGTCTTCTATGGAAGATCGAGAGCATACTACTGCAGTGCAGCAGTGTGGTGGATTCGGATGGAGAGGCCGAGGTCGAGGCCGAGGCCGAGGTCGAGGTGAGGATCGCAATGAGGTCTAAGGTTCGGACGATGAGACAGCAACCTCGGGCGTGGTCTATGCCATGATTCGGCAGGAGGCCCAGGATTCCCCGGATGCTATAGCGGGTATGCTTCTAATTTTGGTTTTAAAGCATATGTATTACTGGATTTTGGATTCATTTATCTTTCTTTATTGCACTGCTTTCCGTATATAGACTGCATGAGAATAGACAAAGGTTACTGAATGGGTTAGTGGTAAGTACTCCTTTAGGAAGTACGACTGTATTGGGAAAGGCCTGTATAGAGTGCCTAGTTCAGGTCGATTGAGCAGTTTTGAGTGCCCTGAAATTGATGTAGGGATGTAGTGAGGCCACATGGCTCACGTAGTGGATACCGGAGTCGATTTGATGATTATAACTGGAAAATTTAGCAATGAAAGGATAATTTGGAAATGAATTTGTAAGGAATGAAAAGTTGCTCTTGGGAGACCTGATTTTAGCGGAAACTCAAGTGTGAGAGATAGAATCTGTTATTGAGGAAATGTGTAATATGTTAACGTAAGGAATCCGATTGTGTAATAGGATTACTGAACTATAGGGAGAAAATAGTGTAAAGGAACATGTGCCAGGATGTGTTATTGTTGAACGATAATTATCAAACTGGTATAGGGTAAAGAGAAAGTAGTATGAGTTATCGGAATTTCAAATCAATTGTGTATTAAAGGGACTGGCAAAACAAATTGGTGATACAGAAAATTGCAAACCGTATGGGGAAATTTAAATGGAGTCAACTTTCGAGGAAATGACTGATAACTGTGTTATGAAGTGTTGTGTTGCAACAAGAATGTACCGAAAGAGTAATAAAGGGTTTAGAGTGTGAACTCGAATAGTTATTCGTTGGGATAACGAACAGATGTGACTGCTGAGGCAAAACGTGAGACTATATATATATATATATGGAACCATTGGGATTGAGGTACAATTATGAGAGATTGCAGGACGTATGATTGATTTGAATTAATGAAGACAGTGAAGTGAATTTGTATTAGGGGATTGAGCGATCCCAGATTATGACAATAAGTCGAATCGACAAGGGAACTGTGACCGCAGTGTAAGTAGATTGGTAAAGTGGTTTAAAAATCTAAAAGATGATCCTGATCTATAAAGTGTATTACGGATTGGATTAAGATACAGTGTTAAGAATTGGTAAATATGTTTCTGGTACTGAATGTATGGATTGGCAAATAATTATAAGGCTATGAGCGAGAATCGGAATCGAAAGGAGTGAGTAAATTCTCCTATCCTCCTCATCGACTGTATATGAAATTTCGAGGACGAAATTTTTATAAGGAGGGGTGAATTGTAACATCCCGTTACTGTCATTAAGGGTACAATGGTAATTTTGGGACGGACTGATAGGATTTCACTGTATACACTGACTGAGCATGCTACTGACCTCTAATCATAGAGGAACTGGTCTACCGCATATGCATATATTCATAGGTACATGCATTCATGATTTTTTGGTATTTAATTGTAAATTAGAATTGACTGGAAACTGACTGGATTGCGGGGGACTGATTGAGAAATTAGAGTAATTGAGTGTAATTGACTGATTTAATACTGTTTATGAGTGATTGGTAATTTATAGAGGCTTATAGGAAATTTTCGTGAAATTCGGGAGAAAATGCCCGGATCGGAAATTTTTGGGTGACTGACCGATTGACTGTATAGTACTGAAAGAACTGTCCGATGGCGATGAAAAAATTAGAATTTGACTGATAGGAAATAAATATGTTGAGCCATTGAAATTTTGAGACTGATATGGAGACCCAGGTTTATAAATAGCTAGGGTTGAGATTTTGGGAGAAAAGGTTCAAGCATTTCATCGTTTCTCTTCTCCTTCCCCTTCGGCGTTCGACGATCCCTCCCTATTGGTGAGTCTTGCTATTTCTCCCTTTGGTTTTCCCTTCTATTGTGCTTAGCCAACTGATTTATTGTGATTGATGAAGGATTGAGAGATTTGGAGAGTGTTAATCGGTGATTTGAGGAAGTTAGGGTTACGACGATTTTGAGATTTGGGATTTATCGTCGATTGGTAAGTTTTGTTGGCTTTAATGTTGTTATTACTGGTCATTTGAGTATTTATGGCATTTATGGGCTTTGTTTGAGTAGATAGAGTGTTTAATGGAGGTTGGTATGTGTATTAATGGCGGAAATCGATCGGAGAAGACGACCTGGTCTTCGCACGTCGCGACGAGCATCGAAGCGCTAGGGCTTCGTCGCGACGAATAAAATTGAATTAAGTTAAATGTATTGGTCGCGACGTATGCAGCAAGACGTCGCGACGAGCAAGGGAAAAAGCCACGTCGCGACGAACCTATGGCTAACGTCGCGGCGAGCCGCAAAGGAGACGCACGCCGCAGCGAGCGTGCTTCACGCCGCAGCGAGCGTGCTTCACGCCGCAGCGAGCGTGCCTCTTTCGTCGCGGCGAAGGCCGCAAGGTCGCGGCGAGGAACTATTTCATTGGCTTAAATTATGGTTTATTGGGCATATCTTTTGGTGTAGACTCCAATTGAGGTAATTCATTTGTTATGAAATAGGAAAAGAGGTCTACTGGCGAGAATAATTATGGGAATTAGATTTGATTTAAATGGTATTGAATTATAGAGATTAAGGTCAATTGCGATTCATAGTGTGACATAAGTGTCAAATTGAGACTATCGAAGTTTTAATTAGAGATTGCAATAGAGATTTTGACCCAATGGATAGGAAATTGTTATAGGAAGTATGAATATAGGAGATTGGACTGAATCATAGGACTGGATCAGTTTTGTCAAGAAATTGAGTGAGAAAATGGAATTGGGCTAAAGGTATCGAAATTGGGATTTAGCACCGGAAATCGTGAACATGCATTGTACATCATTTCACCGAGACATATGCATTCTTGTATTGATCAATTGGGCAATTAGTAATGGATCAGATTTGATATTATAGAGGCGCGTTGGATCGTCGTTCCACGGACTTTCTTTGGGACTTCAGCGAGTAGCTCGGAAGTAACGGTGAGTAACCTAGTTGGTTCCTCAAATTATCGATTGTCTAAGTGCTCTCTGTATGAATTCTCGTATGATTCTTGAAATGAATGTGATTGAATTGTATGCTTTTCTTTGCATTGAGCGGATTGTTACATCCTAATCGGAAATTGTATGAATATTGAAATATACATGATCAAACTGTATGCTCTCACTGTATTGGACAAGACCATTGAAATGTATGAGAGTGAACTGTATTATTACTGGAACATATGTGACCGATTCGCATACGATTACTGTAGTGGATTGGATTCTTGGTGATCTTGAAGCTGTAATCTCGGGCTTTAGCCAACTATCTTGAACTCTTGAATCTTGAATTATCGAACATCGAATTATCGAGCTTTGCATTTGCATGCATAAATGTATGATCAGATAATGGAATGTGTCCCAAGTTGCTAAAATCATCGAAAAGAGCTTGAGTTGAAACATTGTCTTGACGGGCATAGCCCGAGGGATTTGTCCTCGACGCGTCCTTCTTGAATCTTGGTGAGCACTTGGGCACGACCTTTGAATAAGCGAAAAGAGTCTCACATGCATTACATACATTTGACTGACTGAATTGTGACATTGACTGATTACGTGATGACATGATTGACTGTAGACTATGATGTGATATTGTAAAGTGTTACATGCTACTGTAAGTGGTTATCACTGTGAATTGTATACTGTAAATTGTCTATCACTGTAAACTGTTGTATAGTACTGTAAAATGATATCTGATACTGTAAACTGGTATAGACTACTGTAAATTGTATATGATCTCGTTAATTGATATTCTTGAATTGTCTTTGTCGCGTATGCGTAATGCATAATTGAGTGAACCATCGATGATGGTTTCATCGAGTTCACAAACTCACCCAAAATTGCATCATATTTTTCAGGACTGATAGAGTAGACTCCTAGCTCCGAAGATATTCTTTTCCTGCCGTGCGAGCTGCTGGCAAGAGACGATGGCACACAGGTCGGCCAGCTGGGTTAGCGTTTTGAGGATGACCTAGGATAGATGTTTGTATCAGTTTCCTTTTTGGTTTTGTTAGGAGACTGATAGACTGGTCTATTCTATCATTGGATGACTGTATAAAATGATTATCATTTTGGATTTTTAATTTACTGATTTCTGTTATATTGTGATTTAACTACTGCGATGCCATGTGGATATTAGTATAACTGTTCTGGTAGTGCACCTTTATCGTGGGATACACGTCGGGCATCCCAATGTGTACCCTACGGTGAGGGGGCGCTACACGGATAATGAAGTTATGGCCAAAAGAATAAAAAATGATTATGCCCTCAATCATATTGTACCTATCTTGGGACAATTAGCATAACTTTCACTACAGATATTAGATTGTGGTTATTTTAGGGCAGTTTTGAAGAGGACTTCGAGAACTACAACTTTTATGAAGACCTTAAAGAAAGATTTATCCATCTAGAAGGTCAAAATCTCAAATTTACAAAAATGTAGATGGGTCAGACGAAATGATTTATTCTAAGATGAATCAGACGAAGGGACTCAGTCTAAGATGAATCAGGCGAAGGGATTCAAAAGATGAATCAGACGAAGGGATTCAGTCTAAGGTGAATCAGACAAAGTGATTTAGTCTAAGATGAATTAGATGAAGGGATTCAGTTTAAGATGAATCAGACAAAGGGATTTCAACGAGGTCTTCCTCACATCACCAAAAGTTCTAAATCACTAGCTGAACTCTCCAAAACATCTCAAATGGTTCCTACGTTCATTCTATGCATTATCACAAACTTCTATTGATCATATCTCTCAACTACAATGTCCAAAAATTTCATACTATATAACGTTGGAAAGCTAGAAAGATAAATTACAACTTCCAAAAAGACAACTTTGTCTAATTTAGCCTAGATCAATACGACTTTTCCTTAGAAGCCAGAAGACAAATTCTTACCCTATGAAAACTTGAAAATGGAATATACAAACATTGAGGGTCATGAGCAGAAACACAATCATATTCCATTAGTATTAAAAGATAAGAGTTTTACAAAGCTTTAATGGGCATTTCAAGCCACATTACATCAATATCTCAAAATCCCAAAATAGAAAAGATACATGAACAATAATTTGCTCCAAATGTAACTAAAGTCTTGTGTTTTCAAATCTATGTTAAAGTAAAAAAGATGCATAATCAGAGTGATGTCTTGACCCTTGGTTACTCAACCTCACGCTCTTCACCTAAATATGGGACGAAAATGGAGGGGTGAGCTTAAAGCTTGTGGGTAACAGTTTATAATTGAAAAATAAGCAAAACCTTTGAAATGTTCATTTGTGAATATACAATTCTAATTAAAGTCATAAAACATGTCGTTCTCAAATTCTTAAACAGAATTCACAAATTACAAATCATGTATGCATCAAACTTATTGACATATCATAAACACATAAGCACATTAGAATGGTTTGGATAGATCCATAAACATGAAGAAATACACATTTCCATATAATGGACCTGTGTAGTCAAAAACTTGACCTACTATTGCTATGCCACATAGTGGTTTTACATAGACATAAACATGAGGGAGTTCATGAAGGAGCTTCCTGCCACTGGTGGGCAGGCGGGAGAAGTCTTTAACTTAGTCAACATGCATGTGACCTACTTGAATGGACTACACCAAACCCACATAACATGTAATTCATGATTTGAAAACAGTTTGCCTAAAAGGCACATTTTGAAAACTTGTTTTCCTGAACATGAGATATTTCAAAAACCATATCTGAAACATGATTTCATAAACATGTTATCTTAAAAAAAGGAATCATTTTCAAAGCCTTTTTATAAATTATCAATGCAATTCATATACCAAACTTATAGCAATTTCCCATTTCATTTAAAAAGCAATAAATGCCAATTTATGATGCAATTGAAATCATTAAACTTCCTTGATTCAAAGAAAACATTAGTGGATTATTTACTCTATTATAAATATGTACCCACCTTGAATTCCTTACTTAAGGAATTGGCTTAAGGATGTATTTCCTCTTGCTCCTCTTGCCTCTCGTGATCCCCTTCTTGATTTCCTTCATAAATGACAAATTTTTCATTCAATAGGAATTCAAATTTGTGAACCCTAAGAAAATACATTCACTAAATTGATCCTAGAATACTTAAACTCATAAATTTCCTAAGCTTCATGAACCCAAAATCATTCCATAAATCCAAAGGATAAAAATCAAACTTACCTTGAATCTTCACCAATTTATGAGATTATTGGCTGAAATGGAAGTTCTTCTCTTCCTCTACCTTTTTTCCTTCTTGAACAACCTCAAATTCTTTCTTAAAAACTATGAAATGAAGAAACCCTAACTCAACTTCCTTTTTTTCTTACAAAAATCTAAACATTTAACTCTCCTTTCTCATTTTCGATGTTCTCTTCCTTTTTCTATCTTTAATTCACATTTTTCCTCCTGTCCAAAGCAAAACAACATTTTCATCTTCCTTTTTTACCCTTAATGAATGCTAAAGGTCCACTTTACCCTTCCTTTATACCTTATGTCTTTTTAAACTTAAGTTAACTACCAAAGATACCCCTTTATGCATTCTTATCACTTTTAATTCAACTAAACCATGAAATAAATTCTACTAACATAGACATTAAAAAAAATTAACTCCCAAAAATTCACCTAATCTCATAATTATTTAAATCATGCTTAACTAAAAAAATGTGTTCAATGGACAACATAATATGTCAACCCTAGTATGAAATACTAGAGTTATGAATCATCATAAGAAGCAACTTCTTATAGTTGATTTTGTTAATTATGTTAATCATATGATTTTTGGTCTACTTGAGAGTAAACTTAAAGCTAAAGGTTAATATAAATATAGATTACTCATGGAAGCTTATTGCAAATCATTCTCACCACTATCTTGGAAGGATTGTGGTAGTTTATTGTCCTAATTAAGTAAAGATCCTTAGTTTACATAGCTTAATGCAAAGTATACATTTAAAAATAATCATTGAGGGCCTTGTGATCATTTGGATCAACTTCATCTATACATCAAACCATGCATTTTATAGAGCGACTTTATGGAAAGACTTAAGTGAACAATGAAGTTTGGTAAATGGTCCATGGTTGATTATGAGGGACTTTAATTGTAATGCTTTTTTAGTTGAATATGAAGGCATAAGGTGTAACCTAGAGCTAAATAAGAAACTAATATCTTATCTATCTTTTATAGAGGTAATAGACTTAGACTCTAGTGGTTTCACTTCATATGGAGTAATATGTAAAATGGATATTGGCATATAAAAAGGAAACTAGATCGGACCCTTACTAATCAGGAATGACTTCTTAATTTTCCTAGCCGCGAGGCTCACTTTTATGAGTATCTTTGCTTTAATCACTATCCTATCTTAGTATCAAGAATAAAGGAACTAAAGGCTAGGATAAATCCATTTAAAAATTTCAATTACTTTGCTAAAAAGGAAGGTTCAATGAGGCCATTTATCAGGGTCTTAGACTTTAAATACAAGCAATTAAGTCCTTTCAACTTTATAAGAAGATTATATCCATCAAAATGAGCTAAATGAGCTAAAAGAGCTAAATTGTTAATTCATTTCTATTAACAAGAAAAGCATCCAAAATGCTAATAAAAGTTTAATCAGTAGACAAAAGGAGAGCTATAATCATCCAGGGAATAAAACCTAAAAGGTATTATAGAAAGTTTCTTTATATACTTACTTCGATTCCCTTACAACCATAACTTAATTTTGTGACAGAATCCAAGATTAATAGGGCTAAAACAGGGTGATTTAAACATTAGCCATTTCTATAAAAGTTTGTTATCCAGAAGGAATAGGAACAATATCAACTCTATCCAAGATGAATTAGGTAACATAATAACCAAACAAAATGTCATTCTCAACCAAGCTAAGAATTATTTTGTAGGTATATTAGGAACTAGAGCAAAATCTATTTTGTCCATATCCACGTAGATCTTAACTTCACTATGCTCTTATCCCCCTAATGCTATGAGCAACTTGTTAAACCTATTTCTCTGGAATAAATCTGTAAGGTTGTCTTCAGTATCAACTCAAACAAAGTTTGGCCCCTGATCAAAGAGGATGTTTCTAGAGCTATTTAATTTTTTTCCCCAATGTTAAGATGCTAAAGTAATGGAACATAATCCTCTTATGCCTAGTCCCAAAAGTTCCATACCTAACAACCATGAAAGACTATCAACCAATTTCACGTTACACTACCTTCTATAAGATTATCTCTAAGCTCTTAGTTGAGAGACTCAAGTCCATTCTTATTGACATCAATAGTTCTCCCCAAACTGCTTAGGATTTGTTTTAGTAATATAAAGTTAAGCAGTATAGAAAGAATGTTTAACTTAAAGTTGATATTCATAAGGAATTTGGTATACTAGATTAGGATTTTTTTTAACCTCAAGTCCTTCATAAAATAGGATATCTTAAAATTTTTACCTATTGGATTAGTGCCTACATCTCTACCACTTCCTATTGTGCAATGATAAATGGAGAAACTTATGATACTTTTTAGGGAGCTAAAGGATTGAGGAAAGGGGGCCTTTTATCCCATTACCTCTTTATTATAGTTGTAAAGGTCCTCACTTTGATAATAATGTAAAAGGGAATTAGGTAGAATGGATTTAGATTCCATAAAAAATGTATTCAATAGCAGGTTACTCACCTCTCATTTATAGATGATGTTTTACTTTTCTATCATGGTAAAAACGCTTCCATTTAATAACTGATGGAATCTTTGTATCAATTCAACAAAGATTTTATCTTAGGAATTGAAAAGGAAAAAAATTACTCATCCTTTCCTGAGATTATGATTACATAAGGATGGTATTGATGGAGATCACTAGCATCCCATATTCTTCTTTACCTGTTAAATATATTAGGGTATCAATCACTTTTAGGAAGCTGTCTTATGAGGATTGCCATGTGCTATTAGATAAGGTCAGAGGTAAGATAAGGAGTTAGGAGTGTAAAGTCCTTTCATTCTCTAGCAAGCCTCATCCTGTCTAACCTAGTTGCTTACTGGGATGCTCACTTTCTGTAACCTAAAATGCTTATAAAGAATATAAAGAAGATGATGAGGAATTTCCTCTAGATAGTGGACCTATGTTCTAAGCCTTTCTCTAAGGTGAGTTGGTTGAAAGTGCAACTCCCCAAGGAGGAAGGAGGTCTTAGGGTGATTTCTCTATAGGATATGAACACAACTCCACTAGAAAATTACTTATGGAGAATTGTCAAAAAAAATGTTCACTTTGGGTTAAATGGGTTAATTAAGAGGAAGGAATGTTTAGAGTGCTAAAATTAAATATGATTCTTCTTGGATAATGTTGCTAATAATAAAAATCAATATGATTCTTCTTGGATAATGTTGCTAATAATAAAAATCAAATCCTCTATTCAAACATTCATCACAATCTAGATTGAAAATGGTTTTACTTGTAATATCTTGCCTCCTACAATTGTTAAGAGAATCAACTATTAGAATAAGTTACATGAGTCATTTCATTTAAGAATTTATGAGGTGCATTTCATTCACATGCATACTATTCATATAGACATATGAATCATGATTTAGAAAACATTGCAAGATACTATATGCACTCAATTGATATATTATGGGGTATGGAACCAAAATGAATGTGATATGAATGCGCATTCCCAGTGTTTGCATTTTGATTTACCAATAACATGAATTGATGGATTATAATTAGTGAATTTTGAATTTATTGTTACAGTTGAGTAATTGATGAAGTGATATGTGCATCTAGTCTAAGAAAAATGTTAAAGAGCAAGACAAATTGATACCTGAGAATTTAGGTTGATTAGGCCTATGAAATGGTGACATGTGGCATTGGGAATACGTGACAAATGGATCAGTTAAATGGATGAAAAGTGGCTTCAGTACAATTGTGACAAGTGACCCTTTAAGGTTGTGTCAAATGAAACTTTAGACTTGTGACATATGGAGCAATAGAATGGTGATGTGTGGCTTTACAAATGGTGACATGTGTAGCTTTACAATTGGTGACATGTGTAGCCTTATAATTGGTGATATGTGTAGCCTTACAAGTAATGACATATGGAGGCTTAAAATGATGAAATGTGGAGCCTAAAGTAAGTGACACATGGACAAATAAAATAGTAACATATGGACCAATAGAAGGATAACATATGTACCAATAGAATGGTGACACATAGATTAGTTTGACTTCCTTTGCATTTTCTAGAGAAAATGAATGAAAAAGGCAAATAGAAGTGAGAGTGAAGGTCGACCATAAGGTTAGAAGAGGCAGAAAAATGAAAATTAGAAGAGAAGGAGAGAAAAAAGGGAAGAGAAGAGGAGAAGGAAAGAAGTTATCAAGGTAAGTTGAAATTCTAGTTTCAATTTCATCTTTCTCTTTCGATCTATCTTTCATATCCTTAGAGCATTAATTTGAAGAAACTCAAAGAATGAAAGTTGTAGAGATTGGTCTTAACTTGACCTCTGTGGAATTGGCTAGACAAAATAGTAACTAGAGCTCGAGTTATGCTTGTTTCCCTATTATTGCCTGTGATAGACCCCTGTGCAGGAACCTTGTATTATTTCCTAAATTTTGAGGACCTTAGAGTCTGAATTAGTGAAATTATAAAACATAAAAAATGATTATTGATGTCTTATTAATACTTATGTGAAACAGTTTCATTAGGAGGTGTATTGATAATGATTTATTGAGGGTTAAGTATTGGTTGCCAGTCTGTTTCCTACTAGAAGTCGGACAATGTGGACGGAGATTATATTTTAAAAGGATATGTTTTTTATGTAATTTTTAGATTTATTAAGACTAATGGAAGTCTAGTTTCGGCAGGCATAAGAATCATGGAATTTGGATTTTTGTAAAGAGAGTTATGGTTAAAAGAAGACAGCTTGTTCATAAAGGAACATTAGGAAGAAAAGGATGCAAATATTGCACATAAGGCTAGGTTAGCTTGATGGTTGAGGAGACATTAAGCTGAATTAGTAAGTAAATTATTGACCTATTGACATATGTTAGAACAACATTTATGATGATTAATTAAGGATGAATTTGGTTGTGGTGGTGTATGAATATGAGATACATGTTTGAGTAGTAAATACATTGTATATTTGTATGTATAAAGGCTCGGAAGCTGTGGATCAAGGAGCTCGCACAAGGATTGTTAAAGTCAAGAGAGTGTACACCTTCTTTTAAGGTGAGTTGGGGAAACCATATCTCTTAAATGGGACTAGGATATCTCAAGACATGCATGACGACTCGCACGTAAATTTTGAACCGAGGTAATGCATAGTGGAATTGATCTCAAATGGATGCTAGTAGACTTGTGCATTTAATAAATCTTTGCACAACTGATGTTTTTATTACATATTTTGAGAAATAATATTGTTTTTAACAAACCTACACTTGAAATACAAAAGGACAACGTTTTATTTTATGAAACTATTTTTTCGAACAACTTTGTCGTTGGAGTGGAAAAGAAGACTTTTATTGCATGAAATAATGTTTTAGAACTTACATATACATAAGTGAGTCATGTATGCTACGTCTATATGTTATCTTTTGGCTTAGAGTGTTGGACCCTAAATTTTTATTAAAAATTTGAAATACTCAAAAGTGAATGAGTTGATTGAAATGGAGTTGAAAAATTGAAAAATTAAGAAAGTTGACTTTTGGGTATAAAAAGTTTGACTTGAGAGTTGACTTTTTGATTTAGGCACAATTTGAGAAAATGATCTTCAGGAAACTTGTAGCTTATGTCAAGAGCTTTCTATCGCCATAAAGTTTGATATTTTTCGTTATCGGGAGTGAAAGTTATGATCAGTCAAAGTTAGGGTTATTTCACTTTGACTTTGAGAATATTTGTAAGTGTATGATTGTGTATGCTGTATTTTGAGGCAAATCGCCGGATTAATGTGGTCTGAATTGAGTGAAGTGGTCTTCATGAAAGTCATATGAGATTTTCCAAACTTTTCAATGACGTATATTATGCAATTAGTGGATGTGAGATTTAAAAATTTTAAAATTTGAAAGTTTAGGTGTGTTATGGTTGACCTATGTTATGGCTGAAGCTTTGACTGAGAAATTGACCTAGTTAGAGGCTTTTTTAGCCTTTAAGTTCTTCATGAAAGTTGAAGATTTTGATTTGATCTTTATTTTGATATAAAATATAGAATTATTGGATCCTGGAATAATAAGTTATGATTTTTACAAGTTTTTGTTATGGTTTTAACATGATTATTATAGGGCAGAACTTTTGATTGGAAAATTGATTTCCTTAGAGGTCAAATTGATTTTTCTGTCCTTCATGAAAGTTGTAGGTGACTTTCTTATCTTCGCATTGATATAAAATATGATATGTTTGGATTTTGGAGTTAAAAGATAGAAATTTGCAAAGTTGAGTTATGGCTTAGGGCATATTAATTTGGACAAAATCTTTGAATAGAAATTTGGTCATTTTAGAGATGAAATTGGTTGTGGAGTTCTTCATGGAAGTTGTAGAGCTTCCTTTAAGCTATGTAGAGATACCAAATTTGTTAATTTTGGAGTTCGGGAGCAAAAGATATGATTTGAAAATTCTGAATTTTTCTGCAGCTCCAGATTTCATCTTTAGGCGTGCCCACGCCTAGTCTTTGAATTTCTGAGGTGTGCCCATGCCTAATCTTTGAATTTCGCCTTCGCTTATAACTTTTTCGTTTGACATCCGATTGACATGGTTTTCGAAGCGTTGGATTCCTAAGAAAATTATCTACATTCTCAAGGGATATTTGTATTTTTATGAGATTAAATTAAGGATGATTAATTTAATCAAAGTGAGTTAGATAATTTTCTGAACATAGTTCAGTATTTTGAGAAATTTGGGATCTGTGGTGATCCTATTGAGGTGATTCTTGAGGCAAAACACATGGGGCTACAAGTCATATGAAGGAATCGAATTTCAATTTAGCCCCTAAGACTTTCAATTTCTGAATTGAAGTTCGGATTTGTGTGCAGTCTTGGATTAGGAATATCTGAATGTATTTTAGCCATAACTTTTGATCTAGAAATCCAAATGAGGTGATTCTTAATTTGGATTAAACTAGAGAAATAGGACTACATTTGTTATGAAGAAATCGAGTTTCAATTTTGGCTTTAAGAATGTCAATTTTTGAATGGAAATAACGTGCTGGAAAATGTTTTAGCATAAGACATGTCTAAAATGTTTTGAGCATAACTTTTGGTATAGTGCTCCAAATTGGATGATTTTTGTGGAATTATGAAATTAAGACAATGAGGAAAAATTCTCTAGAAGGAATTTTTGACAAATTCTTTCAAATTGATAGTGCGAATCATATCCGAAAGTAAGTATGAAATAAAGTAAAGTGCAGGGGCATATTGGGAAGTCCACTTAAGGACTTAAGTTAGAAGGCTTTGATAGAGGGGCTTTTTGGTCTTTCCTTATTCATTAAATTACATGACACAAGAAGACAAAGGAGAGTTGTTGTTTATAGTGGAAAGGAGCCGAAACTTAGGAGAAAAATGAGAAGAGATAGAAAGAAGAAAGAAAATGAAGAGGAAGGAGAAGAGTGAAGCCATCGGTGGAGAAAGAGAGAGGGCTTAAAGTTTGCGATTTTTATGGGATTTTTAAGGGGTTTTCGAGGGTTGTCCAAGGGAATAGATGGAGGATGATGAAAGTTTGCATATGGAGTCAAGACATGGGCGAAAATGGTGGAGAGAGAGGTAAGTTCGAAATTTTTTTTAAGTTAAGATTTGATGAGTTTCTTGGTTTAGATGTCTCGAAAATGGTATGGGATTAGGTTTCCTAAGGTCAATTTTAGAGATAGCATGGTTTAGATTGATTAATTTTGGATAATTGTGAATTAGGGTTTATGCCCAATTTTTGTGAATTCGGGATTTTGAAAATTGTTGATTTAGATAGCTTGGAAATATAAGAGATTTGAGTTTTCCAAGCTCAATTTGAGTAGTTATACATTTTATGATGTTGAATTTGGGTAATTTTGGTTTAAGAAATTTTAATGTGGAAGAAAGAAGGAGGCTTTGGAGCAATTGAGGCACAAAGCGAGTTGTTAGCATAGATATGAGGTGGGTAGTGTATTTATATTTTAAATTATAAGGTAAGTATGTGATTTTTTGAAAAATCACGAAACAAAGATTTACAAATTATTGTTTATATCCATGTTTGTAAATTATGATTTTTGAACGATTAAATTCAATGCTTCTAGTATGATTTTAAGATATGGAAATAAATATTGCAATTCATTGTTATTCAAATGTATCAAATAATTTGTGAAATTAATGACTTCCTCGTTTGAATGAAAGAGAATTTATTGTGATTTATGACTATGAGAAATTACAAAATTATTGCATTCTTTGTGATGGATTCATTGCTATGTGCCTTTTGAAATTTGTGAAAATTGTGAAATTTGCGCATGGCAATTGGATTGATGTGGCATAGTATGAATACCAAGTTTTTGAAACTTGCCTTCGGGCAATTTGCTTTTCAAGCATGAATGCGTGTTATATGGGTTTGGTTAGGTCCCTTAAGTAGAGTCAGTGCACTGGTCTCATTTGTTTAAAGACTTCACCCGCCTGCCCGTTAGTGGCATTGGAGCTCCGATTTTGGACTCCCTTCACGGCTACACTAGATCACTATGCGAAAAAATATAGTACGTCCTGTTCACGATTGCACAGGACCGCTTTGCGGGATTGTGCAGTACGTTCCGTTTTGGACCGACCCAAACCGTTTGAAGTGTTATGTGATTTTGACTTTGTTCATGACGTGCTGCATTTATTATGTGATACATTCATGTTTCAATGTTAATATTGATTTGTGAAAAGTTTTGGAGTTTCGAGAACTAAGATATTGAGGTTTTTAACCGTAAAGGTTTTGGAAACTGCTTAGGAATGATTTTTCAATAAATTGATAAGTTTGAAAAATAAGTCTTCGATTCCTATTGTGAGAATTTTTTTATAAAATGGAAAAAGTTTTAGAAAATGATTTTGCTTATTATTTGATTTATAAATATGTTACCCACGAGCAATAAGCTCACCCCCTTCATTCCCATCCACAGGTGATGAGAAGAAGATCAGGTGAAAGAAGATGAAAGTTTCCATTTGTATGTGTCCATATGGTATTTTGCTAAGTAGAAGTTTAGAATTGTTGTGTATGGTGTAATTTTGGATTGTGGTCATTGGCATTTGAATATGGCTTAGAAGGCCATTAAAATGGTAGTGTATTCAGTTCAGAATGTAAATGAATTCTGAATTTGAGTATGATGTATTAGATTTCTAGAATTGTGTAATTTATGAATGATTGGGTTGTATTTAGATTGTATTAAGCATTTGTATATTTTATATGAGTATGAATTGATATGAGAATGAATTTATGTATGGAAATGAGTTATGGGATTGTAAGTGATTTCTGGACTTGTGTATGGATTGGAGATATGAGAACTGGTGTGATTATGGAATATGACTTGTGATTATATATAGATATGATTAGATGCGTTTGGATTTAATGAGGAATTTGAATAAGGATGTTTTTGATTTGAATTGAGAATTGTGGAAGTGTTAGGTATAGATTTGTGTTTTGCTAGTGTTTGGATTCCGGAAGGGAGTGTCCGATGATTTTGATGATTGTTTGAGTATTATAGAAGTGTTTTAAACACTTTGCAGGTTTGGGTTAGCTAGAATGCAGCCGTTATGCTGCCGAAATTTTGAAAAAGTCAAATAACACTTGGGTTAAAAAGATGTGATTTTGAGATATGTATGATTGTATAAGAAGATTATTACGATTTGAGTTTTTGGTTAAGGTTTGGAATTGATAAATTCCAAGTGGAAAAGTATATTGCTTTGAATGAGATTTGCGCTTAGAAATGTGATTGAATGAGATAAGAAAGAAAGAAAGAAAATTTCATATCGATTCGGACTGATTTTTAGTTTAAGGTTTCCAACGTGATAGTCTTTTACGATATTTGTGTCGGATGTCGGATCCGTTTTCGTTTTGTTTCAGTATTTGTTTCGCTTTGATTTGTATCTGTTTTACTCTGTTCGATTCGTTCGTTTCGATGTCAATTTCGAGTATCGCTTTATCTTACGATTTATGTTTTCGTCTTTCGAGACATTCGCTTCCGATTTGTGATTCGATTCGTATTTGTATTCGATTTCGATTTGCTTCCCCTTTCGTTTTACGTTTTGCTTTGTTCTCCGTTTCTTCCGCTTTCATTTTCTGATTGGGATCCGGTTCCGAGATCGGGTCCCAACATAGAGCCATAGTAGGGTTCCATTTTATCGGTTGGACCGATAAATAAAGGCTTGGTGCCTTACTTGATTTTTGTACTTAATAATTTTATATAATTTTTGTGAATGGTGAGGTAACGATTGGCCAATCGTGTGCTAGACACAATAGATTAAACGACTCATATACCCTTAATGCTAGTACATAAAATTCAAGTCCCTGTATCAACACCTTTCTACGAAACTTATGGGTGATTGCACACCTAGAGGTCTAGTCACTGACGAGCTCATCACATAGGATCATGACGATCTTGTCGACCATAGTCTGGACTCACCATGGATGAAAGTCAAGCCAACAACGAGAATCGGTGGTTGTGCACATTAGTTTGGCCAACTAATGGCGATATACGTGATTATTTTGGCCTATTATGAGATTTGACTTATACATGTGATGTTTTTCTACTTTTGTGTACCAGAACTGGAACCTATGTTCACTAGATAAGTGATTAATAAGTAAGGCCTATGTGGTTCCTAACCAGTATATGTTGAGTTATAGGCTAGGTCTATGTGTTTCTATGTCATGTATGTTCACTTCATAGTTAGTTATGTGCATACTAAATGCGTGAAAAACCTATCCTGACATTATCTAGACCATCTTGGTGTATATTAGGTTCTGTTTGCGATATATGTTTTTCCTGTTCATTAAGTACATAGTGTACTCACCCCCTTCGCTTTCCAACCATGCAGATTAATTTGGTGAGCTTGAAGCTCTGAGTGTATCATGAGGTTTTTTGACATTTTTGGGCGTTACCGTACGTGGGTAGTCTCTATTTTGTATTTTTGTTATATATTGGCTCATGAATTGTTTTTATTAAGTTGGTTATGTTGATATGCTTTATGATTTTGTAAATTAAGTTTTGATTGTCTTGTGTTTTGTAATAACCTTACATATAAACCTTTTGTATAGTTATTGAGATTGCTCTTGAGTGGACTTAAAAGTTCAGAAGTTGTGGTAGAGTTTTAATGTGAATATTGAAGTGCATTTAAAACTGATTTACAGGTATTTTCATTAAGTTTTGAGATTTTCAAAATACAGTCTTTATGTTGTCCAATTGTTTTCAAAGGATATTCTATTAGCCTTGCATAGATAGGTTAAGGGTATTGTGAGTATCCTTGGCCTGGGTATGTGGCGGTTGTTATGTGCTCGATGTGATTCTGGGTCGTGACATTACTTCTTCTCTTTAGTATGAAAATTGTAGACATTTAGGTTCCTTATACCAACTTTCTAACTATAGCACAATGAAGTTGTTCCTTCCAAAAGAAGCAAAAATCAAGTCTTTAGGCAACTCAAGTGAGTGCATCATAATAGAGAGATTATTAGAATTTATTCCCATCTGGGCTCCTGTTTTCTATCTTGACCTAATATGTAGGATAATGTTGTTTGGACACTAAACTCTCTAGGGATTTACTCTACCAATTCCTTAAGCTATGCTATCAGATCTAAATGAATACTATGGTCATAAATAAGAACAAAGCAATAAATAGATTAAAGTCTAGGTACGAATTCCTTATGAAACTTCCCTATACCTTGAATTTATCTAGATATAACGATTAATCTTAATTGTTTGATTAACTGGTATTTGATTTTACTATTATATTCTCTCATAATAAGTATAACTCCTATTCTTAAGTTGAATGACTGAAATCTCTTTCTAATTAAAACTCCTAAGAAACTCTTTCCTTAGTCTTATTGCTTGAATTGGCTCCTAAATTAAATTGTCAACTCTAGAACTAATCTCTAAAAAGCTCTTTTAAGTTCCCATTTATTTCCTATTATCTCTCTTAAAATAAGAAACCTTAGAATTTTTTCTGTCAATATGACCTAAACACAAGAATGTGTTAGGATCTTGTGTTGCTTAAGACTCCTAAATATTTAAACATAACAAAACACAACCAACATAGGTTTAGGCACAAGTTTTTCATCCTTGTATATTGGAAAATATAGGTAAAATACAATAGGATATTACAGATGCTTGTAGAATATAATGGAACCTTATTAAAAATTATTTAGACGTAGGCCGTGTTAGTTCCATTTTTAATAAGAAAAAAACTTTACCCTGAAATAAAAGGTAGCATGGATGAATAGAGGTATCATGATAGCACTATGTTCTAAGTCTTTTACTTAAAATATGCCAAAATAGCTCCCACTTGACTAAAATCTTCCTAACTTTGCTCCTTCATTAAGGGATTAAAGTAAGACGAGAAATTAAATATAACTCATTTAAAGTAACAAGTCCATTTACAAACATTAAAAAAAAGCTTAATGCCCTTCAAATTAAAATATAATGCAATTAGAACTTATCACTCTCTAATAGATCTTTAGCAACTTTTGACACTAGAGTGGAAATATTTACAATGTATTGAAGCCCCTTTCTGTATCTCCCTTGCCTACAAGCTTTTGTAGCTTGAATGAATGTATGATTCCTATTAACTTGAGATTCATATATTAAACATTATAGGTCACAAGTTAGAAGGATTTAATAAAACAATAGCCAAAGGCTTAAAAGAAAATGTAGAAGGTTTTGAATCTTTTAGATGCATGATAAGAACTATATATTGCCACAGAGGAACTTAAGAAATTAAATAATAGAAAACAAAAAATATCATTTAAGTAACAAGTGTAGTTTTACATTAAACATGTAGTGATTTGAAACTGAATACAGGAAATGATAACTCAAATCTAAAGGAAAGAAGTGCTTTAACTCACCATAATTAGGCATTAGAAGATCACCACTCTCTTATAAAAAAAATTCAAGGATTCAATGGTTATAAGATGGAGATAGAAACACCAAAGAAGAAACTTAAACAATATATGCTTACTACTAGATTCAGATGGAATGACTCATTAGAACAAATTTAACTTAAAAAGATTACCTATAACATTTTAAAAGTACTTTAGTAGATCAAATAAAAATGCTTCTTTTATACAGGAATTGGGAGACTTCATCTGCAACTCATTCTTTGTAGAATATGCTAAGTGGCTCATTAAAGCTTTCACTGTAACTGATATTGCCAAATATGACACCAAGACCACATAGGTTCAATACATATATTTTGTAAGAAATCATCACACTTTTTTGACATTCTAGTGTTAAATGTAGTATTTGAATTCCTTACTAAGGTTAAAATACTAAAGGAAATTAATAAGACCTTTGTATGTCTCATTCCAAAGATGTGTAATCCTAACTTATTACAAGACTATTGACCCATTTCCTATTGCAAAAAATTTATAGAATAATCTCCAAGATGTTAGATATAAGATTAAAGGGAACCTTGAATTCATTAATTAATTTGATTTAAAAGTAATTTTTAAAATAATGAATATATTAGTGCCATAAAAGGCTAAACAATAGTGTTCTTAATAAATACAAGAGCATCAAAGAAGGATGAATATCAAGTGTTACAAGAATGTGTGCTCTAATTTTTCCATATATAGCTAGTGAAAAGCTTTCTTTGGTATGGCATTATCAACAAAAATCATTTGGTTTCTTTCATCCCATAAACTAGAAACTAAGTAGCTAAAAGCTAATTTGAAGATCCAAAATCCCCTTCAAACTTCATTTTGATGTTCAAATTCGATTCAATAATACTTGTTCAAAGAACAAAGGGAATGTTGACATTCCAGAGTTGAAGAATTACTTATTATAGACACCTATTATAATGACATTAAAAGAATATATGTCTTAAATATTCAAGTGAAGATTTATAAAGTATACATTATTTTGGAAAATGAGAAATTTGGATCCTCTGTTAGAAGTTGGAAGCCTGTGTTTGATAGCTTGCCATAGTATGACTAATGATCTAGGTGAGTGATGCTTGATACACATTATTTTGTGCCAAGGTGTAACACAAGAATGGTTGCTAAAGAGAGACCCACATAATCTATTCATGTAGATACCAGAGGGAGTGAGTTTCCAATAAATAGTCTTTATCTGACTTATCTAAAGTGTAGCTAAGGAGGAATTGAGAAATTCTTACAAAAGAATTAAGAATATCAAGGTTGTTGGATGATAGTCCATCAACAACTAAGGCATTATTGAAGATAAAAGTTTTAGGGGAATGGCTTTAATTATACAATCTAGAGGTCCAAAAGGGTTTAATTGTTATACTAAAATGAGGTGCTCTTACCTTTATTGATAATGGAACTGCTTGAGTCTTTAATGCTCCATCTTAGCTTAAACAGGGGCTTCATAAGGGAAGAGGCAGTTGTTGGAATCTTAATAGACTAAATGTTTTAATCCTTATTGTAGTATGTATGCACCCATTTAACCCATAATGTTTGTTGATCTTGAATGAGTCTTCATAGCCTTTTAACTAAGAGAACATAATTGAAGTTTTTGATAGGCAAAAAATTAAAACCTTTATGCTTTCTAGGCAAACAAACCAAACTAGCTTATCTACTACTTTTGGTTTTAATGTTATTAGCTGACTATAAAAAATTTTGAAACATTTTTCTTTAGTCTTGATAACAAACTGAGAGAAAATAATATGAGAGGCCTAATATATACTAGAGAAGAAAGTACATACTTGATAAGTGCTAGCTAAGGAAAGCGATCTAGAGGACCAACTTTCAATCCAACTTTTGATTTTTTTTAATAAAAGGGTTGAATTGTGATAGTACAGGCTTAGTTGAGGAGACAAGAATACCTAAATTCTTAACAGGTAAGTGATTTAGCTTGAAACAAGAAAATAGTGACAATTTATCTGCATATTGAGTTGCATTTTCTAAAGTAAATTAATTGGATTTGTCCTTATTGATAACAAGGCCTGACATGCTATTGAAAACTTTGAAATCTTTGTAAATGGGTGTCACAGAGGGGATGTCAGCTTTTGAGAAGACAAATATATCATCATCAAAACTCAGGCTAAATGTAAGAAGCTTGATATAGCTACAACGCAATGTGGCGTTGTGCTCTTTTTTGGCATTGTAGCAAGAGATAGTCTATAATGTTTTAAAGACTTGTGCTCTTTCCTTTTATGAGCTAAAGTAATTAATGTGTTGTTTATGACCTTAAGAAGCTTGCCACTATCAAAGAATTCCAAGACTACTTCAGAGACCATATTGCCTATAATGGACCAATTTTCTTTGAAGAAATGTATGTTGGCCATCTAGTCCAGGAGCTTTTTGAGGAGCTAGAGATCTTAAGGCATTTTTAATTTCAAATCTAGTAATAGGAGAGGCTAGAGCTTCCACTTCCTGAGCAAACAATATTTGTTGAACTATTTCCTCAATAAGTGCTATAGAGGAGTGGGCAAAAGAAGGAGAGCCTAATAAGTGATTGAAAATAGTCATAGCTTTGTGAATGAATTGACTTCAGTTTTGAAGCAAAGATCCATTGCTTTCAAGTGTAACAATTATTTTTTAGGCTTTCCTTGCAGTGATAGATTTGTAAAAGAAAGTTGTATTTTTGTCTCCATCTTGTTACTACTTAATATTAGATCTTTGTTTCAATATAGAGTAGTAGAAGTTAACTAATGCAATATTTTCTACCTCTTAGAGCCTTGGACAAGTGGGATTGATGTACATATTATTTTGAGCTTTATTAAGAGCGGCTTTGGCAGTGTTTAACAAACGATGAACATTTCCCACATTTGTCTTGTGAAAGGCTTTAACTTCATCTCAAATGTTTTTGATTTTCATAAAATATTGAAATTGTTTGAAGCCATGGAAATGAGAAACAAAATCTCTTCTTACAGTATCCTGAAAACCAGACATAGAAGTTAGGAAGTTATTAAATCGAAGAGCCCTAATTTAAACTTAACTACCATAGGTGAGTGATGATAAATTCTTATATTAGGAAAAGAGACCCAGTGTTGGGAAAATATTGCAGTTAAAGCAAATTGGATAAGTCTCTATCAAGTTTTTTTCCTTAAGAAAATCTCATTATTATGCTTCTTGCTCCAAGTAAAAAAATTACCCCAAGGTAAATCAAAAACTTGTAGTTTAGCTAAGCAATTTTTAAGATCATGACAGATAGGTTTGATATAGTAATGACCTTCAACTTTTTCTTGAAGAATGGTGGAATTGGTATCACCAACCAAGAGTCAAGGGGAGTTGATACCAAGTGCTTGCTTAAAGTCTTTGAATGCTATAATTGAGAGCATACATGATAGAAATATCCAAGACTTTGCAAAAACGATTAGAAAAGACTTGTAAATGAATCAATTGGTCACTAATGGTGGTGTAATCTATGGAGTCAATCTTGTCATTGTTATAGATAACTAGAATCCTTCCACTGGGGTTATAATTCTGATTAGAGATTGACGTCCAACTATTAGAATCCTTCCATTTAAATGTTACATGTGGAGAGTTAATTGATCTCAACAAGCCATTTTCCTTAATCAATTGTATTTAATATACTCTATATAATTCTTTAAAATTTAAAAGTAATTTTAAAATAGGAATTTGAACATCAAATCGTCTTCATTTTGAAGAGAGAGTACCAACTATTTGTTCGTATGCTGCTAGTTTGGATATTTAGATCAACGTTTTACTTTTGTTTGACCAAAGCTTTTACGTTAAGGCTTTGTAAGCCGAATTAGAGAAATAAATTAATTCAGAAAGGCTATAAAAATAAGTGCATAAAAATATCCGCACGTGCAAAGTTGACAGAATCCTGAGAATAGTGAGATTGCTTAAACATAGAGACTGACACTCTCGTTCTTTCACAACATCTCATGGCACGGCTGTTGTTTAGCCGCCCGCTCTCTCTCTATAAGCTTCAGGTGTCCACCTCTCTCTATCGCTGTCCATATCTGTCTCTTTACCTCTCTGTTTTTTAACTCCCCCCTTGATGCAGTGTCCGTTGCCTTTGGTATCTTTGTTTCAGAGCTCGTCTGGAGGCCATGGACGGTACATTTCCCATTTTTTGTTCAGTTTTTATTCACTGTGCTTCTATTTATGTTAAGTTTTACTTTTTCTTTTTTACGAAATCGCCCATCTTTGGTTTGCTGTAATTGCTGGATGCTTTAGACTGTTTCACCTTTGTTTTAATTTCTGCATCAATTGACGACAGAATGTAGATTTTGAGGTTGGTCTAGTTTTGTTCCAAGATTGTGTTTATGTATAAGTGATATAAAAGAGTTATGATTTTCGGTTGGAAATGGATGATCCTGGATTTCGCCATCACGCGTTTTAGGTGAAATTTGTGTTGAGCTCAATTTTGCCGTAGAGTGGTGGGTTTGAGTGAAATTAGGCGTTTGCAAATTTTGTCGTATTTCAAACGGAAATTTGCTTTGTTGTACTGTGGATTCCTTTACGAATTATGACTTTCCTTGTCCAAGTTCTTTTCTTTTTGGGGTTTTGATGATGTCCTCGTGCATGTTATTATACTACTTAACGAGCCTTCTGGAGAGATAAGCCATTTTGTAAGATGACCTACTTCCATGACTAGAGATTCAGAATCCAATTTACCATGAACTCTGGGAACGAGGCACTAGGGGTAGTTTAATGGTAGGCACCTTTCCCCATGAGGTATTCTAAGCCCCATCATCTGTCCGAGGAATCAAAACAACAAAAACTACTGTTAAGGAGTCTTACTCTGGCTATTTTTTTGCATTTCAATGGCTGAAGTTTAAATGGTGGATTCTGTTCTCCTGTCTTCAGTTATAATCCATTGCCATAAATTTAAAACTTCAAAGTTATGGAAACTGAATTCTACACTTGAAAACCTTGGATAAAATGGAAAAAGTTGCTGATGTTTGCATTACAATACTCTTTTTCTGCGTGCAAGACTTTCTCCAAACCTCAGGACTTGTACAATGTCGGGTTGCTCTATGTTTAACCTTTATGTACACTAACATTGGAATTCAATATATCAGACGGCTATGATTTGTTTAGTCTATCACATGATCAAGGTTTGAGTTCTGTTTAATGTTGGGGAAATTCAGGGTTCATTCTGCACACAAGTATAGCATCATAACTAAGAATATCTATAATAAAGTTTCCAATACTCAACCTATTTTCTCTTGGCGGCGCATGATTGATTTGCATTTGGCTCTCTAGTGATTGCATTGACCATGATTGATTTTCATTTGGCTCTCTAGTGATTGCATTGACCATGACCATCATTTGTTTAGGAATCAATGTGAATCAAATATGAATTTGAAAATAAGATTTCTCATATCATCTTTGATTTTCGCTTCCTTAGTGTGCTTGTAAATCATTTGCATATCTTCGACTTGAAACTTGTTTCAAAGAAGTGTATAAAAATGAATTCTTACACTTAGGTGCAGCTCCAATTCCCAAGTGACTGAGATATTATGGAATCATCTCAGGTCATCCAATGTGAACTCAATATATGGATTTAGAGCATTTTGCGCTATTGGAGGTTTGTGCCTTATGGTGACCTTTGACTAATTTGCTCTTAGCCAATTGTAAGTGTACGTCCATTGTTGTTTGCCTTTCTATTTTGTTGTCTATAGTTTTGGGGCTCTAGAGAGACTTTGGCTCCACAATACCATATAGCTTTAGGGGGACGTTTAGTTACACCTTTATTTTTTCGTTGACTTTTGGTTTTTGTTTCATGATTTTGATTTTGATTTTTTAAAAAGAAACTATTTGATGGATAATATCAATACTTACACTTTCTTATTGACACTAATAAAATAAAAATAAACGTTAGACATAAATTTAATTTTATGAATTAACTTAGTTATTAACTTTATTATAATATCTTTTATATAATATTTAGTAATAAATTCATCATATTTTGTTGAAAATACATAATTGAATAATTAATAAATTTGTAAAATTTTGAGCTCATCTCTATGCAAAGAATGCACATCACTCACTCCCTATGAATATGAAGCGAACTTGGTGCTTATAGATGCATCTCAATTACTTCAAGGAGATTCATGTTTTATAGTCTAGTTCACATAATTGTAATTATCTCTTCTCATGAGAGTTGGCGGCAAGCCAAGAACTCTTGTAGTTTTTGATGTAGTTCAATCTATAGAAAGTCCATCTTTTAATTTTCAAAAAAATTTGTAAAATTTTATTTGCAAAGTAATATTATTTACAAAAATATATTTTAATTTTATAATCCATGTTATTATCTAAAATTAAAAATATTTTAATGTAACAAGTAATTTTTAAAACATTAAGATTTATTTCTTCTATGATATTTTAAATTTAAAATATATTTTTCAAGTAATTATCGAATGTGAAAATTTTTTGAGATAAATTTTATTTAAAATTTATTTTAGTTATTCAAATAATTAAATTTTATTAGACATAATTTTATTAATAGTTAATATTAAATTATTAAATAGCATTTATTTAGTTGTTAATAAAATCATATTATGACAAAACTAAAACTATTTTTTTTATAAATTATGAAAATAGGAAAAACTATCCAAAACTCAACTAAACAAATCCTTGTTACTAAATTTGAAAATGAAAACAGAAAAAAAAAACTTAAGTGGAATCAAACAGACTCCAAGTAAATGAGGGTAGCTATATTTATTATAAAATTGACAAGGAACTCAAGTATAGTCACCCAATACAAGGAACTGCAGCCTAAAATATACAGTTTTGGGCCTTCCCATTTTCTGAACGTAGCTTATCATATTATCCCTACAAGATATGCGAATAGAAATCTGCATCAGAGTCATTTTGCATCAACATCAACAAATTTTTATGTTTGTCAATGTTTTTGCCACTCATTATTGTTTAATATTTTGTCTTCTCTCTTATGACACAGTTTAAGTATGAGGTTGTGGTTTCAGGCTTGTATAATTCATTGTACTACATTACTGATCTTAGCTCTTTGAAGAACCAGTACAAATTATACGTTTAATTATTTTTGGTGAATAGACCTCATATTTAACATGCATAGAAGTTTACTTGGCTGGTTGATGGTTGAATCTAACCCTAGCTCACTTTAGTGCTTGATTTTATTAACCAAGGTTTCATACACTTTCTATATTACACTCACCTGGCTACCTGGAAACAACTTTTGATTGTCCTGATACATTTTCTGCTAGATTTGTCTGATAAGAAGTGTGTGCCATGTGATACAAAGCACCTGCGACCCATGACAGAAGAAAGTGCAATGGAGATAATGCCAAAGGTTTTACATTTAATTTGCCATCAGTTTTCTTGTGTGCGTAAACATTCTCTTTGACTGTTAAAGTTTTTGTTTTTCCCTTTTCCTTTCCCTTAAAGGTACCTGGGTGGAATTTGGTGAATGAAGATGGAATTCTAAAGCTGAATCGTACATGGAAAGTGAAAAGTTTCACCAAAGGATTGGAACTGTTTCAACTTGTGGGGAATGTTGCTGAGTTAGAAGGTAATACTCTGTTATATGGCCTATATGGAGGCATTACCTATCAATTGGCAGGGAACTTATTCTTGTCCAAGTCATTCATTTGAATGAAAATTCAGGTCATCATCCGGATCTTCATCTTGTTGGCTGGAACAATGTAAAGATTCAAATATGGACCCATGCAGTTGGTGAGGTTTTCTAGGTTCAATATTATTTGTTTATACACTTGTGCAAGAGTTGAATTTGTAACTTATGATGATCCCTCTGGTTTCTTGGAACCATCATTTAAGTCTTTTTTTCCGTAGCTGGCCAACATATACTTAACAATGACGTTTATTGACTGGGCACTATTCAATCCGAGTTATAATCTGGCCTGCAACTACCCAGCTATTTCGCTTGCAGTTTTATGTGCTCAGCGTTTTGTGTCTGAACAGGCGGACTGTCGGAGAATGACTTCATACTTGCTGCCAAGGTTAATGGGCTTGACCTGCAACACCTACTGAGAAAGAAGACTGGTACAAATGCTCCTTAGAGATCATTAGATCCGTAAATTATGTGAAAAAATATCTGATGGTGCTCCAGTTTGTAGCGATTTATAGTTTCTGACTTGCTGCATTGAGTTTTATAGCTTTTCCTTGAACGTTTGTGCTTGAAGTTGAAGATATTAAACGATGAAATGTAATTTCCATATGAGAATCCAATTTTGTGAAATTTCAACAGTAGATCAATGGTATGGTAATAATCTTCATGTGTTACGGTGGTTGTGATGTAAACCGATGGGTTCTTATTCTGTCTTCACATCAACCTATTATTTATGATTTGACTTAGAAGTGACGTAAATTTAAAAGGCCAACTCATAATTTTCTTGGACATCCCAGAGATATTAAGGATTTTACCTAGGATTTAATAATGTAGCCAAGAATGATTTCTAAAACCAGAAATGCTCTTTATGAAAAGTAGTCTATGGATATTGTATAATCCTGATTATGCTCTGCTTCAACTGCCTATCATCTAATGTATGAAGTACCTGCGTCTCACCTAATGGCAAGGCCCTGGCAGTAAAATATTCACTGCAATAGCTAACACAACTATATTTGGTTGACTGGAATAATTATTCCATTCTTAATTTATTTATGGTAATAAGTTTTTTTTTTTGGTTGAAAAAAATACACTGAATGTATAATTTAAGTGTTTACTTATTCCTTAAGTTTGGGGATAAGTAAACTCACAACTTCTCTATTTTATCTATTCTAAGTCTATTTTAAGTGGTTGATAATAAAATTGAGGATATGTTAGACAAAATTATCTTTAAGAAATTTACATAATCACTCTATAATAATAACAATAATAATAATAAGAAGAAGAAGAAGAAAATTAAATAGTAATAATAATAAATTAATAATAAGAAGAAGAATAAAATTATTTTGTAATAATAACAACAACAATAAGAAGAATAATAATAATAAAATTAATAAAATATAATAATAATAATAATAATAATAATAATAATAATAATAATAATAATAATAATAATAATAATAATAATAATAATAATAATAATAATAATAAAGTTAATAGCAATGAGGGTTAATTACAAAAAAAAAAGCCCAAAATTTTGTTAGTTTTTCAATTATAGCCTTATCTTTAAAAAGTGGCGATAAAATGACCAAACATTCAATTTTTTTAATTCTAGCTCAAACTTCAAAAGGCAATAATAAAGTGCTCAAACTTTTAATTTTTTTCAATTCTAGCTCGACGTTAATGTTTCAGTTAAGTATGCTGACTTGAATTGTCACGTGTTTCAAAATCCTTAACTATTAATATATGTTAGCCAAAATTAACGCAACAAATGAAGATTAATGAAATGATATCGTTTAATCACATAATTAAAACGAAGTTATTATTTAAAAATAACCTAAATCAGATTACGCAATTCCAACGATCTTACACTTTGATTTCAATTTTTCATTTCGTTTTCAGTTTGTTCTTTAGATGCCTTCACTTTTTGATTTTTAGATTATGCAAAAAAAATGAAGAGCCTACTAATGTAGTACATTGTAATGCGAGAGTGGTTTGGAATGCCAGAAAAATAAATAGAAAACAAAAGGCTAAGGACATAAGGAAAATAATAGATAACGTCATGCTAGAATTGAAGAAAATTGAAAATTTGAATATTTTATTGCCACTTTTTAAAGTTTGGAATAGAATTGAAAAAAAATAAAAGTTTTGACAATTTATTGCTGCTTTTTAAAGTTCAGATTATAATTAAAAAATTGATGAAAATTTGTATTTTTGCGGTAATTAACCCCAACAACAAACAACAATAATAATAATGTAGTTAGTGAGAATTACTTGGATACTTTAGTCTTTTTATTAGTTATTGTTTTGTCATTCCAAATTTATATTATCAAACCAAACTTTAGCACGATATCATCATTAGCAATTCTTAGGAATAAACTGAACTAAATAATACTTATTTCATTTCTCATTTATTTTATTCCTAAAGAATCATCATTTCATTCTTTATCTATTCTAGCAGGTGAACCAAACACTTTATAATTCTATTTAATTAATAACAGCTTGGATCTTGGTTTGACAGCCAAAAGACATTAACCAAGATCTAGTCGGTTGTCCAAAATTGTTGTCCTCGTACAATTTCATATCAATTTTCATATAATTAATTATAAAATTTTGATTTACCTAATTTTGTAATATTAGATCGAACTTTAAAAATTACCTAAAATATTTTAATTTTTGACTTTTCATAAAAATAGTTGTTAAGATTTTTTTGATAATATTATTGACAAGGCTTGAATTGAAAGTTGAAGCACATATGTGCTTGACATTCTTAAACTAAATTTTATAAGTCAAATATAATTTTAAAAAATTAACAAAAAATACTTAAAAATTACTAATAAGTTAGGGTGGATCCCTAAAAACATTGAACTCCTCTCACAATTGCATTCAAGTATCAATTGTTGCACCATTTTCACATTATCAAGATACTACTAGTGTACCCCTATCACAAGATCTACTTTTTATTGTCACTCACTCTAGATCTCATTCCCATCATCACACCATTTTCTCTTATCAAAGTATTACCCAGGATTTGTCCTTTGTTGAATCATATTTCCACTTTCCCTTTCTTTATTCTCATTGTTTATTTAGCACTTTATTTTCTATTAGTGCTAATAGTATGCTAGTGTTATTCCTTGTAAAGCTATTAAAATCTCTTATTTTATCTTCTAGATTTAGTTTCTTGACTTTTTAGATTTTTTGATCCCTTTATATGGTTTAATTTTAGTTTCCTTTGTTGTGTAAATGATCCAACAATTTTCCATTCCCAACTTATTTTGAGATTTCATGGTAATTATTAACATGCCTTCAAATTTATCATTAAACCTATGCTACTCATGGTTTTTCGTACTATTGGATAATTGGGTTCTAACATAAGATCTGTTGGCCCCTGAATTTTATTTATTTATTTGATTAAGCATGATTAGATGATTTTTTTGGATCTTGCAAGATTTATGTGTGTTGGGATTAATTAGCATGTTAGCATTAATGAGAGTATGTGACTTGGGTGAAGTGAATTAAAGATAAAGTGTTAAGTTGCCTAAGGGGTAGTATGGGAAGATCACTTAAGCATTTAAGTTCATAGGCTAATAAGTAAGGGCAATATGGACTTTTTAGCATCATTAATGGTATAAAAGGCAAGAGAAATGAGTGGTCTTTCAATTAGAAGAGCGGGAGACGAAAATTGAAAGGAGAGAAGAGGGAGAGAGTCGTAGGTGGAGAGAAGGAAGAAGAAAAGTTCTGGTTTTTCATTTTCTTGGAGTTCAAGTGGGTGTTTGGGGTTAATTCAAGAAGGAAAAACCTAGAGGAAGGTTTAAGCTTTCATTTGAGCTAAGAAACCCTTTGGTTGGGTGAAGACTCAAGATAAGTGATTTTCAATGTTTTGAATTTTTGAAGAGTTTTTGGTTCAAAGATCTTAGGAAATGAATGGGTTTAGAGACTCTAAGATCAATTTCATGCTTTGGGTTCTTTAGGTTTTCCAATTTTTGAATCCTATTGATTTGGGATTTTTTGTTACTATTGAATAAGATCAAGGGAGGCAAGAGGAGCAAGAGGAGAGGCCCTTTTGAGCAAGATTCAAGTAAGGAAGCTAAGGTGGGTGACATTTTTATACTTGTGTTAATAAGTCATAAATGTTCTTCAACTCAATGGAATTAATGACTTTTCCAACTACCTCATAAATGAGCTTTTATTGTTCTTTAAATGATTGAAATTTTTTCATAAGTTGTTGTTAGACCCTGAATTTTTTTTATGATGTCATTAAGTATGAATTGTGGTAATTATGTGTTTATGCCTTAGTTTGATTAAATTGAGAGGATTATTAGATAATTAAGGTTTAATGTGGATTAAATGGAAATTAATGGGTAAAAGTTTATGAGGGCATTTTGGGAAGATTGCTTCAGTTAGATAAATTTAAGTTTTGTTAGGAAGGGCATGTTGGTCTTTGACTTAGGCTTAAAAGAGTTAGAAAGAAAATAGAAAGAAGGAAAAGAAAAGATAGAAAGAAGGAAGAAGAAGAGAAGTGCTGTAGGTGGAGGGAAGAAGAGAAGAGAAGAGGGATTGCGATCGTTGAGGATTTCCGACAGTTTGAAGTCATTTTCGGGTAAGTTCTGCTTGTGTTAACCTTGTTTTGGTTAGATTAAACTTAGAAGAATGAAGAATGTAGAGAATCGGTGGTTTTAGGGTTTTAAGGCAAAAATGGTTAGATTCTGTGGGTTAATGCGTTTTTGGCTGATTTTGAGTTGTTTTCGGGTTAGAAATATAGTTCAAGTCATGATCTAAAATTTAGATGTGTTGCATTTGGTTAAGGGAAGGATTGAAGATCGGAAAATGCAGGAAATTGGGTTTCGGAGTCGAGCTCCAGACCCACACGTCGCAACGTGCGTATGAACACGCTGCGGCGTGCGAGTAGGGGAAGCAACGTCGCGACGAATAAATGTTTATTTGCCGCGACGTGCGAGAACGTCGTGAACGTCGCGACCTGTGGCATTTTGTTCGCCGCGACGAGGGTATGCATGGCGTGTGCCTTGCATGAAGCGATCCGACGCCATGGCGGCGACTTATTTTCAATGAGAAATGTTTAGTCTTTTGGGCATATCTTTTGGTGTAGATGTCCAAATGGGATGATTTTGGATTCGTTGTGATCTAGAAATAAAGGGCTACAAGTTTTATGAAGAAGGGAAGTTCAGAATTTGCCTTGAAGGTCAAAATTTTAGGAGGAGGTCAAATATAGACTTTTAGTGCTTTATTTTAGATTTCCAAGCTTTGAATATTTTTCTGTGGATATTGATTGAATGGAAACTTGGTTTGTTTTATGAAACCAAGCTGACCCAATTCCATCGCAAGAGGAAGGACAGCAGTGAATCGAATTCTCAAGCGATATTAGGTGGGTAATGTACTTATAGTTATTGTGTGACTAGGCAATTTCTTGCCTATGTATGAATATATGTTATGTATGTTTAAACATGATGATTTGAATGATTTTGTTTTCATATACTTTGAAAGAAACATGGGAATTGATAGCATTAAATTTTGATTATGAGCATGTTATGCCTTGACTTCGGTCATGGCATTTTGACTAAATGCAAAGTATGAAAGCATACCATACGATAAAATGATTATGAGCATGATTATGTGCTTTTGTTTAGGCGAGAGTGGAACCATTTTGTTCGTCACGTGCACGTTGACAAGAGCCTTCTCCCGGCTGCCCGCTTGTGGCCTATGAGATCCGAATGGACTCATTTTGTTCAAGGTGTAAACTTCGGTTTCTCCCTTTTGTTTTCATGATGTGCATTGCATATGCGAATTATTCATTATAAAGCATACTTTGTGACATATTTGTGAGTTGAATTAATTATATTGAATGCATAAATTGTTTGATTAGCATGTGCATGCTTGAATTGATGCCTGTATACATATAATGTATATACGTACATATTCCTGAATTTGTGCTAGTTGCCGATGGCTATAATTATATTAGCCACTGAGCTGTGTAGCTCAACCCATTACTTTCCCTCCTCAGGTGCAGAACAAGTCGATCGTTGATCTTGCAAGGCATCGGAAACTTCAAGCTAGTTAGGAGCCTTGCATTAAGTTAGTAATTTGGTTGGCCCTCCGAGCATATTATCATGGAGCATATTCATGAACTTTGGATTGAAACTTTATTCTATATTTTGGATGATTTTGAGTACTTGTTAAATTTCTTCAGATTGTAATGGCATGAAGCCCCTTAGTTTATGGGGTGTTTAGTTCATGTTTTAATGCATGTATAAGTGCTTGATTGTATAGGAATATTCGTGTGTGAATTATGAATCGATCTGTGTATGGATGTTGGGATCGGGTCCGACGTTTTGAGGCGCTCGTCGCGAGCGCAGCCCGAGGGGTCACCTTGGGAATGGGGATCCGGGACCTGGGCCCAACAGTTGTTATGTGTGAATTTTGGGAATGAATTGCAATTGTTTTGCAAATATTGTAATTGGTGCCTTTGAATGAGTGAAAATGGCTTTTATGATTGGCATGAAATTTTGGTTGTTGAGTTGTGAAATATATCAAGTACATGAAAGCAAGTTTTCAAGAATGTACCATTTGGGCAAAATATTTTCAGTGCATGAAATTACATATTATGTGGGTTTGGTTTAGTCCATCCAAGAATTGTCACGTGCATGTTGACAAAGTCAAGGCTTCTCCCGCCTACCAGCTAGTGGCACGGAGCTCCTTTAAGGACTCTCTCAAGTTTACGACTACGCAAGGTCATTTTATGGAATTGTGTAGTTAGGCATGTTTATGGACTTGCCAAGCCATTTGTGTTGTGTTTGTGTGCTTACATGTATTGAAAAGTTTGAAAAATGCTTGAATTATGAGAATTGTGATTTTGGTTTAACAAAGTTGAGAAATATATGTTTTACGGATAATTGTGAGAAATTGCTATGATCATGAATGTTTTAATGGTTTTTGCTTATTACCGAATATAAACATGTTACCCAAGAGCGGTAAGCTCACCCCCTCCCTCACCTTTCCCCAGCACAGTTGATGAGCAAGTTAGCGAGTGATCTAGATGAGCGCCAAGGCATTACTCCATATCACACTTTTGTTTTTTGTTCTTTTGGAAGTTGAATTTGTAAAACAATGCTTTAGATGCATTTTGAGAAATTGTTGCTTTTGTTAAGTTGTATTTTGAATTATGTTGTAAAGTGGATTGAAATGCCCACTAAAGCATTGTAAAACACTTATTTTGATGCAAATGAGATACAAATGCATTATGGATGATTATGGTTTTTCAAATTTTTACATTGCTATTTTCACATTTTCAAAAGGGAAGGATTGTGTTCTGAATGCAAGGGGAATTATGGACTTTTCTGGGTAGAATGGGTAAAAAGTTTCTCTTGAAAGTTGGAGAAGAACTTTCTAGCTTTCCAACGATATGAAGTTTGTGATTTTTGGATGTTGGAATGAAGAGATATGAGTGTTACAAGTTAGAATGTTGTTTATAATTTGTGGTTGTGACAGTTATGGGGATTGATAGCAAATTGGGGTTTTGATGAACCAAATGAGATGAGATTGAGAAGTTTGTGAAATGAATTTGATGTTTGGATTGTTATGAAGTGTTTAAGCATTTGAATAAGTGAATTTGTGAAGATTATAAGTGTATATGGTGTTAGGACAAAAGTTGGGCGCATTAGAGAGGCATTGGGGACCTTGGGGAACCCCAGACCTCCTCGAGTGTAAAAACACCCCTTGGCCAGTATATGTCCATTAAACGGACATGGATGTCCATTGAACGGACTTTCTTGGGCCAAAGGAGCTTCCAAACTCGATTCATGTCCGTTAAACAGACATGGATGTCCGTTTAACGGACATTCACGGGTCAGCTTGAGGAAATGAAGATTTTTGACACTTCTAGAGGCCGAATATCGTTTTATGGTCTTCATAAAAGTTGTAGGTCTAGATGTCTTCTTTATAATGTCCAAAAACGAACTCCTTAAGACATTTAGATTAAAAGTTATGGCCATCGCGCCAAGAGAGGTTTAAATTGATTTTGGGTGTAAACATAGTTTACTCTTTTGGGCATAACTCCCTCATCCGACCTCCAATTGAAGTGATTCTTAGACCAATGGATTCCTAAGACATATATCTTTCTCTCCATAAATAAATTGGTACCTTTTGGAGTTGATTTGAGAGAGTTGTCATGAAAGTAAGTGAGAGGTAGGTTAAGAGGGCATGTTTGGGGCATGAGCACACTTAGGCTTTTTAAGCATATCTTGAGTTGTAGAACTCCGATTGAGGTGATTCTTACTTCAAAGCAAATTAGAGAATTAAAGCTACAATTTATTTGAAGAAGTCAACTTATAATTTTGGTGATTGTTTAGTATGCGCTCAGCATCATTGTGGAATGACAACAAATGACCCTTCAGGAAAATAAGCTCAAGGTTTATGTCCCCGAATGTTGGGCTCCGGGAATGGGGTCTAACAAGATCTCTCTTTATATGATTATCGATATGATATTTGTGTGACTTATCATTACCCAACCTAATTGGATTATTATTGACTCACTCTTGATTTATCAATGAAGTATAAGCAAATGACTTTACGACTTTAATGCATGTAACTCAGTACAAATTTCAGAACGCCCATGTACAATCATACTTCTGGGTTCTGATACCACAAATGTAGCATCCCAACCCCGCAGGACCCGAACCCGATATCGTGGGTGATATCCGAGTCCACGCCACACGAGAATGGTAGGCTACAGCAGTCAATTGCAGTACATAACTCAATACACAGTTTATAAAACACTTTAGAATCAATCAGAAATGCACAATTCAATAAATAGTTGGGTCCCCTTTAAAACGAATACATTCACTCAAAACACAATTTTAGTAATCACATATCAGTTATACAATTATCACTCTGGGGCCCTATATAATAATAGTTCAATTTAGTAGAAAACGGGGAATTATTCATTTACACACACAACTCGGAAAGACACTTATGCAGACGCGAACTGATCCCGACCCTAGTCTCCGACTCAATGCGTGAGACATACTCCGTTTATGCGACGGGGTACTCTTCGATCCCTGAAAAATAGTTGCAATGTTGGGTGAGTTTGCGAACTCAATGAGAAACTATCATCGATGGTTCACTCAAATCATGCATTATGCGTATCGCGTATAGCACAATCTGATAGTAGTCAATTAACGATGATCGTATAATATTATATGAGACGATATAACGATTTCTGATGATAAGCGATTCTGATTATATATAATTCACAGTGATAACCAATTACAGTACCATACCGTAGATTACAGTATGGCCTCACAGTTCACAGTAGTCTATTAACAGTCTATGGTAATCATACATAGCAATTCCGGTGTCACATCACGGTTCGCAATATTATGCAGCGGTTTCCAAGAAATCATGTCAACACGCAATCAGTCATTCATTCACAATAATTTGCAGTAGACAGTCACAGTCATTCACAGTAATCATGCAGTCATTTCAGACATTCAATACAGTATGCAATGCATATGAGACTCTTTTCCAGTTATTCAGTGTTGTGCCCAAGTGCTCAGTCAGTGATCAGTGGGACGCGTCAGGGATTTCTCCCCTCGGGCTAGGCCCGTCGATCTGATGCTTAGGATAAATCCCTCGGACTCGAGGCCCGGTCGATCGATATGAGCTCTTGGCTCTTTTCAGTGATATTAGCAACTTGGGACACATTCCATTATCTGATCATGCATTTATGCATGATATGCAGTGCTCAGTAATTCAATGTTCAGTAATTCAGTGTTCAGTGATTCAGTAATATGCACTATATAGCTATAAAGCCCAGTGTAGCAGTACTCAGTGTCACTCAGTAATCCGATACAATACAGTAAACGCATAGAATTCAATTGCACATTTTTCAGTATTCATGTAGTCATACAGTACAGTTCACATTGTTCAATCCCATACAGTAGGAGCATGCAATTCAGTCATATTCACTTCAGTAACAATACAACTCACTTTTATACATTTCAGTGGTTATACAGTGCAATTCAATCGTATATAGTTCAGTAGTCATGTAATTCACAGTGAACATTTAGACAATCAAGAATTTGAGAAACCATCTGGGTTACTCACCTGTAACTTCCGAGCTATTGCCTGGAAGTCCCATCAATGTCCGTAGAACGACGATCCAACGGCGCCTCTATAACAATTAAACACAGTCCCATTACTAACAGCTCAATTAAACAGTACAATAATGCATATGTCTCTACAGAATCATGTACCATGCATGTTCACGATTTCCGGTGCTAAATCTCAACTTCGGGACTTTAACCCCAATTCTATCTCTTTGTTCAATTGATCACTAATAAATGATCCATTACTAAAATCCAGTCAATTTTCCTCAATTCGAATCCTCTATAGCAATTTCCTATTTATCGGGTCAAAACCTCAATTGAAATTCCCAATCAAAACTCCAATAGCCTCAATTTGACATTTAGGTCACACCATAACCTATGATTGACCTTAATCTCTATAAACCAATTACCAATTAAATCAAATCTAGTTCCCATAATTATTCTCAGTTGTAGACCTCTTTTCCTATTTCATAACAAATCTGGAATTACCTCAATTGGAGGTCTACACCAAAAGATATGCCCAATAAACCATAATTTAAGCCAATGAAATAGTTCCTCGCCGCGACCTTGCGGCCTTCGCCGCGACGAAAGAGGCACGCTCGTCGCGGCGTGAAGCACGCTCGCTGCGGCGTGCGTCTCCTTTGCGGCTTGCCGCGACGTTAGCCATATGTTCGTCGCGACGTGGCTTTTTCCCTTGCTCGTCGCGACGTCTTGCTGCATACGTCGCAACCAATACATTTAACTTAATTCAATTTTATTCGTCGCGACGAAGCCCTAACGCTTCGATGCTCGTCGCGACGTGCGAAGACCAGGTCATCTTCTCCGATCGATTTCCGCCATTAATACACATACCAACCTCCATTAAACACTCTATCTACTCAAACAAACCCCATAAATGCCATAAATACTCAAATGACCAGTAATAACAACATTAAAGCCAACAAAACTTACCAATCGACGATAAATCCCAAATCTCAAAATCGTCGTAACCCTAACTTCCTCAAATCACCGATTAACACTCTCCAAATCTCTCAATCCTTCATCAATCACAATAAATCAGTTGGCTACGCATAATAGAAGGGAAAACCAAAGGGAGACATAGCAAGACTCACCAATGGGGGAATCGCACGACCGTCGAAGGAGAAGAAAGGGGGAAACGATAAAGCCTTAGACAATTTTCCCCAATTTCTCAACCCTAGTTATTTATAGCCTTAAGTCTCCATATCAGTCCGATTTTCAGTCTCTAAATTTCAACGGCTCAACATCATAATTTCCTATCAGTAAAATTCTGATTTTTCCATTACCATTGGACAATTCTTCCAGTAATATACGGTCAATCAGTCAGTCACCCAAATATTTTCGGTCCGGGTATTTTCTCCCGAATTTCCCGAAAATCTCCTATAAGCCACTATAAATTACCAGTCACTCGTAAACTATTCTAAATCAGTCACTTGAATACATTAACTCCTAATTCCTCATTTAATCACGATTCAGTCAGTCCAGTCAGTCCACAATTCGATCAGTCCACAAACCAGTCAGTTCCAATTGACAATTAAATACCGGAAAATCATGAATGCATGTACCAATGAATATATGCATATGCAGTAAACCAGTTCCTCTATGATTAGAGGCCAATAACATGCTCAGTCAATGTATGCAGTGAAATCCTATCATTCTGTCCCAATATTACCATAATACCCTTAATGACAGTAACGAGATGTTACAACCCACATTTTCAACGCTCTCAATGCTACTTTGAAAAGAGAAGCAATAATCTTGCCATGAGGTACTTGGTTACCACTATTATGAATTATTATTGTGTTAACTATGATGGATTAATTTTGCATTTTCCTGAGTTTCTTAACACTTATTATCTAATGAGATGAGATCTTGAAGTCCTATAATATGGAGCTTCAAGATGTCAGTGCAAAATCAGATGTCAAGAATAGGGTAGGACAGGCCTGTTCCAGCTTAACAATACCGTAACAACAAGAGGAGGAGTCAACTAGTGAAGAATCTATAAAAGAGTTGTTTTTAGGTTTTGTTAATTTTGTTTTATTCCCACCTTACATGTTGATTCTTCTAACGTTGAGGATAATGTGTTGTCCAAAAGTGGGGAGGTTTACACTGTATTTTTGTTTTGAATGTGAATTTTACATATTGTATGTTGGTTTTCCTTAATCGTGTGGATGTGTTAATAGTTAGGGCATAACATAATTAGTTTAGCTTTGAACATAATCTTCTAATTTGTAAAGATTTATTAGCTTATGCAATTCATGTTTTAGGTATCTTTAGTTAAATATGAATGTTTATTAGAATCGATGTTAATTTTCTCACCTAAGGAATTTTGTTACATACATTTATAATCATAGGTCAATTAAATAAGTAATGTTATTAGTATCTTTTCATGGAAATGATTAGCTAAAGAAATGAGGTAGGTAATAAAATGTGAAAAATATATATCTTAAGCAAATAAATATTATGCTAGCCTTTAGATTATGAATAGAGCTAGTAGATAGTTGAGAATGTGATGTAGCTAAGTAACTAGGGGATATTCGTCACAAATATTTACTTTCATGTCAAAACACTATAATGACATTCCAACCAAACCTCTTAATAAAAACAAGACCTAGTTGAGTAACCGGGGAATATTCATCACAAATATTTGTTTTCACATCAAAAGACTAGGTCAATGTTAAAGAAAATTAACAAAATGGTGTTTTTAATAAACAAATCATACTAATTTGTGTTTTTGAATGTTATGTGGTTTAGAGAATATTATCGAACCTTAATTTTGTGCATTTGAAGTGTTTTAATGTGTTTGTTAGTGTTTGAGATTAGGTAAAGTAGATCAGAGAAGTTGTCACAATCGTGCCAGAAGCAACCCAAACATGGCCACAATCATGATTAAATAGGCCACGATCATGATAGAAATTAATTTCATTGGTCACGATCGTGGCCTATCTCATTTTTAAGAGCCACGATCGTGACATACATGCCAACAATATAGTAGTAGCGATACAAACTCAGGGATCTACTTCCTTTTTATTTTTGGAGGGTCGTTTTGGACTTTTAAGCCTAGGTAAAACCTAATTTTTACCCTAAAAGACAAAAACACTATAAAAGGAAAAAGGAAACCTAATCAAGTGAGCCTACATCTCACCATTTCAAGAAAGAACTAAGGAAGAGAAAAGATGAGAGAAGAAGATGAAGAGGAGGAGTTGCTGTAACCACCTTCAACCATTCTTTCCAAGTTAATTTCTCATTTCATCTTTGTGTTTATTTCATTTAATATATGAGATAGATATGAGGATGATGAATATTTGTTTAAGGATGCCCTAAACTTCATTTGGGATTTGTTCTTGAATCAATTATGATTTGATTTCTTTTAATGTTAATGTGTTGGGTATATTGTTTGTCATTTTTGAATATTTTGGTAACATATCGAGAGGGTGAGCCAATAGTAACATGATTAGGTTGAGTAATAAGAGTTAGCAACCTAATAAATCTCATAAACAATCAAATTAGTAATTATACGATAAGAGATTGTGTGTCAGGACTCAATTATTTATTAAAGTGATTAAAACTAATTGGAATGTAAGATATTTGTAGCGCCCCCTCACCATAGGGTACACACTGGGAAGCCCGTGGGTCGTACCGACGCATATCCCACAGCAAGGAAGTGCTACTGCTAGCAACTATCACTAAATACTCGCATGGCATCAATATAATTAAACCGCAATAAGCAAATCACTAAAATTTAAAACTCCAATTTCATTGCATAATATCAATCCAAAATATAAACAAGTCTATCAGTCCCCTAAAGTCTCAATACAGTAACCCAAAAAGGAAACTGATAAAAACGTCTATACTAGGTCATCCTCAAAAGTCGCCCGGTGACCGACACATGTGCCATCGCTTCACTTGACCAAGAACTCGCACAGCAGGAAAACGTCTATCTCGGGAGCTAGAAACCTACTAACGCTGCCCTGAAAAATATTAGCAATGTTAGGTGAGTTTGCGAACTCAGTGAGAAATCATCATGGATAGTTCACCCAACTCATGCATATACACATAATATATCGCATAGTACACTTTAACGCAATTTAGAACACTGTACACAATTTACATATTTATACGATAACATAACTCAAACATATCACTTCACAATTGTCATACATCACACGCATTCACAATTTCACTACGCAGTCAGATGCATAATGTATGCAATTTCTCATTTTATGTCATTGTTGTGACTGAGCGTTAACACTTTCCCGATTTGGGCACTTTTCACAATGATCACAATTTCGGCAAGTAGGAGAGCCCTCTGGGTATGCACTACTGCCCACTCACTTTAGGGATAGGAGAGCCCTCTGGGTATGCACTATTTTCCTTTTTGGCCTTAGGCCTATTCACTGATATTCGAGCTTAAAGCTCGCACATTGAATGCTTGACCACAATTGCTTAATTACCTCTTATAATCATGCCTAGCATGCACTAATACTTGCACAGTCACTAACACATATATTATCACTTCACTCACTTGTCACGATCGGAACACTTACTCGTAACACTATACACTGATTCATAATCACAAGTATTCACATTAGCAACACATTCAGTACAATCACTCACAATCAGAACACTTACTCATATTTGCAGCACATTTATCTCACATTTGTATCACTCACATTGACAATTGATTCACACATTCACAGCACAGATTATCACATAAAGATCGAGGAACCAACTAGGTTACTCACCTGTAACTTCCGAGCTACTGTCTGGAAGTCCCAGCGATATCCGTGGACAGTCGATCCAACAGTGCCTCTATAACAATACAAACGCATTCTCATCACTATATGCTCAATCAATAAGATTCGCTAATGCACATGTCTCACATTTAAAATTATATGATGCATGATCATGATTTCCCAGCGCTTTAGTCCCATTCCGCTTTCTCTCGATTCACAACTAAAATTCACTACTCACTAGGTCAATAACATCCATAAATTTCACAAATCTCTCATTTAAATTCTAATTATACTCCAATTGATAATACATAACTCTTAGGTCACTTAAGGAACCAGAATCAGCTCTTTTTCTATGATTGAGAACTCGCTAATTTAATTACGAACTCTTATTATTTACCTCACTCGAAGACCTCTTTCTCTAGATCATAACAACTCTAGAATTACCCCAATTGGAGGTCTACACTAAAAGATATACCCTAAAAACCAATTCAATTTCTCTAAAATTTCTGTCCTCGCCACGACCTCATTTTCTCTCATGGCGCACAAAGGACACTTCGCGCGACGATGGGAACGTTCGTCATGGAATAACAACTCTTCTGCGCCTCGCCGCGGCGCCTAGCAACTCGTCGCGGCGTCTAAATTGCTTGCTCACCACGACGTCTCAAGCAGCTCGCTGCGGCGAACACGCCTTTTCTCGCCGCGGCGTGGCCCCATTACAGACGTCGCGACGTGCGACCCAATCATCTTCTCCGATCGTCTTTTCCGCCATTAATACTCTTAAAACCTCCATAAAACACATTCAACTACCCCAGCTAACATATTAAATACCATAAATGCCATAAATAACCATAAATACAACATTAAAACACAATAAACTTACCAAATCGAAGAATCGCACAGTAACCCTAAAATCACAAACTTATGAAATTCCTCCAAGCTCAACTCCCACGGTTTTCACTCTCAATCCACACGAAACATCACCATCACTCAATCACAAGCAAAGCTTCCACAATGAAGGAGAACCCAACGAAAATCTCTAAGGAAAAGATCAACGACACCAACGCGAGGAGGAAGAAGATTTTAGCCCTAAGTGAAAAGTCTTCTAATTTCAAGCATAAGGTATATATATATAGGGCTAATTTAGACCTATAGATCACAGTCCTCAAATTCATTTAATCTCAGTCTCTAAATTTCACTGGCTCTTCACGATAATTCTTTAACTCGCAAATCTAAATTTTTCAAGCCATTTACCACTCACTTTTGAAACTGGAATCATAATCATCAGTCTCTAAGCATTTTCTCGGTCCGAACTCATAGCTCTAAAAATTCCAGAAAAATTATCATAAATCCTCAAAAATACAAAACACAAAGTCCTATACTCAATTCTCAATTTTCAACTCTCAAGATTCAATTCTCACTCAACTCTGATTTCCAAACCCAATAAATCATATCTAACACATTTATCTCAAAATTCACAATTCAACTCATAATCACAATTAAATGCTGGAACAATCATGAATGCATGTCACTATGTTTGCATGTGCAATTAACTCATTTATCGCTGATGCAGAGGCAAAAATGCACGTGCAGTTCAATTACGAATGCACCCCACTAACCCATCGAAATTACCGATATGTCATTCACATCGGTAACGGGATGTTACAATATTTGTTAATTGAGAAATTGAAATTTCAAAACATTAGATTCAATTAGGGATTATGATTTAGGGTTTAATGATTTAGTCTTGAGAGCTCAACCCTTTGAAATTCTAAGACCGATATCTATTAACTCAAAAGTAATTAAAGTAGCAATTGACAATAGGATAAATCCCATCTTCTCATAATCGGTTAATCTTGTCTTGTGCAATTTCTTGATTGTTAAGTGCGTGTGCTTAATTTAATTTCTTTATATTAATTTTATAATTTCATTTTCAATTGATTTATATTCAATTACATTGTTTTTTTGCTCACTTTTATTTTCATTTTAATCATAATTTTTAGACCTTAGACAAAGTTAGGATTCAATTAGTTTATTACTTCTTCGTGGAATTGACATCTTAACTACTACACTTAAGACCCATGCACTTGTGAAACATTGAGGATTTTATAGAATTAAAACTTGCTCAATAGGAGGCAACCCAAAGGAAGTTAATTTTCTTTCCTTTTCATTTTTGCATTTCTTTCTTATATGCATATGTATTTTTAAGTTGTTAGTTTCTTACATGTTTTTAATTTTTCAACCAAAAAGAGAGATAATAAAACAAGCAAACATTTTTTCTTTTTGTATTACCTCTAGGACTATATAGTTATGGTTAGAGAGTGAATTTACTAGAAGAATCTATGGAAACTTTAGCATATACTTTTCTCTTATGATTAGTCAATATACATTATCTTTATAATATTATTGAGTAATGGTAGTTAGTGAGATTTTTTAGCCTTATTAGACTGACACATTCACATAAGTCTTATTGTCTTTTGTTTATGTGTAACCTTCATGATATATACATCTTGACTTTGCTTTGATTTTCTATTCAAGACTACATTTTTATCATATGTATTAACATGGAAATGATAAAGTCATTATTGGTTTTATAAGCTATGTTAACCAAATAACCTACCTATTTATACAATTGTTTTTTGACAAGCCCCCCTGAGCTTTATTTGTTTTCTCTTTTTATGTTAACCACATTACATGCTTTAAACCTAACCAAATATCTTACTCAAGCCTTCAAGCTAGTGGAGCATTTGTTGATTGATGAAGATTGTGAATGTACAAAAGTTTAAGTGAAGGGGTGTGTATATTTATGGGTTGGTTATATTAGTCAAAATGTCATGTTATGAATTCTATTGTTGGTATAGCTTCTTTTAATTTTTATTAAAAAATGGAAAGAGAAAAGAAACAAAAAAATTGTTTAAATAAAAGTATCAAGGAGGAAATGCATATGTTTTGCAAAGTTATTTATGATTAGTCATTCCTCCTAAAGTTGTATTGAACAAGTAATTTGAATATGATGTATATGAAGTAGATTTGGCTTTGAAGGATTACTACTTGTAGTTTCAATATATTGTTATCAATTATATGATTGATTCCTTTTAGTTGACTATGCTTCATGTAGTTTGCGGTGTGAGAGCTTGAATTTAAGCTACAAAACTTAGTTTTGGTTGTCAACATAGTTTTGGTAGTCATTATAGTTGATGTACACAATTGTGAGTAAATGTTAGTTTTTGTTCTTGATGGTATATTGAGTATTTTTTTTATTTCACTAGCTTTGACAAATTTTACACTACACAATCTAAATATATCTCACATTACCCTCTCCCACATTACAACCTTAAAAAGTCCTTTGATTGATAATTATGGATGTGAATCCTAGTGGTGGAGAAATGAAATGGTTTGCAAAGTTATGAAAGGTTATGATCATTAATGGTTTTTGAGTGTACATATGGATATATCTTATTTAAACATATTTTATTCAAGTCTACCTCTAGATTTCTCATTTTCTCAAGGTAATGAATGTTGATTGATCGTAAGTAGAAGCAGTAAATGTTGAGTTCTTGCTATGATTTTTGAAAGTTATTTCTATCTATTCTTGAAAAATATGGAAAATGATAAGTATTTTAGGTTTGTAACTTTGATTTTTAAGTTTTGCCCAAGAACACTCAAAAGTTAAGCTTGAGAGAAATTGATATGTGTTTAACTGATTATAAATTTATTCCATAACACTTAATAATTAATAATATGAAATGCTTAAGATATTCACTTTAGTTCATATTTTGTTTTAGGGACAATTCAAAAGTGAAAGAGCTATAGTGAGTCGAAAGCACAATCTTTGATCCATCTTCTTGAGATTAAAACTCACTTGTCTTCATGGAATGAGAAGATGAAAGATTACAACAAGAGGAGATAAGAATACGAAAAGGAATGAAGAAGGACACGTTGTCATGCTATGAGACAAGTCTCACAGCCACAACAATTTAGTCATGGCAGTGAGAGTGTTGTCACGCCCATAAAAAATTTGTCATAGCTATGAGAGTGTTTATCATGCCTATGACACACCAACTCACACCCGTGAGATTTTTCTAGCACGCCCTAATATTTTTTAATATAAATGGACAAGTTGTGGCGGCAAAAGGCATGTTTCATTCATATAATCATCTCCGGAGAGTGGAGTCTCAGGTTTTTAAGTAGAAAAAGGGCAAAGCTCCATTCCTTTGGAGACTTATGGAGGATTGAGCTTTTTGACACTAGTTTGGAGGTGATATTGATGCCAAAGAACCCGATTAAGCATTTCTCTCATTATGTTTGTTGTTCTTTCTCTCTTAAGGATTGATTATGTTATCCTATGTCTATTGTCTGAGTGTATATAAGAGTGATTGAATGTTCTATTTGATTGTTTTTATGTATAAACTTATTGCTAAAATTTTAATATGATTCGTAATTGATATGCTAAGATTCATTTGTGACAACTAATAGTTTTTAATTATTAGAGATAACATATCCTAGGTTAAATAACCCAAGTTTGTGTGATTGTTTCATTGATTAATCTATTTTCCTAACTCGTAATGTGACTCTTCAATTAAATCTCGAGGGCTTGTTCTAGTTTGTTTGATTACTAGGTTTAATTAACTATCTCTTCTTAATTAAACATGACTTATGGGAAAACCGGAGTTAACGAAGCTTATTGTTAACCTATGATTAATAGTAAGCTTATTGTTAACCTATGATTAATAGTTGCTAGGAGAGGAATGAGAATAATAATTCAGTGAAGTATGCTTAATTATGTGTAGGCTGAGATTGAACGGATGATTGAGTTACTAATGAATTCATCACTTTCATCATTTTTTGAATGTTTTCTCTAATTTGTTTGCGTTATTTTTTTTGTTTATTTTCTTATTTTAAACCAAACTAAACCCCCTATAACTTAAACACAAATTCTTTTCATAACAAAAGCTAACCGAACACTCTCTGTAGGATCGACCTAGACTCATTGCTGCTATAGTTATAAGTCTAGTTATTTTGAGTAGTGTTACGACACGCTATGTCAGATATTATGGTTTCAAAAGGGAGATAGAAAATATCAACTTCTTTTATAAATTCATCAAAATAAGGAGAAATATTAACAAAATTGCCTCACTATAAAGACCAAATGGTGGAATTATTAAGGAGCAAGAAGAATTAGGGAGGAAGTTTATAATTATTTCAAAATATCAATAAGAGAGTAAGTTGTAAGCTACTCCTTAATAAAATAGCTAAAAGAATTTATCTTCAATGAATTCTCAAAAGAGGACATCAATTTTTTAACTAAGCATATCACTAAAGAAGAGATTGTATCCACTATATTTCACCTAAACCCCAACAAATCTCTAAGTCCTAATAGTCTAAATGTGTTGTTCTTTCAAAAGATTTGGTTATGGGTTAGTATGATAATAGAGGAGATAGAAAAGGATTTAGTCCTAGAATTCTTTAACAAGGGCACTATATTATAGGAAATTATTAGGACCTTCATCACTTTAGTCCTTAAAGTATCAATTCTTAGTTTTTTTTAATTGTATTATAGACCTATTTCATATCGAAACATTATTTACAAAATCATCTCTAAATCTTAACCATTATACTCAATGTAGTAGTGGGCTAGGTAATTCGAAATCCTTTAGGAGCATTTATTCATAACAAATTGATTGAGGGTAACATTCTATTGGCTCAAGAGCTCTTCAAATTTAATGATAGGAAGAATGGGCTACAAATTTATACAATTAATGTTAATTTTCACAAGGCTTTGATTCTAATAGTTTGTCCTTTACCACCCATATACTTAAGGCTTTTAAAATCTCCCATCCTTTTTTCAGTTGGATCAAGTCACGTGTCACCACTAATGCTATAAGTACTGTATTAATACCGATATTAGATTTAGTTTTGGTATGGCATTGTACTTATACTAGTCAATATTGAGTATCATTTCAAGTAATTTTAAAATTATAAAATAGTACTTAATTTTTAAATTGCAAAATAGTCTCTCAATATATTGTGTTATATAATTCATAATTTTCATCAAAGTTGTTTGCAAAAGTCATATTAATAAAAATTTAAAATAACAACAATCTATTTATTTCTAGCATTATTGCTTTTCACATATTTCACATATAAAAATAATCAAAATATAAAACTAACGATAATAAAATTACTTAAAATGTTATTTCATCATATAATAAAGAATAATTATATCAAAACATCAAATTAAAAATGTAATTTGATCATCATAAAAATATAAAACTAACGATAATAAAAATTAATTAAAATGCTATAATTTCATCATATAATAAAGAATAATTATATCAAAACATCAAATAAACAAAATAAAGTTTCATTAATCTATGAGTATTACAATAAGAATTAGTTTGAAGAACATAACCAACTAGAAACGAAATCTAAAACAAAAATATTTACAATTAAAAGTTTATATTTATATTATATATATAGAATTTAACATATGCATCAAATATAAATGAAATTAAAAGAGAATAAATGAAAACCTATAACTTCATCCAATAAAATATTTGTTAAAATTGCATTGACTTCAATTTTCATTTGGTACAAAATTCCATCATTAGGGGAATCCTCATTATTACAATCATTCAAATTTTGCACCAAATGACATATTAATACCTTCTTATCTGAGATTATCTTCCAAGTCACTTTTATCTATCAAACTAATTCCTCAAAAACCCAATCCACTAAAAAATCGATATGATCAAGAAAAATTGAATCTACAAAACTAATTTGTTCTAGTAAGAGTCCAAGTAAACAAATAAAATTAAATTATTAAGAGATTATATTCAGCTTAAATGATAATAATATACCTTACTTAAAGTTATAGATTGTATCAAACAAAGATTAAGTGTTCAATTTGATGTGTTCCAATTTATTCCATTTCTTAGAATAAATGAATTTAAATGTGATTCAATTTTTTCATATCTTGTTGCACTCACACATTCACTTAAAATTATACTTGCAAACCTTTGGAACTCGAAATACCACTTCGAATTGGTCTTATCAAGTAACTATAAGACAATAAAATAACCTTATAAACAAAATAAAGTGATGATTAATTTCCAATAAGTAACAAAAGTGAACAAATATATACCTAGATTAAGTTTTGTCTAATATGCATCCTAAAACACCATAAACATCCTTATAAACTTCCATTTATGAGATTAGGAAATCTTTCATCATCTTATAGACAATAATTGTTGTAGTTAATAACATTCTCCTATTAACTTCAATTTTTTATTGTAAAACTTAGTATAAAATAAACACTAGGATTCAAAAATTCCCTAGTTACAAAATAATAGAGAGGAAAGTTATCTTTCTCATCTCTCATTGTTGACTACAAGATAAGGTGTATATCAGTAAAACCTATTTTTAGATTGACTTTGATTGCTTCCTTCGGCCTCTCTATAGCATCATAAAAATAACTCATTGTTATATTTGATTCAGGTGAAGTACTCTCACCAAAGGTTTATAAACTTATATGAAAAACTAACATTGAGACCAAAATTTATGATCTTCAAGTATAATTCTAAAAACCTCTAAGCAAATATTAGACTTAACATATTGAGATGAAACTCACTTATTAATTGTAAACATTTATATCAACTCCTTCTTTATCATAACAAAACATTGAAATGATAAGAATTAGTCTCAAATCTTGTAATAGAAAGATAACATAAATTTTTGCCAAAGTGAAATCCTTTCTCATCTAGTTTAGGACCCATGTAAGATAACAAATGAACTTGGTCACTTTTTTTGCTTTCTAAACATTTTCATCAATGATAGGAAAGCATCTAACTTCTCCTTTATTTTTCAACATTAGATTAGTGCAATATGTGACACAAAGAGTCCAATAAAAGGAATTATAACTACTTTGCAATCTTTTCTAACTGTTTTGTAAGTATAATCATTGTTAGTAATGAATTCAATAATATTTTCTATTCTAACTTTATTCTCAACTTCATCAAATATCTAGAATAGAGTATCATAATTTCTAGCAAGGTTAGATGCATTGATAGACTTCAAAATATTATTCCCTTAGTAGAATAGACCAAAAAATGATAATAGACTTTTACCTTCTATTTCTCTAACCATCACACATAATTGAACACTTATAAGTTACATAAGTTATTTTTCTTTTATCCAAAAAAACTATTTATTTCATAAGTTGAGTTAGTCAAAAATTCAGCTCTATAGTTATCAATTGAAGAAGTTTATATCCTAAACTGTAAGAGGCAATAGTACCCACCATAGGCTGGTAATAATAAGACTAGGTAGCATTGAATGATATACTTAAATAACCATTGTCATGTTCACATTATGAGTCATTTGGTTATATTACAAAGTATTACGGATTGAACGTTAAGCTCTATGAGTTGTTCATGGTACAAAAAAGTTAGACACTTGTCTTCTTTTTCTCATGTCATATGCAATATATCCTTCTTGATAGGTAAGAAAACTACCTTCAACATCATAAGTATCATCTTAACTATCAAGAAAAGAACTTTCACTACTAATTTCATAATTCAGTCTTTTCTTTCTATCTTTCTCATGTTGATACTCTTCAAGCAAAGTTGTCATTTGCTACTTCACATTATGACTCACTCTCACAAAGCTCAACATCACCTTTTATCCAAACTAAATGCTTCTTTAATCTTGTTATTCCCCTACCTTTCAAATGCTTATTACTAAATGGTATAGTTCTTCATTTCAAGAATCAATCTAGCACGATCCTAAATTGGATCATCAAATCTTTCTGAAGTGATTAAATTATCAAGAATACATAAGGTTCCCTTCATTTATCTACAAAAATAAATGACATATATCAAAAGTAACTTAATAACTCCATATCAAAACAAAGTTTGGTAAAATAAAATAAAGAAATAGAGCAATAACAGTTTCTCAACAATCATATGATATAGACATTCAAATGAACTTGATGAACTTATGTAAATGATTTTAAGAAAATTTAATACTTAAGCAAATTCTATCGAAGAAATTTTCATATTGTCTATAACATAAACTTAAAACTATAGCTTATTTTGTATTATTACATAATTCAACCATGAAGTTGCAAATATAACATGTTTTGTGTGAGTGCAATTCTACTATAAAGTCATAACTATAACTTATTTTATAAGATTATGTAAATTCAACTATAATGTCATAACTATAGCTCATTTTGTATGATTACATAATTCAACTATAAATTCACAATCAGTAACTCATTTTGTATAATTACATAATTCAAATATAAACTCACAACTATACCTTATGTTGTATGATAACATAATTCAATCATAAACTCACAATTATAACTCATTTTGTATAATTTACATAATTTAACCACAAAGTCATAACTATAACTCATTTTGTATGACTACATAATTTATTTATTCAATCATATAATTCAACCATAAATTAATCTATTTTGTATATGTTAGAATAGTGCCCTAAAGGCAATCGCCTTTAGCCCGTTTTGTAAAAAGTTATGTACAGACTTTATTTTCAATAATAAAGAAAGGCATATTTCATTAATTTGGTGTTCATTATTTATGAATTAATAGTGATTTATAAGCAAATTAATGAAGTCCATGATATATGACATAGCATGAAGGAAATTATGATGAGATCATACTATTGAGATTCCTATCATGTGCAATTATGTCAGTATCTAAATTATCCCTAGTCATAGGATTAATGAAACTGGACATCGTTAATCCGGATAGATTAGCACATGTCAAACTCCTTTATTTAATCAAGCAGTGGATCTCATAAACTGTAGACATGAGATGTTTAGAGTTGAAATGTGAATGCTTATTAGAGGTAGTAAGTACAATGGATGACCTACCATGAGATCATCACATGGATGTCCTATTCTAATGTCAGTGATAATCTCATCATAGCAATGGTGCAAGTATCCTTAGACTTGAGGTACTCAAGGATATCTTGGATACTGATTCTGAGCTTTGACTCCATTCCTTGTTGCCTTACACAGGTCGCTTATAGGGTGGCGATTGGGTACAGCTTGAGGTATTCGAAGGTAATTGAGTAGCCAATAGAGGATTCACCACTTCTGTGATAGCAGAAGATGATACCCATGGCCTCTTGTCGGGGTCATTACTTAGAAATCTCTGGTCGGAGTATATATGTCATAAAGAATGTCTTCATTGACATATAGAGTAATGAGTCCCAAGACAAGAACTGATATCACTTGGACTAGATTTGACCTAGTTAGTCTAGTGAGAGTTGACACTTTACTCATACTCATAACCAAGTGCGGTATAGCATAGTGAAGGACGAATTGCATAGCAATTGTCTATGAGAGGGTTCACAAGATGGTTCGTGGTAAACACGGGTTCATTCGTCAAACCACTTACTTTCTGGTCAATTGGGGGTCATGATATATTGCTAGACACCGCTCATGACTTGCTTAGACTAAGTGTTAATCTAAGTGGCCAACATAACCGGGAACCTAATGGGTCACACGCATAAGAGTGACTCGGAGAATTCGTAAAATAGTTTTGGATAGAGATCCATTATATGGAGAGCAATAGAACCAAATGGATCCCGATGAGATCAAGATATGTCCCGATGAGATCGCAACATCGATATTGCTCAAATAGGTCTCCGGTGTTTTTTCACACCTAGGATCCGGTAGGATCGACCCCAGTGTGACTGGATCACTTCAGCATATATATATATATATATATATATATACATGTGTAAAGATGAAGCAATCTTCTTTTATAAGTTTCATTTAATGTATTTAATGGATAAAAAGACAAAAATGAAAGCTTAGACAGGAAGATAATCGTGAGATAGAAATGAAGTTTTAAAAACAAGTTTTTAATATAACCATATCCAAGTTCTCTTCATCGTTTTATCTTCCTTAAAGCTTCATCTTCTTCCTCTCTTCAAGAACAAAAGGTAAGAGCTAGCACTCTCCTCTTTGTTCTAGCTATTTCCGAATCAAAGATTTTGATTCGGTTAGATTCTCTGACCTCTGCGTGGATACCGTTAGAGACGGTCTCCTTTGGTCATTGTGGTTTGAGAATTTTGGTACTTCTTTATATAGACACATAGATCCTGGACTTCGGGAAAGTCTCGGAACATTTTTTTTTGTTTTCCGTACCGCGTGTATGTGATGCACGCACTGGGATTTTCTTACAGTGGTATCAGAGCCACTTGTGTCTCGTATGAAGAAGAAATCATAACAAGATTGATGCTGCCTATTGGTTGTGATGATTGTGCATGCTGAGTGTGTTCAATTCAAAACAGTGTAGAGATCTTGTTTTCGAAATTTTCTTACCCAGATTTATTCATGAGATGTTGCTGAATATGTCTGTGGGAGTAAAAATTTTATCAATTTGATTTGATATGTTTTTACTAATTTATTCCCTAATGTTCTGGTTGCTGTGTTTATGCACATTACATGAACAAGCATGATTGTAAATTCGAGAATAAATTATAGAAATTTTGTTTTGGGATTTTATTTCACCAACATGTTTCTAAGATGTTTAAAAATGTCTATGAAGATGAAAAAATGTTTTCTAGGTGATTGAATATTTATTTGAGAATTTCTTGTGTGCTGTTGGGAATGTCTATGTTGAGGAGCACAGATTCTGGATTGGCTTGGTTGCTGAGGTTGGTTGAGTTTTTCTTGAAAATAAATTCTGAAAAAATTCATGGAACATTTTGTGAATATGTTATAACCTCTGTAATTTTCTCAGAATTTATTGAAATTGTTTCAATGATGTTTTTTAAGCAGAAGATAGAGCATGGCAATTTTGAGAAAATGATGGAACTAGTTTGTTTGAAATGTTGATTGTGTATTTTTCAGTTTCAATGTCTTGGATCATTTTTAATGTGATCAAAAATATGTTATATTGCTGTGGTATGCATGCCAAACTGATTTGCTTGAAATTGGGTTTCCAAAATTTTTCGGATGCCAAATATGTCATATTGGCGTCTCATTAGTATATTCAGTTGTTTTGATTGTTTTGGTCGTCACAAGTTATGTGACAAGTGCCGAAGTAGTCTTGATGAAGTGGAGACTACCTAGAGATACTTAGGGTGATAGTTTGATGTTCTCAAATTATTTAAAAATCTAAGAGATTAATATTGTATTAATCTATTTTGAGTATTTCTTGTCTAGTATGACTAGATATGGCAAGCATGATACAATTAAAATGTTTAATTGGTACATCAGAGTAGAGGGTATTATATTTGGTATATTGGTATTTTGAATTGGAATTGAAACATACAGATTGAGAAATTAGCCAATGCCAACATTAGAAAGCAATTCGGTCAAATCTTTACATGGATAACCCATCACAACCTATATAGGAAAACCTTGTGAGATAATTGCATTAGAGAATGCATGCTAGGGTTGGTTAGGTGGGATGATGGATGATAATGGATATAAATTTGATGTGATTGATGAAATGTCCTAAATCATTCCATATAGTCATTGTGACTATAATCCTACAACTTAGATGAGACCAGAGTATGAAATCCCTCACACATAATATGAAAACTAACGCCTTCCATTAATATGGGGAGAACCGGAATTCTTTTAGAGTAAGGGTTGTTGGGTAAACCCAAGCTCGCTCTATATGGATATATTCGAACCATTGAAATAATATTTTCGGATTAATGGGTCGGTTTTTACTAGAAGCATTGATTTGTTGAGTAAACTCAAGGTTAACGTAGACAAAGACGCAATTGGGTAGCGTACATTAGATATACGCGCATCAAGAGTTGATAACCCAATGTGTGTGCATAAATCATAGTTGATAGCACTAGACGATAGTTGCATCTATGATGCAATTGATATGACCGATACCTACCGATTGACCTAAGGTGGCTTGTTGGGTAAAGCCAAGGTCATTTTTAGTAATGTCGGATATCGACCCACTAAGACATTTTGTCATCATTTTTCTTGGATTAGTAGTGAGGGCTATGGATTCTTGGAAACTAGTGGGACCTATATGCATGTCATTAAAGTCCTTATGATCATGCATGTATTTATATTCTACCGTTCTTTCTCTCTTTATATTTCGGTTGATTGAAGATGTCCTCTAGTGTGAATTTGTGCTCACTTATGGAGTCTAATAAATTAACTGGACCCAACTTTCTTGATTGGCTGAGAAATCTGAGAATTGTTCTCATATTTGAGGAGTTAGGCTATGTCCTAGACGTTTCACTTCCTGATCCACCTGCTGTTGATGCTTCTGATGAGGTTCAGAAAGTATATCGTAAGCATCTCAATGATAATGACTTAGCTACTTGTATTATGCTAGCCTCTATGTCACCAGAGCTGCAGAAGCAGCATGAGTCTATGGATGCTAATACCATAGTGTTTCATCTTAGAGAGGTTTTTGATGAGCAAGCTCGGTCTGAAAGGTTCGAGACCTCAAGACTGCTCTTCACGACTAAGATGACTCCAGGGACATCTGCAGTGCAGTATGCACTGAAGATGAATGGGTATATTGAGAGGTTGGCCATCTTGGGTTTTGTTATGGATTATGAATTAAGTGTTGACTTAATTTTGGTTGGATTGTCTGATAGTTATTCATAGTTTGTGTTAAACTATCGGATGAACCAAATATTCATGACAATCCCTAAGTTGATCAATCTGCTCAAGACCACAGAGCAATCTATCAAGAAGGATAGCAAGCCACTGCTAGTGGTGGACTCTTCTTCTTCTGGTTCAAGGAAAAAGAACCTAAAGAAGAAAAAGGTTAAGAAACTAAAAGGAAGTGCAACTAGAAGGAAATTTAAAGAAACTGCACCAAAAGGAACTTGCTTCCATTGTGGCAAGACTGGCCACTGGAGGCGCAATTGTAAAGTCTATATGGAGTCCTTAAAGAAGAAGCAGGCATCAGATGCACTGGCTCCTTCAGGTATGTTTGTCATTGAGGTTAATAATGTTTCTGATCATAACATATGGGTATTAGATACTGGATGTGGTTCACACATATGTAATGATACGCAGGGCCTTAGGGACAATAGACAGCTCATAAAGGGAGAACTGGACCTACGTGTGGGCAATGGAGCAAGAGTTGTTGCATTAGTCGTAGGCACTTATTTTTTGTCACTCCCTAGTAGGCTTGTAATTAAACTGGATGATTGTTATTTTGTACCTGTTTTAACAAAGAACATATTGTCTGTTTCTTGTTTAATTAAAGCTAGTTTCCATTTGAATTTCAATAGCAATGGTTGTTCTATTAATTTGAATGGAATGCTTTATGGTACTGGTACATTATGCAATGGAATTTACATATTAGATATGTCACATCCAATTATGAATGTCAATGACACGAAAAGACATAAACGAGATAATTTAAATTCAACTTATTTATGGCATTGTTGCCTTGGCCATATAAATGAGAGACACATAGCTAAGCTCCACAAGAATGGTAGTTTAGGATCATTTGATTAAGAATCATATGACATGTGTGAATCTTGTTTATTAGGCAAGATGACTAAGTTATCCTTTAAGGGAAAGGGTGAACGAGCGACTGGAGTATTAGACCTAATACATTCAGATGTATGTGGTTCGATGTCCATCCATGCCAGAAGTGGTTTTCTTTACTTCATTACGTTTATTGATGATTATTCTTGATATGGGTATTTGTATCTGATGAGATACAAATCTGAAGCATTTGAAAAGTTCAAACAATTCAGAAATGAAGTAGAAAACCAACTTGAGAAAGGTATCAAGACACTACGATCCGATCGAGGTGGGGAATACTTAGACCAAGAATTTTTAGATTATCTCAGAGATAATGGGATTTTATCTCAATGGACTCCACCTTACACACCACAGCATAATGGTATGGCCGAAAGGAGAAACTGAACCTTATTGGCATGGTATGGTCGATGATAGGCTTTGCAAATTTACCAAAATCCTTTTGGGGATATGCACTCGAGACAGTTGTTTATTTGTTAAACAGAGTTCCATCAAAGACAGTTAATGTTACTTCATATGAGATGTGGACTAACAAAAAACCCTATCTTTCTCATTTGAAAGTTTGGGGTTGTCCGACATATGTGAAGCTGATACAGTCATATAAACTTGATGCGAAGTCTGACAAGTGTTTGTTCATAGGGTATCCTAAAGAAACAATGGGATATGAATTCTACCTTGCTGAGGAACAAAGGGTGTTTGTTTCAAAGCATGCTGTCTTTTTAGAGAAAGAGTTTCTTTTACAAGAAGACAGTGTGAGCAAAATTGAACTTGAAGAAGTTCAAGATGCTCAAACAGACGCAAATCAACTGCCTGAACCTGAGATAGTGACTCATACAGATGAAGTAACAGTTCAACCTTCTTCAACACAGGAAGTTCGTAGGTCACGTAGGATACGCTCTGTTCCCGAGAGATATGGATTTTTTGTGATTGAACAGAATGATGTATTGCTCATAGAAGGCAATGAGCCTACTAATTATGAAGAGGTTCTAAAGAGTTCAGAGTCTGAGAAATGGTTTCGCGCTATGAAAGCAAAAATGGATTCCATGTATGAAAACCAAGTATGAACTTTGGTTGAGGCACCCGAAGGAATAAAACTTATAGGGTGTAAATGGGTTTTCAAAAAGAAAATCGATATGGATGGTAATGTGATTACCTATAAAGCAAGGCTTATGGCCAAAGGTTTTCGTCAAAAACAAGGAATTGACTACGACGAGACCTTCAGTCCAGTAGCAATGCTTAAATCCATTAGGATACTCCTAACCATTGCCGCTCATTATGATTATGAGATATGGCAAATGGATGTGAAGACAGCTTTCCTAAATGAAAATCTAGCCGAGGATGTGTATATGACACAACCAGAGGGCTTCATCTCCTATGATGGCAAAAAGGTATGCAAGCTTCAGAAATCCATCTATGGATTGAAACAAGCATCCAGGAGTTGGAATATCCGCTTTGATGAGATAATCAAAGAGTTTGGTTTCTCACAAAATCTGGATGAATACTGTGTGTATAAGAAGGTTAGTGGGAGTGCAATCGTATTCCTTGTTCTATATGTAGATGACATATTATTACTAGGAAACGATGTCTCTATGCTACAATCTGTGAAGATTTGGTTGTCCAAACAATTTGCCATGAAAGATCCTGGTGAAGCAACTTATATCCTTGGGATAAAGATCTATAAAGATAGATAAAAAAGGTTGCTTGGTCTTTCACAATCAACGTACATAGACAAGATGCTAAAGAGGTTTAGCATGAAGCAATCCAAGAGAGGGTACCTTCCTATGACTCATGGGATAACACTCTCGAAATCTATGTGTCCTAAGACACAAGATGAGAGGATGCGCATGAATATGATCCCGTATGCATCTGCAGTAGGATCTATCATGTACACTATGCTATGTACGAGACCCGATGTATCATATGCTCTAAGTGTTACGAGCAGATACCAATTGGATCCTGGTGAGGGTCACTGGGTAGCTGTCAAGAATATCCTCAAGTACTTGAGAAGGACTAAGGATGTTTTCTTGATATATGGAGATGGAAATCTAAAAGTAAGCGAGCATACAGATGCCAGTTTTTAATCTGATAAAGATGATTACAAATCCCAATCAGGTTATATATTCACACTGAACGGCGGGGCGGTCAGTTGGAAGAGTTTCAAACAAGAGACGACTGTTGATTAAACAACCGAGGCAGAGTACATTGTCGCTTCAAACGCAGCAAAGGAAGCAGTTTGGATCAAGAAGTTCATTACTAAACTTGGTGTGGTTCCTAGCTGTGATGGGCTCATACAATTTTATTGTGACAACAATGGGGCTATTGCGTAGGCAAAGGAACCAAGGTCTTATCAACGATCCAAAAACGTACTCCGCAGATATCATCTGATTAGGGAGATCATTGGTCGAGGTGATGTCCAGATAGAGAGAATTCCCACTGAGCAAAATATTGTTGATCTGTTGATGAAGCCATTATCACAAAATAGATTTGATTCTCATGTACTCACCTATGGTATTAGATACCAAGGCGATTGGCTTTAGGTCAAGTCGGAGATTTGTTAGAATAGTGCCCTAAAGGCAATCACCTTTAGCCCGTTTTGTACAAAGTTATGTACAGACTTTATTTTCAATAATAAAGAAAGGCATATTTCATTAATTTGGTGTTTATTATTTATGAATTAATAGTGATTTATAACCAAATTATTGAAGTCTATGATATATGACATAACATGAAGGAAATTATGATGCGATCATACTATTGAGATTCCTATCATATGCAATTATGGCAGTATCTAAATTATCCCTAGTCATAGGATTAATGAAACTAGACATCGTTAATCCAGATAGACTAGCACATGTCAAACTCCTTGATTTGATCAAGCAGTGGATCTCAGAAACTGTAGACATGAGATGTTTAGAGTTGAAATGTGAATGCTTACTAGAGGTAGTAAGTACATTGGATGACCTACCACGAGATCATCACATGGATGTCCTATTATAATATCAGTGATAATCTCATCATAGCAACGGTTCAAATATCCTTAGACTTGAGGTACTCAAGGATATCTTGGATACTGATTCTATGCTTTGACTCCATTCCTTGTTGCCTTACACAGGTCGCTTATAGGGTGGTGATTGGGTACAGCTTGAGATATTCGAAGGTAATTGAGTAGCCAATAGAGGATTCACCACTTCTGTGATAGCAGAAGACGATACCCATTGCCTTTTGTCGAGGTCATTACTTGGAAATCTCTAGCCGGAGTATATATGTCATAAAGAATGTCTTCATTGGCATATAGAGTAATGAGTACCAAGACAAGAACTGATATCACTTGGAATAGATTTGACGTAGTCAGTCTAGTGAGAGTTGACACTTTGCCCATACTTATAACCAAGTGGGGTATAGCATGGTGAAAGGATGAATTGCATAGCAATTTTCTATAAGAGGGTTCGCAAGATGGTTCGTGGTGAACACGGGTTCATCGTCAAACCACTTGCTTTCTGATCAATTGGGGGTCATGATGTGTTGCTAGACACCGCTCATGACTTGTTTAGACTAAGTGTTAATCTAAGTGGCCAACATAACCAGGAACCTAATGGGTCACACGCATAAGAGTGACTCGGAGAATTCGTAAAATAGTTTTAGATAGAGATCCATTATATGGAGAGCAATATAACCAAATAGATCCTGATGAGATCGGGATATGTCCCGATGAGGTCGTGACATCGATATTGCTGAAATAGGTCTTCGATGTTTTTTCACACCCGGGACCTGGTAAGACCGACCCTAGTATGACTGGACCACTTCAGCATATATATGAAAAGATGAAGTAATCTTCTTTAATAAGTTTCATTTAATGTCTTTAATGGATAAAAAGACAAAAATGAAAGCTTAGAGAGGAAGATAATCGTGAGATAGAAATGAAGTTTTAAAAACAAGTTTTTAATATAACCATCTCCAAGTTCTCTTTATCGTTTTATCTTCCTTGAAGCTTCATCTTCTTTCTCTCTCCAAGAACAAAAGGTAAGAGCTAGCACTCTCCTCTTTGTTCTAGCTATTTTCGAATCAAAGAGTTTGATTCGGTTAGATTCTCCGACCTCTGCGTGGATACCGTTAGAGACGGGCTCCTTTGGTCATTGTGGTTTGAGAATTTTGGTACTTCTTTATATAGACACATAGATCCTGGACTTTGGGAAAGTGCCAGAACAATTTTTTTTGTTTTCCGCACCGCATGTATGTGATGCACGCACCTGGATTTTTCTACAGTATAGTCACACAATTCAATTTATAACTCATTTTATGACAACTACTTTATGACAATGTATAACCCAATTTGTGTATAATTATTTTAATCTTTTATTCACTAATTCCTCATTATAATTTTGTCAATAATTTTAATCTTTCATTAACTAATTTTCACTAACTTTTATTCTCTATTAAGACAATGTTTCATTCAATAATTCTAATTAACACAATATTTTATTTAGAATTTCATATCCAAAACAACACATATTTTACTCTATATTCCTCAAATCTCAAAAACACATATATAAGATACACAACATAAAACTTGATTATATTTTGTTTCATTCAATAATCAACATATTCAACACAGATAATAGTCACAACACTCAACACAACACATGATTGACATTTGGCTACCTTGAGGCAACTAGGATGGTGAAGGACAACTATAGAGGATGATGGTTAAGGACAAAGACAAAGGAAGATAGTGAGTTATGTGGGTTTCATGTAGAGGAAAAAAGCAAAGGATCGAGGATGATAGAATAGAGAGTTGTGTTAGGTTGGGCAACGGGTTGTGTAGGCTACAAAGGACGAAAGCGAACTGGTGGACTGGTTACAATTGTGATGGGCAATAAGCCTATAACTGTGACATAGAAAGAAACTAGCAATGTAGTAACTAAACTAGATGTTAGTGAGGCTAAGAGCCGAGGCTCAGGTATTGAGAAGATTGTAAAGAGAGTAAGCAAGGGTGACCAAATGTTAGGAGAAGAATGATTGAGTTAGGCTTCAATTGTGATTTAAGGTGGGTTAACTTTTGTTTTTGCAATTTCGTCCTTTAATTGCTTAAATTTCCAAATCTAACTAATACTCAACTAGTATTTTATATAGTGGCCAATATTGAAAGCTAATACTATACTGGTCCATTTAGCACCATTTCAAAATCAGTATAGTACATACCAACCAATTTGGCACCATTTAGCACCTCATCTTTTTACATCAGAGTCAATAGTTCTCCCACTAGTCAATTCCAGTGAGGCAAAGGGCTAAGAAAAAGAGAGCCTCTCTCCCTATACCTATTTATATTATGTATAGAGACTCTTACTTGATTGATTTCTATTAACATCTCTAAAGATCTTAACTCTAAGTATCACAATAAATGCAAGAAACTCAAACTCTTTAACTTATATTTTACTAAATGACCTTCTATTATTTTGCAAGGTAAAGATAAATCTATATCACTAGTGACAACCTCCTTATAGATACTCAAAGCTTTATTAGTCTTAGCTATCAATATGGACAAGAGCCATCTAATAATTTCAGAGAGTGGGATACAACTTGCCATTTGGCTCTCCTCTATATCAAAGCATTAAACGCAAAGAGCCTCCATTTACACACCAAGTCCTCCCAATTTCCTCCAAAAAAATCTTCACAGGGACTACATTTCTCTACTTAACTAGATCCAACAAAGAATGTTCAATTGGAGTATAAAAGTTTTGTCTTTTACATGAAGACTAACTATGATTCAATTTATTTTGCAATCTTTTCACATATATTGAACTGCTTATATATTTTTAGCTAAAGGAGTTACCAAAGACAATCAAAGGTTATTTAAGAGGTTTCTATGTAATTGAGCTGAGGAAGCTAGGGCTCACTACAAAGTAAGTTGGAACACAATTTGAAGTCTAAAAAATGTGGAGGACTAAGAGTTCAGCCACTAAAAATCACAAACCAAGTCCTATTATGCACAAGACTTTGGAGAATCCTCACCAATAAAGAGGCACTAAAAGTTAATTGGATCCACTCTTACCTTTTAAACAGCAAGAGCCTGTGGAAAGTAAGTGTTAATACATATTCATCATGGTTCATGAAACTTCTTCTTCGATTAAGGAACCACCTTTAGCCCAACAAATAATGTAGACCAAAAGAATGGAGAATACACTTCCTTTTGGTTTGGCAATTGGTGTTCAGTTGGTTCCCAAATCAATTCACCCCTAATGGTATCAATGTCGCATACAAAAGCTACAAGATGGTTATATTCCTAATTAAATTTAGACTAGTATAACTAAGTCTAGGAGCAACTAGGAAGTTTCAGATTCTTGTATACACCTAAATCTGGGGTGGATGACTCCTATATATGGGTGAAACATATCTTTGGTGCTTTCACTGACTATTCATGTAAGAAATTGCTCTTCCCCTATACCTGAAACTTCCATAGGCTTGGTAAAACTGTCGTTGATACTCCAAATTAATTCCTAAATTCTTGCAATTAAACAAACGTAATATAGGAATATAGGAGTCAACTGTACGAGAAATTCTAGCCCTCAAATCATAACAAAAAATAATTAATAAAAGAAGGGATCGATGAGTTTTGCAATGAAGAAAATAAATGAAGTAACAAAATAAGAATTTTCAATAAAACAAACTTTAGTTTGTGGTTGCTTCCACCTTTTGAAACTACGATTGGTCATTGGTACAAAATAATTATTTCATCATTATATATGATACTAAATATCCATCATTTCTTAGGATTAGTTAATCGAAAACTCCTAATTAAATTAACTATTATTTCTTAACATCCTTATGTATGACTTAAAATTTGATTATACAATAGTTTTACAAAAGAAAGACTATCAAAGCCGGACAATATAATGTCCAAACTTACATTTAATCTAGTTGAATGCTTTTCTTAAGAGAAATAATTTCGATGCAATAAATTAGAACCCCTAATTGCTAAAAATGATTAAAAGAATTGAACTTTTATGTATTTAAACTTGAATCTTTAGTATCGATATTTTCAACTAGTAAAGTGCATTAGACATTAATAAAAAATAATCATATAATAGAAACATAGAAAAGCATTTCAATATATGAGTGAATGAAACACTTTACTATTAGACCCAAGTACCTTTCAATCTCAAAATTCCAAAAGAGTTTCCACTTTCTTCAACTAAGAATAAGAGACTTAGCCAATAATAATCATCCCTACTACTTAAAATTGAAGACAAACTACTCTATTTTTGACTAAGGAAATGAGAAAACAAAAGAACTTTAAAAACCTAAAAATTGTGGCTAGAAATTGAATGCCTTGCTCCTTCACATTTAAGCTCTATATATAGCCTTCAAAACCCATATGAAAATCTTATAGTAATGATCCTTTAAATCCCCCATATCATATCTTCAATGATTTTCACTCAAATTTGACCAAAATAAGGTTTTAAATCAATTTTAACATATTTTTCTTTTGATATTTAAATTTTGAAATCTTTAGTAAACATGCCCTCATGTAAGATTTAGATTTCACTTTGATTTTTATAATTTGATATCAATTTGAAAAATAAAATATTTTATTAGCCTAAATCTTCTTATCACTTTTGGTTATTATTGAGATTTCTTGTCTATTTAAATTTTTAAATTTAGATTAATGCTCATTTATTTTTTATTCAAATGGCATCTTCTTACCTTATCCTGCAAAAATAAATAAAATATCAAATTTTGAACATATTAAAATACATTATGAAAAATTTTGAATACTAAAACTACGATAAAATTATGATACATAATGGTTATAACTATGCAATGCACTACAACCCAAGGTATTTTCTTTTTAGAATCCCGATATTAGACAACCTAACTTACCCCAACAACCCCGATCAATGTCCCCTACGTCTTCTATCTTTCTCATGTGGCTACGCCAAATAAGTACGTGACTCACCAACTATGGACCTGAAGTAAAGGATTGTAGGAAATCCTCAATCAAATCATATCCAGCCCCCAACTGGAAATGAAGAGCGCATTAGGTGGCTAGATTTATCTCCTATGGCTTGAAAGCAATTCAAGAATCTTTAAAAACTCAACTACCAACAGTGTCCTACTTGTCCACAAAATCAAAGCTCACCTAAGGATCCAGTTGCAAATTAATCAGCTTTAACACAAAGGAATGCATGAATGCAAAACAGAAGAAAATCAAGAATAAGGGTGATAGTTTAAAGGGAAGGTACCTCTCCTTAATAGCTCATACCAATGTCCCTGAACCACCATTAACAGTTTAACCTGGGAAACAAAAGGAAACTAATCAACATACAACAGATAATGAGGGAAGAGAAGTCAACGAGCACTCGCCTCTTGGGTTAAAGGATCGACTCGGGTTAAAGATTGATCAAGAGAAATGTTCATAAGATGACAAGGAGTTGACACGTACTGTAGCAAGTAGCTTGTCAGGCATCAAGAATACAAGTGCTAGGTAACTATAATTGTTGTCCACGAGTCATATTTTTGTACCCACCTAGGCCCATCATTAGCATGTCTATGGAAGCCGTACCCCGGTAGCCTATACATCATCTTTTGGTGAAAATTTTGAAATTTGAGAATTATTGATAACTTTTCAAACTTCTTAATGCCTTTTGAGTCCTATCTCAGAAGTCATCCTTTAAATAGTCATTTGGTATCTCTGTGAATTAGTAAAATTGATTGACGGAAAATTTAAATGTACTATAAGAAATAAAAATCTTTTAAGTTTTTTTTTACATAGAAGGGAATAAAAATTGAAAAATTACAAAACTAGTTGTGGGAAACAAATCCTCGAAATATCTTCTAGGAGGATTGAGATGCACCCTACGGGTGTATGTTCTAGAGAAATACTCCCAAGCTTAAACTGAGATGTAAAATTAGCCAGTCAGTCTACACACCGATTGCCCTCCCTGTGAAGGTGGCGTGGTCAAACGACCTAGTTCCTGGTAAAAGGCTCGTTAATGCTGAGGACCAAGGGATCGAGGGATATTGAACGTATATATAGGGAAGACAAAATGTTTATAACTATTAATGAGTCCACTTCTAAGACAATCCTACGATAGCCCCTCTACTATACAAGCTGAAGACTAGATAGAACTCCCCATAGTTCAGCTGAGGTAAGAGAGCATCGTCCTATGTTGTGTATAAAGCCTCCAAGCCAGGCACCTAAGCTGTCTGGAAGAAGGCCTCCTGTTGTGGCCGCAAAGGTTGAACTTTTGCACGATCCGTCCGTATTTAATTTGACCCATCTAGGAGGAGGTTTGCTCCAACTGATAAGCTATTCATTTCAAATCCAAATTACAGTGTGTGCTCTTTCTTGTGATCCTTATGCCATTTTGATTTGATGGACATACTCCAAAACGTTCTGCACTGGAGAAATTGGCCAAGAGAATTGCGCCTCGAACAGGGCTCTATTTCTTCAAGACCATAGAAACCAACAAGTCATTTCAAAAATGGTTGACCAATCTAGGCCCTTTACCTTTCGATGAGTTTGGAGGTTAATTAAGATCCACTCCCGGGTTTGCAGGGTAAAAAAGTTGGAAGTAATGACCTGAGGAGGGAACACATTCCATAAGGTGCGGGCTCGTATGCAGTCTCACATTATATGAAGCAAGGATTCTTCAGAATGATAGTAGTGGCAAGCGACATTAGTGGTTAGATGTCTGCGACCACGCTATTGATTTGACAGTAAACGGTCGTACGCGAAGATCCATAGGAAGGATCGGATCCTTTGCTGCCCCTTCCATTGCCAAATTATCTTTTATAAACACTTGGAAGGCCTTCCCTCTTAGTTCATAATCATAGAATAGGTTGAAGCTGTGGTGAATTGTTCTGTTTCCGAAATACCCTAGATTAATTTATCAGGACCTAAAGAGGCCTTGGGAGGTAGAATCCCTACTATGGATAAACAAATTGAAGGAGGGAGAAGGTGGGTGAATGCTTCCCAGTTCGAATGTCCTTTAGAGTCCACAAAATGTTGTGTTCGCTGATCTAAGTCTGAAGGTGGGACAGGCTCTATTGTATGGGCTATAAAAGGGCCTAGATTTTCAACCCAAGGATCCAACTAGAAATGGGTCCTAGCTCTGTCATAAATTCTCCATTTTAACCCCTGAAGAACATGATGTCAGGTAGCCTTAATACTCTTTCAAACCATTGAACCCCCAATAGTTGGCAGTTCGTTGGGTATGGTATCAACATGAAAGTTGAACTTAGCAGAGAATATCTGTACCTATAACGCTTGAGGTTTAGAGATCAAGGACCACCCTAGTTTTGCAAAGCATCGTTAGTTTCTCTAATCTTCCTAATGTTGAGCCTTCCCATTTCTTTGGGCTGGCAAACTGTATCCCAATTGACCAAATTTAACTTCCTTGTACCATTACTGGCATTCCACAAGAATTGTCGCATTATTTTCTCCAAATTGTCCCAAAGCCTATGAGGCAAACTGTAACATCCCGTTACTGATAGCAAGGGCATTATGGTAATATTAGATCGGACTGATAGGTTTCATTGCATTCACTGATTGAACATGTTACTGGCCTCTATTCATAGAGAAACAGGTTTATTGCATATGCATTTGTCCATAGGTACATGCATTCATGATTTTTCGGCATTTTAATTGTGAGTACGAATTGATTGGATTGTGAACTAGAAACTGACTGAACTGACTAGATTACAATCGATTGAGAAATTAGGAGTAAGTGGGCTTGAACGACTGATTTAGAATAGTCTAAGAGTGATTGGTAATTGATACTGGCTTATAGGAAATTTTCGAGAAATTCGAGAGAAAACGCCCGGACCGAAAATTTTAGAGTGATGTAATCGATCGATCAGATAAGATCTTGAAAGAATTGTCCAATGGCAATGGAAAAATTAGAGTTATACTGTTAGGAAATTAAAATGTGGAGCCATTGAAATTTAGAGACTGAAATTTGAATTGATTTGGAGACCTATGTCTATAAATAGCTTAGGTTTTGAGATTTAGGGATTTTACCCTAAGGCTTAAGCGTTTCTTCTCTTCCTCCTCCCACGGTGTTCTTCGATTTCTTCCATAGGTGAGGATTCCTCGATCTTTTCTTATGGTTTCCTTCTCATTGTGCTAAGCTAACTTGTTTAAATGTGATTGATGAAGGTTGAGAAGCTTGAGAGTGGTTAATCATTGAGTTTGAAGGATTTTAGGGTTTAAGGTGGTTTGTGGATTTGAGGCTTGATTTGTAGGGTCCGTGAACTCTGGCCATGCGGCCCCACCCCGTAGGATCCATGGACTCTGGCCATGCGACCCCCAGCCAGATCTGGACACTATAGGCCCGCGATCTTGGCTCAATGGTATGAGGCGTTCGCTTAAAGCGAAACAAAACCCTGAGGTCTCGAGTTCGAGTACCAGAGGGGACAATACCTTTCATCTGCATGATGGATCACAGCCCAAAGTGTCGGATCCACATCGACTGCAGATCGCGGGCCCATAGTGTCCGAATCGATCGGGGTCGCGTGGCGAGTCCATGGATCTCTAGGGGTGGGGCAGCGTGGCGAGTTCACGGACCTACGGTGAAGGTATTGTCCCTCCGTACTCGAACTCGAGACCTCAAGGTTTTGTTTCACTTAAAGCTAACGAGTCATACCTTGAGCCAATGCCTTTTATGTAGAGTCCGTGAACTCGCCACGACCCCAGTCGGATCCGGACCTTATGGGCGCGATCTGCGGTCGATGTGGATCCGGACACTCGGGCTGCGATCCAGCTGTCAGTGAAAGTATTGTCCCTCGGTACTCGAACTCGAGACCTCGAGGTTTTGTTTAAGCTTAAGCGAACGCCTCATACCATTGGCTCAATGGTACGAGGCGTTAAGCTTAAACAAAACCCCGAGGTCTCAGTTCGAGTATCGAGGGACAATACCTTCACTGCAAAGGATCGCAGCCCAGAGTGTCCGGATCCAATATCGATCGCAGATCGCGGGCCCATAGTGTCCGGATCTAACTGGGGGTCGCATGGCCAGATGACCGCGCGTCGTAACGCTAGTCAAAATTAAAATAACTAGACTACTACTGTAGCAGTGGCAAGTCTACGTCGATCCCACAGAGAGTGTGTGTAAAGTTTATGAAATGAAATTAATTGGTGTTTACACTTAATGGGGGGGTTTTGTATTTTTTTAGATGAAAATAAAAGAAAACTAACTAATAAAAACAAATTAAAGAAAGCATGTAATAAAATGGAAAATGTGGGGAATTCAGTAGGGATCCGGTTCTTCGGTTCAATCTCGGCCTACACCCTGACTAAGCATATTTTATTAATTTGTTGTTCTTTGACCTCTCCTAGAAATTATTAATCGTGGGTTAAAAATTAACCCGAGTTTTCCCTTAGGTTGTGTTTAATCAAGATACGATCGTTAATTAAACCTAACTACCTAACAACCTAGGATACGATCTCTAGATTTAATTAGGCAATAGCATTACGAATTAGGAAAACTGATTAATCAAGGCAACAACCACATAAGCTCGGGTCATTTAACCTAGGTCATGTTATCCCTAATGATTACGAATCATTAGTCGCTACAAATGAATTTCAACATAACAATTACGGATTAAATTGAAATTCTAGCAATGGGTTCACAATTAGCAATTCAATGAACGCATTAAAATTACCAAATCACAATACCCAATAGGTTCATACACAAATAACCGAATAATAACGAAAATCCGATTATCCATACATAATACCCAAATCAATTAAAGCAGGATAACACAATCAATTCCTAATGAGAGAAAGAAACAACAAACTAATTAAAAAAATACTTAACCCGGGTCGTCGGTGTCGATGTTACCTCCGAACCGGTGTCGGGATGTTTAGCCCTTCATGAGTCTTTTCCGGAAAAATAATTCAACTCCTATGTTGCACATCCGAAAATCTCTAATTTATTCCTCGCTTTTCTTCGCTTCAAAGATCGCCGCTTGATTTGACAATTTAATGTCTCTCACCATTTAAATCCTCCTAGCTTCTTGCCCTCAAGACTTCCACTTTGCTCCTCTCAGAGCTTGAAACGCCAAATACTTAAAACAAGCGACAAGCACGAAGCCTCAAGCCGCCTTGATTTCACTCACGCCTACTCTCTGGCGCCGGCGCAGTTCCTCTACTTCTCCTCAGCGCCGCAGTACACTATTCAATGACAAGACAAATAAACTTTTGCTCACTTAAAAACCTCTGCTCCTTTGCGTGCGTTGGCTGCGTTTTGAGTCTAAACGCCACGCCCTTGCTTGTGCAACGTCGTCATCTCCTTTGTAGCTTGTTAATTGATTTATTGCTTACTCACCGCCGACTCTCTATTCCCTCTCGTGGCTCGATGTTGACAATTTAAGTTGCTCCATTAAAAACCTTCACGCTGGCAGCCCCTATTGTGCGTTTTACACAAAATGATACACGCTCCTCAGCTGCGTGCCTTGGTCCTTCTCTGATGTGCGTTTTGCCTCTGCTTCTAAATGAAACGCACCCTCTTAAACGTTAAGCATAGCGCTGCGTTGGTTGCTTCTTCTTGCGTTTTAAGTTAAACCCAATTGCGTTTAATTTGGTCATCTTCTTTGTCTTCTATTTTTCTGTCTTTTAATTTTCTTTGTCCACTCCATGAAAACAAGCCAGAATTGATCTTCGGAAAATGTCTCAAATGGGGTACTTTTGACTCACTTTAATTTCTTTGCTCTCGAATTGTACCTAAAATAAAATATGAACTAAAGTGAGTATCTTAATCATTTTTATATCGATAATCGCTAAGTGAAAATAATTAAAAATATCAACAATTAAGCACATATCAAATACTCCCACACTTAACCATTGGTCATCCTCGGGCAAATTGTCAAATTAAGCTCATTGACCCAAAACATTAACTCAATTCCCATATTTTTCAAGACAATATAATCATAAGCAAAGATGATTAACTTTCAAACATCATAGCAAGAAATCAACATTCTAAGCTTTTACTCATGATTAATCAACATTCAATATCTTCAAAAACTGAGCAATCTAATGGTAGACTCAGAAATGTGTTTAATTAAAATATATCAATAGGTACTCTCAACACCATTCATAATCATGACAATCCATAACTTTGCATATCATTTCATTTCTCCACCACTAATGTTCACATGCAAAATCATGAATCAAAGGACTTTTCAAGGTTGTAATGTGGGCAAGGGTAAGGTGAGGTAAATTTAGGTCAAGTAGTATGAAAGTCATCAAAGCTAGTGAAACAAAAGTAACACTCAATCAAAAACTGGGTACCGGCAGTTATGACGAATGCAACAATTACATTTCACAACCCCATTCAACTCTCACACACAAACCACATGAAGCATACATCAATCCAAAGGAATCACTCATACAATTTATCTCAATGAAATAACAAGAGTGAAACTTTCAAAAAAACCTCAACCTCATATTCAACATTCTCAAATAACGCAATCATTAGTACTCTAGGAAGATGCATGAACCATAAACAACTTTTAAACACATGTGCAATTCTTCCTTGATAATTATTTTCAATATTTTCTTTTTCTTTTTCTTTTTCTTTTTCTTTTTCTTTTTCCTTTTCTTTTTCTTTTTTTTCTTTTCTTTTCTTTTCTTTTTTTTCTTTTCTTTTTTTCTTTTCTTCTCTTTTCCTTGTAAAAATTAAAATAAACTACATCAACATGGGAATCTCAATGATAAGACATAAAATAACATCTCAATATTATAATCAACCCTCACATATATACACCCCCACACTAAGAATTTTGTATATCCACAACCTCAACAACCACAAATGTTCCACTAGCTTTATGACTTAGGTAGGACATTTGGTTAAGTTTAAAAGCATAAAATGTGGTTTATACAAAAAGAAAGATTAAAGCTCAAAGGGGTTTTTCAAGGGAAAAATCATGTCAATAGGGTAGGTCATTTGGTCAATGTAGCTTATGAAAAACAAAGAATGCCTAATCATTTCCATGTTAATGCATGTGATAAAAATGTGGTCTCGACTAGAAATTCAACGCAAAATCGGGACGTACATGTCATGAAGGTCACACATTATCAAAAAGCAATGAGACTGATATAGATGTGTCAGTAAAATAAGGCTCAAGTTCTCACCAGCTTTGTCTACCATTAGTCACTACTCTTCCAAAGATAATGCATATCGACCAATCACAAGAGCAAAAGTACATGCTAAAGTTGCTATGAAATTATCTAGTCAATTCACACTCCAATCATGATGATATAATCCCAGAAGCAATAGAAAATGAGAAAATGCTTGTTTCATTTGTTTTATTCTTTCTCTCATTTTGATTGAAAACTTAAAAACAAGTAAAACAAACAAATTCAAAAACACACATGCAAATAAAAAGTAATGAGAAAATGTAAAAGAAAAGAAATTTACTTCCCTTGGGTTGCCTCCCAAGAAGCGCCTTTGTTTAGGGTCGCTGGCTCGACTCCTTTTTCTCCTCACGTGACAAAGTTGTGATCTTCGGGTGTCACATGCGGCTCCTCCACGTGAGGTAATTCTGGATAGGACCTTAGTCGATCATCATCCTCCTTCAGCATCTTCCCTATCCTCAGCTTCTCAATTTTGATTGAGTCCATACAATCTGGAAATACTTCGAACATCTTTTCACCTTTGTCTTCACCATTCAATTCCTCCAATCTGTAATGTAAAGGTAAAGAGTTAGTTTCAAAAATAATTACGGACTCAATACTTACCTCCGAGCTAAAAGATATGTCCTTTGTGGCTTCGAGCTCCTTCTCCACTTCTTCGACACAAACAATTCGTTGAGGGTTGACCTCAAAATTCTCAAGCTCCTCTTCACTTTGCAAATTTTTCGCACTGACTTCGATTGGATACACCTCGGGTTGATACGGCTGTGCCTCTTCTCTTTGGGCTTCTAGGCGATCGAGGCTTGCTGCCATCTGACCCAGTAGGTTTTCCATCCTTTATTGGTGTGCCTTTGTCTGCTGATGAAATTGCAAAGTGTTATCAAGTCTGTTAACCATTTCTTCTAAAGATGCAAGTGAATTATGTTGGCTCTCCGGATTTTGGGCGCTAGAATATGTGTCTTCTGGAAATTGCCCTCCATCCTTCTGAAATTGTAAAGTATTCTCCTGCAATTGTAACATCAACTCTTCCAGAGATGGTCCGGAGTTGTGATAGGAAGCTTCTGGTCCGTACCAGAATTGTTGTGTGTCCTGCAAACTATCATGGAAGTAATTCTGCTGATTATCCCATCCATAAAAAAGTTAGGTTGATCAGTCCAAACATTGTTATAAGAATGAGAATATGAATTATAAAAGAAATTACTTCCGTCCATAACAATTTTTTTTGTTTTTTTTTCAAACACAAAATAAGAAAATGAAAAGATCACCAAATAATAGAAAAGAAATTAATCACAAACAAATATATACAAAACACCAATTAAATCACAAACAAAAACTAAAACACCACACTCCTCGGCAACGGCCCCAAAATTTGACCGCGCGTCGTAACGCTAGTCAAAATTAAAATAACTAGACTACTACTGTAGCAGTGGCAAGTCTAGGTCGATCCCACAGAGAGTGTGTGTAAAGTTTATGAAATGAAATTAATCGGTGTTTACACTTAATGGGGGTTTTGCATTTTTAGATGAAAATAAAAGAAAACTAACTAATAAAAACAAATTAAAGAAAACATGTAATAAAATGGAAAATGTGGGGAATTCGGTAGGGATCCGGTTCTTCGATTCAATCTCGGCCTACACCCTGACTAAGCATATTTTATTAATTTGTTGTTCTTTGACCTCTCCTAGAAATTATTAATCTTGGGTTAAAATTAACCTGAAGTTTTCCATAGGTTGTGTTTAATCAAGATACGATCGTTAATTAAACCTAACCACCTAACAACCTAGGATACGATCTCTAGATTTAATTAGGCAATAGCATTACGAATTAGGAAAACAGATTAATCAAGGCAACAATCACATAAGCTCGGGTCATTTAACCTAGGTCATGTTATCCCTAATGATTACGAATCATTAGTCGCTACAAATGAATTTCAACATAACAATTATGGATTAAATTAAAATTCTAGCAATGAGTTCGCAATTAGCAATTCAATGAACGCATTAAAATTACCAAATCACAATACCCATAAGTTTATACACAAATAACCGAATAATAACGAAAATCTGATTATCCATACATAATACCCAAATCAATTAAAGCAGGATAACACAATCAATTCCTAACGAGAGAAAGAAACAATAAACTAATTAAAAAAATACTTAACCCGGGTCGTCGGCGTCGATGTTACCTCTGAACCGGTGTCGGGATGTTTAACCCTTCATGAGTCTTTTTCGGAAAAATAATTCAACTCCTATGTTGCACATCCGAAAATCTCTAATTTATTCCCTGCTTTTACTACCCAGCACTACTGCTTGATTTGAAAATTTAATGTCTCTCAGCTCATTTAAATCCTCCTAGCTTCTTGCCCCTCAGCACTTCCACACTGCTCCTCTGTAGTTTGAAACGCCAGCGCCTAAAACAAGCAGCAAATGCAAGCCTCAAGCCTTGACCTTGACTCACGTTCACGCTCTCTGGCGGCAGTAGCAGTTCCTCTACTTCTCCTCGGTTGCGATCTTCAATCCTCTGCACTATTCAATGACAAGACAAATAAACTCTTGCTCACTTAAAAACCTCTGCTCCTGCTTGCGTGCGTTGGCCTGCGTTTTGAGTCTAAACGCCTATGTCCTTGCTTGTGCGACGTCGTCTGTCTCCTTTGTAGCTTGTTAATTGATTTATTGCTTACTCAGCTGCCGCACTCTCTATTCCCCTCTACTGTGGCCTGATGTTGACAATTTAAGTTGCTCCATTAAAAACCTTCACGCTGGCAGCCCCTATTGTGCGTTTTACACAAAACGATACACGCTCCTCAGCTGCGTGCCTTGGTCCTTCTCTGCTGTGCGTTTTGCCTCTGCTTCTAAATGAAACGCACCCCTCTTAAAACGTTAAACGTAACGCTTGCGTTGGTTGCTTCTTCTTGCGTTTTAAGTTAAACCCAATTGCGTTTAATTTGGTCATCTTCTTTGTCTTCTATTTTTCTGTCTTTTAATTTTCTTTGTCCACTCCATGAAAGCAAGCCAGAATTGATCTTCGGAAAATGTCTCAAATGGGGTACTTTTGACTCACTTTAATTTCTTTGCTCTCGAATTGTACCTAAAATAAAATATGAACTAAAGTGAGTATCTTAATCATTTTTATATCGATAATCGCTAAGTGAAAATAATTAAAAATATCAACAATTAAGCACATATCACCAGAGTCCATGGATCCTATAGGGTGGGGCCGCGTGGCCAGAGTTCACGGACCCTACATAATTGGTAAGTATTTATGGATTTAATGTTGTTATTAATGGTTTCTGATGCATTTATGGCATTTATCATGGTTGATTGAGTAGTTAGGGTATTAAATGTTGAGCTTAAAGAGCATTAATGGCGGAAATCGATCGGAGAAGATGATCGGGCCTTCGCACGTCGCGACGAGCGCGTAGAGGCGTGAGGGCTTCGTCACAAAGAATAATGATTTATTTGTCACAACGAGCTCGGTTGGACATCGCGACGAGCGTGGATTTATTCGTCGCTACAAGCGGTCTCCACGTTGCAACGAACGAGCGAGCGATCTTCTGTACGTCGCGGCGAAGGGATGTAGGTCGCGACGAGGGATAGAATTCAGAATGGATGAGTGTTAGTTTATTGGGCATAACTTATGGTATAGACCTCCGATTGAGGTGATTCTCGATTCATTACGGACTAGGGAAAGAGGTCTACTATTGAGGATGATTATGGAAGTTAGAATTTAATTTAAGTGGCATTGATTCATAGAGAATAAAGTCAATTATGGTTCATAATGTGACCTAAGTATTGAATTGGAACAATTGGAGTTTTAATTGGGATTTTTAATTAAGGCTTTGATCCAATGAATGGGAAATTGTTATAGCGAGTTTGAATTGAGGAAATTGAATTGGATTTTAGGATTGGATCAATTATTGTCGATCAATTGAGCAAAGAGTTAGAGTTGGACCTAAGAGTTCAAAATTGGGTTTTAGCGCCGGAAAAATCGTGAACATGCATTGTACATAATTTCATCGAGACATATGCATCACTGAATTGTTTAATTGAGCATCTAGTAATGGGACTATATTTTACTGCTATAGAGGCGTCGTTGGATCGTCATTCCACGGATATTGCTGGGACTTCCAGGCAGTAGCTCGGAAGTTACAGGTGAGTAACCTAGTTGGTTTCTCAAATTCCTGATTGTCTAAATACTCAATGTGATTTACCCGCCAATGTGAAATTGCATGATTACTGAAATGTACATGATCGAATAGCATGCTTTTACTGTATTGGATTGGACTACTGCATGACACTGAGAAATGCAATACTGGGCTTTTATAGCCATACTTTGAATTATCGAAAGATCGCATTACATGCATAAATGCATGATCAGATAATGAACATGTGACCCAAGTTGCTATTATCACTGAAAAGAGCCTCGAGCTCGAACACTGTACTGACCGGGCCTCGAGCCCGACGGGAGAAATCCCTAACGCTTCCCCCATTGAACACTAACTGAGCACTTGGGCACAACACTGAATAACTGAAAAAGAGTCTCATATGCATTGTATACACATGACTGATTGAATTGCGACACTTACTGAATTATGTGATGATGTGAGAGATTGCAAATTGTTACATGCTACTGTAAACTATTGCATAATACTGTAAAATGTGATATGATACTGCAAACTGTTATAGGCTACTGCAAATTGTTATATACTAATTGTATCTTACCATGTCGTGCTGTACGCAATCTACGTAATGCATGATTTGAGTGAACCATCGATGATGGTTTCTCACTGAGTTCGCAAACTCACCTAAAATTGCAACCTATTTTTCAGGACTGTTAGAGTAGACTCCTAGCTCCGGAGATAGTCTTTTCATGCCGCGCGAGCGTGCTGGCAAGAGAAGTAATGGCACACAGGTCGGTCAACTGGGTTGGATTTTTGCGGATGACTTAGGATAGATGCTTGTATCAGTTCCTTTTTGGTTTTGTTTAGGGGGCTGATAGACTTGTCTATTCTGATATTGGATGACTGTATCAAGATTATTTTGGATTTTAAAAGTTACTGATTACTGATATATTACGGTTTTAATTATTGCGATGCCATGTGGACTATTAGTGGAATTTTCTGGTAGTGCACCTTTATCATAGGATACGTGTCGGAGCGACCTTCGGGCGTCCCGATGTGTACCCTACGGTGAGGGAGCGCTACACAAACGAACTGTCTCTATGGTATAGATGGGAAGGACCACTATGACTGATTGAGTCAAGGTGGTCCTCCCTACGAGTGACAGAAGGTTGGCCGCCCATCCTGACAGGCGTTGTTGGATCTTATCCAGTATGCTGGTAGGTTTTCTTGTTAACTCTTTCATGCAGGATGGACACTCCTAAATAACGTCCCAGATCATGCATTTGTTTAAAGCCTAAATCTCTGCTGAGCAAACGAGTCTCAGAGTGGTGAATATTTTTGGAGAAGAAACAACATGATTTGTCCTGAGGTTGCGCAAAAAATGTTCATAATGTCTCAAATCACCTGTACCTGGTCTGTGGAAGCTTCTGCGAAAAGAATTAGGTCGTCCACAAAGAACAGGTGTGAGATAGAAGGCCCTCATCTGCTTAATTTGATAGGCTTCCATTTCTCTAGAGACACAGTAGTTTTAATCAAGTGAACCAGGTGTTCCATACAAAGGACGAAGATGTAGGGCCAAATGGGTTCACCTTGTTTGATACCTCTCATAGGAAGGAATGGTTCACTAAGCTCGCCATTCTAGATCACTTGCATTGAGACCGAGGATATATATTTCAAAATAAGATTTATCAAAGAGTCCGGTAGTCTAGCTTCGTGCGGCATATCTTTGATGAAATCCTAAGAGAGTTTATCATAAGCATTTTCTAGATCCACTTTTATCGCCATGATCCCTTTTTTACCTTTTCTCCTTTTCATGGTGTCAATAAATTCTTGGAAAATAAAGATATTGTCCGTAATCAGGCATCCTGGAACAAAGCTACATTGAGTGGGAGCCACAAGATCGTTTAGGTGTGGTTTGAGCCCGTTGATGATAAGTTTAGTGATGGCTTTGTAAATCATTGAGCACATCGCTATTGGCCTGAATTGAGTGATTGATGTTAGGGATAAGATTTTTGGTATGAGAACCATGATAGCGCGATTTATCTTAGATTCCCATTTTTCATGTTGAAATATTTTCTGAATAAAAGAAGTTAGCACTGGTCCAACTATGTCCTATTGGGATTGATAAAATAAGGCAGTGAGTCCGTCATATCCCGGAACTTTGTTCAGTGCCATCTCAAAAAAGGCTAATTTTATTTCCTCAGTGTTAATAGGATTTGATAAGGCATTTATTGCTGTGTGTGAGAGCGGAGGAAAATATCCTTTTTTAAGGATTTCCTGGGCCATCTGCAGATCGTTCGTATAAAATTTATCAAGAAATTGCGTTGCGATGCTAGTGATTTTGTCTGTGTCTAACACCATCCAGCCCTTTTCATCTTTCAGTGAAGTCACCCTCATTCGCCTTCTTCTAGTAGTCGTTATTGCATGGTAAAACTTGGTGTTTCAATCCCCATGGTTTATCCATTGACAACGCGATCATTGGTGCCAGTATAGTTCTTCTTGGCAAAGGACTTGTTCCAGCTCCTTGCAAAGGTGTTGTTCCAGGTCCCGAAGAGACTCTGATTCGTCGTTTTCTAACTTGTGTTGAATGCCTTTCATTCGAGCCATAAGTCTCTTTTTTTTATGAAAGATGTTACCCGAATTATCCCGATTCCAATTCTGTAATTGTTCTGTAAAGTGTTTGAGCTCTCCACTAAAATCTTCCATGGTAGGCTTCCAGCTATCTTTGACAAATTGACTAAAGTTGTCCTGCGTTAACCAAGCTGACTGTAAGATAAAAGAGTTAGTGGTCCAAGTAGAATGCATGCATTGTTGTATAGATATCATAAGAGAGCGATGATCCGATTTCAAAAAAGGTAGATGGGTAACTGAAGTGTTCGAATAAGCGGACTGCTAGGAGGTCGAGCAGAAAACACAATCAAGACATGTGAGAATCTGGCCTTGTCTCCATGTATGTTTGGGTCCTATATATCCTAGGTTTTGAAGTTGACAACATTGGACGCAATCTTGAAATTTGGTTTTGACTATGGACTGTAACTTGGACCCTCCACGTTTATCCTTACTCTCAAGCTTGGCATTGAAGTAGCCTCCCAAAGGCCAAGGTTTTGGTGGTGATTTTAGCTATTTTGTTCAGAGAATTCCATAGGAAGTGTTGAAGGGCAGCCTGGGGGCTAGCGTAAATGGCTATGAAATCAAAGGAAGTATGATCCCACTCGATATTTGCGTGCAGAAATTATCGATGTGCTAGAAGAATGTGAACAATATAGTAGTATTCCATAGTAACCAGATGCCTCCCAAAAATCCTTCTGCTTCGACTGGGAAGGAGTGATCAAAACCCAGACTTCTAATAAACTTCATCACTTGGGTTCCGCTAATTCTTAATTCCACTGGTACTACGAGTAGAGGTTTATGGACCCTAATGTAGTTCTTTAAAATGAGCTTGAAGGTGTAACTTCCAGCCCCTTGATAGTTCCATATGAAAATCGATATATCAAAGGATAAAAATCTAGAGTAAACACTAATGATCATGAGTGTTTACTATGTGTTCCTCCAAAACCTGGGATGGGTTTGTTTGTAAAATTTGTGGAGTCTCCTCCATTTGGGTATTCGGCATAAAAGTTTACGCACCCTCTTCCATCATTTCCTTATTGTTATCAGGTGGCCTAGATGGTGGTAAAATATGTTCGTTAAGATTTGGTTAGGAGGAGAGGATATAGTTATCAATTCTTATATCTTCCTCCATGATTCTACATCCTTCGTCCTCGAGCATTGCTCGCGTGATGGAATGGTCTTGTATCAGTAGTTCGGTATGTGATGGGATGGTTATGGCTATATGCTGAGGGGTGGGTCACGTGTTCGATTATGTCGTCTTTGATGTATCCATAATTTGTTAGAGTGGCTTGGGCTAGGCTATATGGGCAGTGGGTTTGTAGTTGGTGGTCTGGATACCATTTACTGGCGAGTGGGCTTGCTTGGCTCAGGATCTTGTGGCACAGTTATAACACGAGCTCTAGTAGTGTGATGCAGGGTACGTTGAAGTCAGGTTTGGGGCTAGATGGTAGCTACCGTCTGCTCCTTTCTTCGATTTTCAATTTCTAAACATTCTGCTTCCTTCAACGTTCCTCTGTCAACGTCGATCACTTGCTCATACCTTGAGCCCCGCACTGGTTCGTGTTGGGAGTGGCCTTGCTTGTCGCTTCCGATAATCGTTGCGTGGGTTGGAGGTCTGTGTGTTCTCCTCTATACCTGGATCCACGAACCGTACATCGTCGTAGGAGGAGCAGCCGCCGGTTGGTCTTGTCTAGGTTTGGTGAGTTCATGCATCCTTGTCTCACCAATAGGGTTGAGTTCGTTTGGATTGGTGTTGTTATAGGTTGGGCAAGCAAAGGCTCCATGACCAACCATGCCGTAAGAGAAACAAATCAACAGTAATTCCTCATATACGATTTTAATTAGTTCACCGTCGAGTTCAACAATCGATTGGAGGGGTGAGCTGATGTCAATGTCGACAGCCACCTTCGCAAATTTACCACATTGAGAGAGTTGAGTGTTGTCGTTTATCTTTACTATCCTCCTGATTAGGTTATCGAGTGCTTTAAGAATGGAGGGGTGGTAGCAGGCCGCCGACAATTCGGGGAAATGAACCCATGCCACAATGTACGTAATCTTACCAGACGATGGTCGGAAATTAGGAGTCCATGGTTGGACCGAGAGCACATGCCTAGCAATGATCCAAGGTCCATTGTTAGAGCTTGAAGGTAATCTTCCAGTTCAATGAAATTTATCAGGTAGAATTCGTTTTTTATGTCGACTATCTTTATAAGTCCATGAAGTTTCCAAAGGGCTTGTAGTCTGGATTTGAGGAGGTTGTATCCCATTGATGTACCTAGTAATTTAACTACTACAACTTTCTCCCATTGTTTGTCAAGTTTTCCACTAAAAGTGTTCGATAATTCAATGCCCATCCCATATTCCCCTTGCACTATGGTTATGTCCCCTTCGGCAATTTCAATTGGGTCTTTGGCTGGCCAGGTAAAATCTATGTCTCCCTTGTCCTGTCCAGTGCATCCTCTAACAACTGTGTTGAATAGGAGGAGGGATGTGTGCTTCCAGGGGAGGATCCTCTTCGCGTTCGCGTATGCGAACCTTTTTTGCTGAATGGCCCGAATTGGTCGTTGTGATTTGGTTTCTACTGTCCTCCTTATGCGTTGGGAGTTTAGATTCCATGGAGATTTTGTAAAGTTTTTCTAGATCGATTTCAGTTCAGAGAGCAATTGAGTTCAGAGCAAGTTATTTCTTTTTAGATGAAGAGATCAAAACATTAACTGAGAACACTAAAGCGTTGTCTGTTGGAGAACGTGCAACAAGTTGAGATCGGAGTTTCAAATCGAGATTAGACCACATTGTCTCTATAAGCAAATGAATCTTTTTTGCTCTCTCTAGAATTTTTCTGACGACCCCTTACTTTTCCATTGCATTTAAAAATCTTTTAAGTTATTTAAAAGTATGTATATCCTAAGAATAATACTATCAAAAGAATTGAAAAAACTATTAAAGAAAGAATAAAGAGAGGAAAAAATGAATGAACACCTCTAAACGCTCGAAATCTGAACCCGATCATAATGGCCATCTTGCTAACAAAATCTGTAAATGTTTCAGGAAGGAAGAGCCTCCACCCCTGCAATCTAAACCAAGTTATAGTGCAGCGATTAAGGAAGGCGATATCACAAAAGTGGAAGGAGTTTCTAGCAGTAGATTGGAGCTATCTTCTGCTTTTAAATCTCGATTAGACAAAGGCCCTGTTTGGTTGTTGGCTGATCAGCTATTTTTTAGCTGATTGACCACAACTAGCTGATTGACTTTACCAAGAAGCTATTGGTCTTGTTTCCCAACTAGCTAATTTTATAGAAGCTGCTTACAAATAGCGTTTAGGAAATAGCTAATTGACGGTTACTGTAATGCCATTATGGTGATTTATTGCTAGGCTCAGATGATTTATTAACGGCAACCAAAACTGCATTGTTTGCATCTGCAGAAGCACCACAACTGATCAAACTTCTAAGCATTTTCGAAGACAAGTAGCTATTACTCCTTGTAAACGGCAAGTTCGTTAATGATGACGATGATGCTATTAACGACGTTGATGAGAATGAAGAACTAAGAATTCCAATATTCTTTTTCATTGTCCTACTCTTCTTCTCTTTTCTCACAACATACAGAGAAGGTGATGATAGATTTTTGAAATCATCGTAATCAGTTTGTATTTTGAAAAATGTTATTATTGTTGGGGAATAAGTTAAAATATTGACTAGAGATATTGTTGGATATATTTGCTACTTTTTCTTTTGGCGAATGTTGCTTGTCATCACTTGCCTTATTTTCTTCTTCTTGTCTGTCCGGATCATCATCTTCACCCTTCTCGTCTTTATATTCTACACATTTCTCATTTTTTGGCATAGATATGGGACCAATTTGACTACCTTCTTCTGCTCAAAAGATCAAGAAACTAATGAAAATAAATAATTAATGTATATAACTAGATGAAGCACTTTTATCCACTGGTTGTATATAAGTCGATACGAACCCAATGCAGCGGGGGAAAAAATTTGTGATCCTTTAAGAATGTATTCGTTGTCAGCGACTAGAGTAATGAGATCATTGTCTAAAAAGTCTTGCCATACATAACCATTCTTGTATCTCCTACATCAATTAAAGCATGCATATATATATATATATATATATATATATATTTATTTATTTATTTACTGATGAATAAAAATAGTAAATGAACCTTTTATAGGACCAAGTGAAAGCTTCTGGCATGTGTTTTCCTCTCAAATCTTTGCCACTACTAGGGCTTCTACCTGAGGATACCTCTACCTCTTCCAATGAGAATGCAGATATTGAGATGAAGTCAAATTGAACTTGAGATGGTCTCCTCTTGCTTTTATTCATTGACATCTCTAGTGTTGGATCAGTAACCAACCTTTTAAAGCTTTCTACTTTATTGTAAGTTACAACATATATTAATCACAGGAGAAAAATGGAAGTGTTGATTATAGAGAAGTTGATGACATACAGTGGAATATATAGCAAAGGGGTTCTGGGTTTAATAAGAAATGAGCACAGGCTTGTTTTTATTTGAGGTTTTGAAGTCAATGGATTTGAAGTTAATGGATTTGATATTCTAGAAGTAACTCAATTGTGTTAAATAAACACGTCCCATGCTTCCAAAAAGGCAGTAATGCAAGTAAAATTAACAAACTAGTTCAATTTAGGTTGTTATATTTTATGTCATTATTATTATTATTATTATTATTATTATTATTATTATTATTATTATTATTATTATTATTATATGTTCTATTTTTATTAGAGTTATAAAATTAATTTTGTAGAATTAAATATCTGAAATCTAAATTCTTATAAGAATATTCAACGAAATATTAAGATATATAATATTCATACTCTTATAATTTTTTTAAATCGTATCCTCATCAGTCATTTTACACATAAACAATTAATAGTAAACAGTTAATTTTACCAAACATCAAATGACAAACAGCTAATGCGATCTACTGCTCAAATCAACTGATAAAATCAGCTATCAGCTAATTGCTGATAGAATCAACCAACGGCTGATGCAATCAGCTAATTGCCAAACAAGGCCAAATAGTGGCAGTGAGCGGTAGTTGTTAAACTCCTGGGTCAACAGATTGGATATAAAATGCTTTCTTCCCACTTACGAACATTGTGCAAGCCTTCTAGGCCTATGAAAGTGGTGGATTTGGATAACAATTTTTTTCTAGTTAATTTTATTGAAGAAAACGACTTCCTTCACGCTCTCACACAGGGTCCCTGGGTGATTCTAGTATATGTTCTCATAGTTCAACGCTAGCAACCTCAATTCCATCCTTCACAAGGAATGGTATCCAGGGCAGTTCTTTGGATTCATTTCCCAGAATTGCCAGTTTCTCGGTACCATCCCATGATTCTTACGACCCTCAGTAACCTTGTTAGTCAAACTGTTAAGATTGATGATGCCACCAAGAACGCGAAGCGAGGCAAGTTTGCAAGAGTGGTGGTGGATGTTGATATCAGTACTCCCTTTTGCTCTCGTGTGGAACTAGATGGAGAAGAGATTAAGGTGGTTTATGAGGGACTCCCACATATACTAGCAACATCCAGGACATCAATAGTGCTAAGCCTCTAGCTGGGGGGGGGGGGGATAAGAACCAGAAAACACGTACGAAAAACAACACAGCCTTAGGTAATCAAGTGGTGGAGGCTAGGAGATCTTATCATGGAAAGGGGTATACTTCTAAGGGACCCAAAGCTAAATCAAATCTAGCGAACCAAGAAACCTTAGCATTTTGGTCAAGATCGGACCAAGGGGAACAACGAGCACCACAAACTGCATGACACTTTCTTCTAACCTATTGTACGGGTGCAACCCATGCAACATAACTGAGAAAACCATGCAGTATTTACCATTTCTTCCCATAAAGGGGTCGTATGTGATGAGACCTCTTTATTCTCTGAACTGTAGATGTTATGGACTGTGGTGATCAGATGAAGGATTTGGGCAGGATCGTGAATTCTTACCCAACGGAAAGCAATGCTACTTCCTCTTTACATCCTTCCAAACCGCCAGACCATAAAGATTGGGAGGTTTGGATGGATGCAGATCATAGTTCAGTAGAGGAAGTGATACCTTAGACTCTAGGCTGCAGCGTGATAGCCGAGCTCGTCGAACCCAAGGGGAACACCCATTGTTAAGGGAGTTCCCTTCCTAATGTATTGCTCTAAATTTGATATTTATTCTTATCTAGAATTTTCAAAAGGCTGGAGGCGAGCAGTTTCGGCCTCTATTAAAGAACCATATTCTAATGTATAATCCATTGATAGTGGTGCTTGTTGAAATGAAAATTAGCAGATCGCGAGCTAATACAATTATTAGCAACCTCGGGTTTGATTACTCATTTCAGGTAGAGGCAAATGGTTTTGCTGGCAGGATTTGGATTATATGGAGATCAATATTGGAGGTCACTATCTCGATCGCTTATCGACAATTCATACATACCAATATTAAGTTTGCTAGCTTAGATTTCCTCTTTACTGCTGTGTATGCTAGCCCTCAATATACTCTCCAAAGGTGCCTATGGGAAGGATTAAAACAAATAGCGAGACATACTTCAAAGGAATGGCTAGTAGAAGGAGATTTTAATGCCAAATTGGAGGGCTCTAATAAATGAGGAGGCTCTGAAACTACGTCTGTCATTAGTAAGGCATTTAAGGATTTTGTTCACTCATGTTATTTGCACGACCTTGGTTATGTGGGATCAAATTTTACTTGGCGGTAGGGAAATGTCCAAGCAAGATTGGATAGGTCACTGTGCTCGTCCTCATGGCTGGCTTCCTTCCCAGACACAACGGTTTCTCACTTGTCGTTTCTTAGATCAAATCATCGACCTTTTCTTGTTAAATTTAATATGGCATCAGTGACGAATAGGGGTGATAGGAGTTTTCGTTTTCAGTCGGCCTAATTGACTAATGAGAACTTTCATCTTTTCGTGGAAGAAAATTGGCATCTAGACCTGAATCACTTCTCCTCATCTATTGCTAGCTTTACAAATAAGTTAAGAGAGTGGACCAAAGCTGATTTTGGCAACATCTTCCACCTTAAAATGAGACTTATGACTCGGCTAACAGGAATACAACGAGTGCTAGATAAAACTGACTCTGACTCTCTTTTGGACTTGGAAAGGAAGCTTCATGATGATCTCATCCAGGTCTTGTGTGAAGAGGAATTATTTTGGCATCAACATATAGGAAAATCCTGGTGTGTGCATCATATACACGTGGTGTGAAAAACAAAAAAAAATTATTCCAGGACTTTCTCGAAGTCCAGGATCTATGTGTCTATATAAAGAAGTACCAAAATTCTTAAACAACAATGACCAAAGGAGACCGTCTCTAACGGTATCCATGTAGAGGTCGGAGAATCTAATCGAATCAAACTCTTTGATCCGAAAATAGCTAGAATAAAGAAGAGAGTGCTAGCTCTTACCTTTATTCTTGGAGAGCACGTGAAGAGGAGGAAGAAGATGAAACTTGAAAGTGGATGATGGAGGCTTCGAATGACTTGAAAACTTGTTTCTAAAACATGTTAAAATCATTTTTATCTCATGATTATCTTACCTTTCAAGCTTTCATTTTTGTCTTTTAGATATTTTTGTCCTAAACCATTCAAAGACATTAAATGTAACTTAAGAAAGAAGCAATCTATATACATACATATGTATGTATATATACATACATATGTATGTATATATACATACATATGTATGTATATATATATACATATATATATATGTGTATATATGTATGTATGTATGTATGTATGTATGTTGAAATGGTCCAGTCACATTAGGGTCGATCCTACCGGGTTTTAGGTGTGAAAAAAACACCAGAGACCTATTTCGGTAATATCGATGTTGCGATCTCATCGGGACATATCCTGATCTCATCAGGATCCATTTAGTTCTATTGCTCTCCATATAATGGATCTTTATCCAAAACCATTTTACGAATTCTCCGAGTCACTCTTATGCGTGTGATCCATTAGGTTCCCGATTATGTTGGCTACTTAGATTAACACTTAATCCAAACAAGTCATGAGCAGTGTCTAGCAACACATCATGACCCCCAATTGACCAAAAAGGAGGTGGTTTGACGAATGAATCTGTGCTCACCACGAACCATCTCGCGAAGCCTCTCATAGACAATTGATGTGCAATTCATCCTTTCACCATGCTATACCTCACTTGGTTATGAGTATGGGCAAAGTGTCAACTCTCACTAGATTGACTATGTCAAATCTAGTCCAAGTACTATCAGTTCTTGTCCTGGGACTCATTACTCTATATGTTAATGAAGACATTCTTTATGACATATATACTCCGGCCAGAGATTTCCAAGTAATGATCCTAACAAGAGGCCATAGGTATCATCTTCTACTATCACAGAAGTGGCGAATCCTCTATTGGTTACTCAGTTACCTTTAAATACCTCAAGTTGTACCTAATCACCACCCTATGAGCGACCTTTGTAAGGCAACAAAAAATGGAGTTAAAGCATAGAATAAGTATCCAAGATATCCTTGAGTACGTCAAGTTTAATGATACTTGTACCATTGTTATGATCAGATTACCACTGAAATTAGAATAAGACATCCATATGATGATCTCATAGTAGGTCATCCAATGTACTTACTACCTTTAGTAAGCATTCACATCTCAACTCTAAACATCTCATGTTTATAGTTTTTGAGATCCACTGCTTAATCAAATCAAGGAGTTTGACATGTGCTAGTCTATCTAGATTAACGATGTCTAGTTTCATTAACCCTATGACTAGGGATAATTTAGATACTGACATAATTGCACATGATAGGAATCTCAATAGTATGATCTCATCATAATTTCCTTCATGCTATGCATATATCATGGACTTCATTAATTTTTTTATAAATCACTATCAATTCTTAAATAATGAACACCAAATTAATGAAATATATCTTTATTTATTATTGAAAATAAAGTCTGTGCATAACTTTGTACAAAATGAGATAGAGGCAATTGCCTTTAGGGCACTATTCTAACACAAAAATCTCGTAGTATGTGGCTAGCTTAGGGAGACTGCAACACAGAATATTATCATACGGTGACTATGGCCAAGAGGAAGAGATTGAAGGTAGAAAAGCTAAAAGATAACAGTTGCAACATGATCATCGATCCTTTGGTTCTCTGTGACTTAGTTAAAGAATACTTTCACAAGCTTTTCTCGGATGATAACAGTCGAATGTCCCCTTTCTTATTGTTAGTGCTTTTCCCTGATTAATAGAAACTACGTTGGATTCTCTTCATTCCCCTATACTATACGAAGAAATTAAGCAAGCTATTTTTGAGATGGATGCCAATAAAGCTCCTGGAATTGATGGATTCAATGCATTATTCTTCAAAAGGCAATGGAACATAGTGGGCCAGTCGGTGTCTAACTTTGTTCAAAAGGTTTTCATGCATGAACAATAGGAGTCGGAGTTGAATTAAACTATCCTTGTTTTACTCCCGAAGGTCCAATCCCCAGTGTCCCTCGCCTCTATTCGGTTTTATATAAGACTATTACTAAGGTAGTCATGAATAGACTGAAACCTATCCTTGCCTCTCCGGTAGCTCACAACCATTGCAGTTTTGTTCCTGACCGATTCATTACAAAAAATATTATTATTGCTTAGGAGGTTATTCACAGGATGAGGATGAAACAAGGGAAATCTAGGGTTCTTTCAATCAAAGTAAATCTAGAGAAAGCCTACGATCTCCTTCAGTGGGATTTCATCCTGGATACCTTAATAGATATTGGTCTACCAATGGACTTAATAAGTCTGATTATGAAGTGTGTTACCTCAATATCAATGAAAGTTTGATGGAATGGTGAACTATCTGCTTCATTCACTCTAACTCGAGGTATTAGTCAAGGAGATCCTTTATCCCCATACCTGTTTGTTCTGTTTATGAAACGATTTGGACATCTTATTCAATCTGGAGTTGCCTAGGGATCTTGGAAACCGATTAGGCTCAATAGGGGAGGTCCTCCCATCTCTCATCTGTTCTTTATAGACTACCTTATTTTATTTGCTGAGGCTTCCATGGATCAGATACAGGTAATCTCTAGGGTTCTTGATACATTTTTTATGTCATCTGGACAGAAAGCTAGCAAGGACAAGTCTAAAGTGTATTTCTCAAAGAACATTTCTCGGCCACGAGCTCACACCCTCAACAAGACTTTGGGTTTCCAACTCACCATAAACCTTGGAAGATATCTTGGGGTACCATTAATTCATGAATGATCGACGAGGAGAACGTATCAATACATCCTTGACAAAGCTCAACATAAACTAGCAGGTTGGAGTGGTCGATTTCTTTCCCTCGTCAGTCAGGTCACCCTGACACAATCTGTTCTTGTGTCACTTCCCATATATACCATGCAAACAGTGTGATTACCACGGTAGTTTTGTGATGATCTAGAGAAAATTATGAGCAACTTCATCTGAGGATCTAAGGAGGGTTATCAAAAGGTTAATCTTATGAGTTGGGAGGAGGTGTGCAAACCAAAGAATTCTTCGAAGAATTCACTCTGCTAATGATGCTTTGCTCACTAAACTTGGCTGGGGATTACTCTCTACTCCTTTTGCCTATTGGGTACAGATCCTTCGAGCTAAATATCACTTTGACCCTTTGAATCTTCCTGAGGTATTGGAGAGTAGAGGAGCATCTTCGATCTAGAAAGGTATTTCTACTACCTAGAAATTTGTCCATGTAGGAACAAGGTGGCGAGTAGGAAATAGGAATTGTGTAAGATTTTGGATTGATAATTGGGTTGGTGATGGGGGGGCCCTAAGTCTCTTGGCCATTAATCCCATCCCTGAAAGTATGTTATATGCAAAGGTGAGAGAATTTGTGCACACAGATGGGGGTTGGTATTGGGAGCAGTTTCAGAACCTCCTTCCGTCATCTGTCTGCATGACTATTGCAAGCATTATGCCTCCGAGACCTGATTTTGATGACGATCACATAGTGTGAGCTCTAAATCGAAATGGGTCCTTTTCAATGGCATCTGCGTATGAGTTAATTGAAAATATTGGTGATGAAGGCAATAATAGATTATGGACTTTGATTTGGAAATGGTCAGGTCCGCAACGTATTAGATCTTTTTTATGACTACTTACTAAAGGGAAGCTCTTGACTAATAAACAGCGTACTTATAGACATATTACCGCTGATGCCAGATGTCACTATTGTGGTAATTCATAGTCTTGTTTGCATGCTATTAGGGACTATCCTAGAGTGCGCCAATTTTAGACTCAATTTTCATTAGACATAGACCTTGAACATTTCTTTAGTCTTACCACTCCAGAGTGGTTGATTTCGAATCTCTATAATCAAGTCGAGGTTAATGGTTTAAGGTGGTCAATTATCTGTGGGGTTTCTTGCTGGTTCCTGTGGCTTTAGAGAAATAAAAGTTTTTTAGAAAATGACTTCTCCCGGGCAGTCACTAGCAAGGCTATTGTTCTAGATTATGCGAATTAGGTTGTGAAAGCAGGTACAGTTATTTCTCGAGCTGCGATCGGTCAAGCCACTAGTAGCATTAGGCATGTAGGTTAGACCAAGCAAGTGAGGAATAGATTAGGCTGAACACGGATGGGGCGAAGCGAATGTCAAGTCAAAATGCTTCGGTCGGTGATCTCCTTCATGACAATTCTGGTACTTGGCTAGGAGGATTCGTTTATCTTATTGGATTTTGCACACCACTGGATGCTAAATTATGGGGATTTTTTTCAGGGTTGAATCTGGCTTGAAATATGAGTTATTGGAGGATTGAACTAGAAGTAAATTCTTTAGAAATCATCAATATTCTTTCCTCCTCAAGTTTGAGGATTTCCTATAATACTTCACTGATACAAGCTATTAAGGTTCTATTAACTAAATCTTAGACGGTTCGTATCTGGTTAGCTTTTAATGCATAATCTTTTGGTTTCAGAGATATTTATTTACGGTCTCCTCCTTTGGGATGTCTTGCTATTCTCTTTCAGAATATGTGTGGAGTTTTATCTCCAAGTGCCACTATTTAGGCTTTGCTTTTCTTCGTTTTTTTAAAAATAAAAGTATGTATATCCCATTCGTATCGAAAACGCATAAGTAAAAGAAAAGATCTTCTAAAAAAGAGAATGCTCTGAACTGCTACAGTAACCGCGACCGTTTCTGCTACAGTACACACGTTCATTCTGCTACAATACCTTAGCCTTCCGACCACCGCTTCACTCCTCGTACTGCACTCGCTCCCTGTAATGGAGTCCAATGCCCATACAACCAAGAAAGTTCGTTTGAGAGAAAGGGAAGAAGACCCTCCGCCCATTGAACCACCGGTCACTCAACCTCCAGCCAGCTATAGTGCTGTAGTTTCTGGCCCTTCCACTCAAGCAACCACTGCTCTCGACCTCAATTGGCCTGAAGATACGCCCATTTAACTAGAAGAGGGAGACCTCAACATTGTTCAAGGTCCACATGGTCTGGGCATCGAACTCTCTCCTACCTTCCGGGGCAAACTTGATAATGTTTGGGCTCACGCGGTTGTCCTCAAACTTTTGGGACGCAAGATGGACTTCAGTATGCTCCATGATCGTCTTCAAACCTTGTAGCATCCCTCTGGTCTCCTGAAAATTGTGGATTTAGAGAATGAATTTTACTTGATCAATTTCAAGGAGGAACGAGATTATATTCACTCATTGACGCAAGGTCCCTGGATTGTTGCCGAACACGTCCTTTCGGTCCAACCATGGACTCCGGCGTTTCGCCCCTCCTCAGGTCGGGTCACCCATGTCGTGGCCTGGGTTTGCTTCCCCGACCTCCCCATTGCCAGATACCATACCTCCATTCTCACTACTTTAGGGAATCTAGTCGGGAAAACAGTAAAGATCGACCACAATACCCAACAGACTTACCGAGGGCGTTTCTCGAGGGTTGCAGTCACCCTGGACCTCAGCGCTCCTCTTCGCTTGGTAGTTGAACTCAATGGGGAAGTCATTCGAGTGGCCTACGAGGGACTTCCCCAGATCTGCATCCATTGCGGCCGGGTTGGGCATGGTACCCCCGTTTGCCCATCGCGGCCCGAGCCCTCTAGCGCACCGACGATGTCCTCTGACGCGCCCCCACCGCCTACCCACGATACCCCCAGAATCGATCCTCCCATCGGTACTCCTCAATCAGAACCCTTTGGTCCCTGGATGCAAGTGGAACGACGGGCACGCCGGCCTCCTCCTTCCCCCGCCGGCTCTCGCCGCGTTATCCTACCACAGGGGTAGACCGTTGGCTCCAAAGGCTCGCGCTTCTCGGCTCTCTCCCCCGAGGAGCCGTCCGAAGCCCCAACGGACCTCCCTCCAACGTCTCTTTCCCCAAGCCCCCTAGTTGGTCTCATTCGTCCATTTCTAACCATCCTCCCAGGTCCTCCTTACGGAGGTCGTCTAGAAGGGACAATAAACTGAAGAGAAGCGCACCCCTCGCAACTTCTCGAAGCCTTCTGAAACAGCAAGCAACGATGTCGTTTGCAGCAAATCTGGGGGCTTCCTTGGGCTCCTCTTCCCAACCCGGCCCACTGTCCCTCCCTTCCCCAACTTTGGTCTTCCCCTTGGATCGGGCCCCCTCCACGGGCCCAGCTTCCTATTTTCCTTCCCAGCCCTCCTCCAGCCTAGGCCCAACTCCCTCTCCTCCTCCACAGGCCTCCTCCACCGTGGGCCTACCCCCTCCCAGCCTCCAGCTGCCGCAGCCCACTCCCACGGGCTTGAGCTCCTCTCGGCCCAGCTTGGCGCATATCACCATTTCCTTACCATCGCACGACGCCCTCGTCTCCCCGGACCCATCCATCCCTATACCTATTCCCACGGGCCTTGGTATTAGGGCAATGGACGAGGATCCCCCCGATCCTCAGGGCCCAATGGACACAACTCCATCCCAACCTCTCCCCGAGGCTACTCCACCCCTCCCCCCCGACCCCGACTCTGAGCATTGGCCAGATGGCGTTATGCTTGACCACCCTGACTCGACGATGGCGGATCAAGGTCCCGTTCCAGCGACCCTTTCCTAGTCTTGATCAGACTGGCCAAGCGGATACGGTTTCGACCAGCTCGAGTTAGTTCCCCTTTTGATTATGTAGTTTTTATGACTATCTTTATTTGGAATTGTCAAGGGGCTGGAGGGCGGACCTTCAAGCCCATCATAAAGAACTATATTCGCCTCCATAAACCATGAATAGTGGTCTTGCTTGAGCCCCATATTAGCGGCGATCGAGCTATGAAAGTTATTCGCTCTCTGGGATTTAGTAATTCCTTTCGGATTGAGGCAACGGGCTATTTCGGGGGGATATAGCTACTTTGGACGGAGAATATTGATGTTCGCGTCTGTCTTACTCACCGCCAGTTTATTCATGCTCGAGTGCAGTGGGACCACCAGTCGTTTGAATTTACCGTTATTTACGCGAGCCTGACCTACACGTTACAGAAATTCCTCTGGCATTACCTGGCCACCCTGGCACCGCACATCGCCTTACCCTGGCTTATGGGTGGGGACTTCAATGCAAAATTGGAGAGCGCAGACAAATGGGGAGGTCCACGTGCTCAACCCACGGTTAATCCTCTCTTTTGGGATTATCTGTTCCAGTGTCATCTCCATGATCTTGGCTTTTTCGATCCACGTTTCACGTGGAAGCGGGGAAATATCCAAGCCCGGCTCGATCAAGCTCTCGGTTCTCTTGCTTGGCTTTCTAAGTACCCCAGTACCCGTGTTACCTACCTACCTTTTCTGAAATCGGATCATCGACCTCTCCTCATTCGATTCCTTGAGCCTGGCCCTCCCCAACCTACACGACGTCATTTCCGCTTTCAGTCAACGTGGCTCACCCACGCTTCTTTTTACCATGTGGTTGCTGATAACTGGCATCCGAGTTCCTTGGACTTTAGTGGAGCGCTCCACCATTTCTCGGAAGCACTTCATCACTAGAATGTCACGGAATTTGGCCATATCTTCCATCGCAAGAAACGCCTCATGGCCCGTCTCGAGGGCCTTCAGCACCTGGTTGAGGACTCCGACTCCCCATCCCTTCATGCTCTCGAGGCCACCCTACGGACCAAATTAAAATCCGTTCTCTATCAGGAAGAACTCTTCTGGCACCAAAAGTCTAGGAGTCAATGGCTCGGCCAGGGCGATCGGAATACTCTGTATTACCATGCTCTCACTCGGACTCGGCGTCGTCAATCCCAACACTATTCTCTCCTTGATGACAATGGTACTGCCGTCACCAATCCCGCGGTTCTCCTCAGCATTGCTCAGCGTCATTTGGAGGAATTATACCGACCTGACAGCCAGTCCTCCTTCCCTAGCCCTCTTCCTGGTGCTTTTCCTTCCCATCCACCACTCATGCATGCGGACCTCTCTCGTCCTCTCTGCCCCGACAAAATCAAGACTGCTTTTTTTTCCATGGCTCCTCATAAAGCTCCCGACTTTGACGGATTTACTACCCTATTTTATCAATCCCAGTGGGACACTGTCGGCCCCTCCCTGGTCCATTTCCTCTAACATATCTTTCGTCATGAAGTTTGGGAGTCAAGGATTAACCGCACTATCCTTGTCCTTATTCCCAAAACTCCCTCCCCCACTTCTATTGCCCAATTCCATCCGATTGTGCTTTGCACTGTGCTATACAAATCCCTCATCAAGATTTTAGCCAATCGGCTCAAACCATACCTTCCGACGCTTGTTAGCCCGACCCAGTGTAGTTTTGTGCCTGGTCGTCTTATTATAGATAATATCATCATCACCCAGGAAGTGATTCATTCCATGAGACGTAAGTCAGGTCGGAAGGGGATCATGGCCATCAAAGTTGACCTCGAGAAAGCGTACGACAGACTCAATTGGGCCTTCATTTAAGTCACCCTTCAAGATGTTGGTCTTGCTACCTCTTTTATTTCTCTCATCATGAAATGTATCACTACTGTCACCTTTCAAGTGAACTGGAATGGCGCGCTTAGCGAGGCCTTTTAGCCTTCTCGCGGTATTCGACAGGGTGACCCTCTTTTCCCTTACCTGTTTGTGTTGTGTATGGAACGGCTTGGACATGCGATCAGCCATGCCATGTCCACCGGTCGGTGGAGTCCGATCAAGTTGAGTAGGCACGGCCCCCTACCCACTTATTCTTTGCCGATGACCTCATTCTCTTTTCGGAGGCTTCTACACATCAGGCTCAAGTCATTCGTCACGTTCTGGACTCTTTCTGCCATGCTTCTGGACAATGCGTGAACACAGCCAAATCGACGTGCTTTTTCTCTCGCAACGTCCCCTCTTTGACCTGTCATACCTTAAGTCGCGAGTTAGCCTTCCCTGGGACCTTTGACCTTGGTCGGTACCTTGGGGTTCCCCTACTGCATCAACGTGTCGGTAAGCATACCTATCAACACATTATTGACAGAGTCCAGAACCGTCTATCCGGCTGGTCCCCCTCATTGTTGTCTTTCGCTGGCCGTGTCACTTTGGTTCAATCGGTCTTAGCTACTATACCGAGTTACACGATGCAAACTGTCTGCTTACCGCGAGGGTTATGTGATGCCCTTGAACAAGTCATGAGACAATTTTTGTGGGATTCATCCCACTACAGGCAGAAGGTTCCCCTTGTCAGCTGGGAGGAGGTTTGTAAGCCCAAAGAACTCGGGGGTCTCGGTATACGACGGATTCAGGAAATGAACGATGCCTTCCTGGCCAAACTCGGGTGGGCCTTGCTCGCAACTCCTAATGTTTTATGGGTCCGGGTACTTTCCAGTAAATATGCTTTTGATGTGCATCACCCTCCTCCCTCCCTTCCTTCTTCGAGGGGCTCGATGGTGTGGAGGAGCATCCGGGCGACATGGCATATTGTGTTGCAAAGCCTCACTTGGCGAATCGGTAACGGTTTGACGACGAGGTTCTGGTTAGACCCTTGGCTCCCGGGTATTGGTCCCCTCCTCTCTCACTCTACTCGACCGCTCCCAGACCACCTTCTTCATCTCCGTGTCCAGGACATTGTGGCCACCCTCGGCACTTGGGATTTGACAGCCCTCCACGCCTATCTCTCACCTACGCTTTGCAGAACCATTGCCGGCATCTTTCCCCCCTCACCGTTTCTGGGCCCAGACAGGATTATCTGGAGTGCCTCCGATCATGGTCACTACACCGTTGCCTCTTCTTACTCCATGATTCTGGGTCACGCGACTGAAGCTTCCCATGGGGTCTGGCGGGCTATTTAGCAATGGTCGGGCCCTCAGCGGGTGCATACTTTTTTATGGTTACTCGCAAAGGACCGATTGCTGAGTAATCAACACCGGGTGCATCGGCACCTCACCACCGATGGTACTTGTCCACACTGCTTCCGAGAGGAATCCTCTCTTCATGTGGTTAGGGACTGTTCTCTCGCCCGTCAAGTATGGGTCGCTTTCCGTCCGGATCTCATCAATTCGCCGACCTTCTAGCTTCCTACCAGCGATTGGTGTTGGCCGCCGGTTGGTTCAAAGGAGCAACTCGTCGGTTGGTGTTGGCCGCCGGCCAACACCAATCGGATAGGTTAAATTGAACACAGATGGAGCTTGCAATAGACCCAGTTCGTGGCAACCGTCGGGGGATTCATCCGCGATGTTGACAGCACCTGGCATGGGGGTTTCTCTCAAAACATCGGTTGGTGTACAATATTGTCAGCGAAACTCTGGGCGGTCTACACCGATCTCTTGTTGGCATGGAAGTTGGGCTTCCGTAGGATTGAGTTGGAAGTGGACTCACTGGGAGTCCACCACCTCCTCTCTTCTGCTTCTTCCCGTTCCTAGTCGAACAACTCTTTGATCCTAGGTATTCAGGAACTTCTTAATCGAAACTGGTCTGTTGTTCATCATCACATCTACCGAGAGAGCAACAGATGTGAACTCTGTCTCGCCTCCCAGGCAGTTCATTCCGACCTTAGAGTCCTTTTTTTTGATGTACCACTCATCGGATGTCACAGCATCCTACTAGAGGATAGGTCGGGGATCTATTTCCCCAGACTCACTTTGTAACTGGTGTACTATTATTTTCCCTTTATACCAAAAACAAAAAAAAACGCACAGGTTCTTTAGGAGCTAACGACTATCAGTCACAGGTTCTTTGGTCTGCGGAAGAGCAAGGAAATCGACGAAGATCCAGTCTTTAATTCAATCATGGTATGCCATTGCTATTTCTGCCTTCAAGTTCTTTACTTTTCCCTCATGTCCTCTTTATTGTTTCTCCCCGGCAACCTGAAGCTTATTAGGGTTGTATTTACTTCCTTTTTCTTATTGCTTTTGTTTTCCGTTTTGAGCCTGTGCTATGCTTAATTACGTGGTAGCGAACAGATTTAAAAGGTTCAGAACTGTTATTGGTCCAATTATGTATACCCTTTTGTCTCACTGCTTCAATACCTTTTGCTTCAGAGATGAGGGATCTCTTCTTTTTTCCTTTTTCCTTTCCTTTTTTTTTTTAAGTTTTTGATTCGAACTTTCAAATATCTGCTTGTTGTATCATAAAAGGAGTACTTTTTTTGGGAGTATTTTCTTTTTTGAAGTTGAAGAATTAAACAAAGATCTAAAATCGGAGTTTTGCTGTAAGGTGTTGGTGAAGGAAAGTGGCCGTAGCTATAAATCTTGATTTATACAGCAGCATTACCAAATTAGTTAAACTTATGTTATCTATTTGAGTGAATGATGTGATTAGCTGCAGGAAGTAAGTGATCATCTTCTTATTGAATTTGATTGCAGTATCTGAACAATAGCCTAATTTTCTGAGATAAGGTTGCCATGTTTTAGGGGTTGACGATTAGCATCACTTGTAAGGACGACACAAAAGATGCTGGAAAGATATTCTTTTCCCTGTTCAGTTTTCTACTATCCTTATTATTTTCGTTTGATAAGAGTCACTTAAGCTTCTTCTATTCAAATCTCTGAGTGATATAAAAACTAACACGTCCAGATACTGAGTAGATATGTCCATACGCAATTAAGGATTCTAATGTCATTCGGAATTTTATTTTTATTTACTTGTTTATATTATATTTCTTTGACCCTTTCTTTCTATTTTTCTTTCCTTTTCTAATGTCATAAGTTTCAGTGAATGTCATACAAGTTCAAGGATTTCCGGAAGCTCTAAAGTTTGATTCCTTTTATATTTGTTAGGATGATCCTGAGTTAGAAGCAATTAGACAAAGAAGAATGCAGGAACTCATGGCTCAGCGAGGCATGGTAATCTGTCGCTGGGTTTTATGTGTATACAGGATTACTATTAATTAATTGTCAGCAAGTATGATTGGTAGATGGCGTCCTTAACTCAAACTTTGTATTAACAGGGAAATCAGCAGAATGCTGAACAGCAGAAGGCTCAGGAAGATGCAAAGAGGTCAGCTTCTATATCTCATTCTTAGTAATGTTCTGCAAATTTCAGACTGATTTCCAAGTTATATAAAGAGTTTTTCTTAGAAAATGAACACAGTATTTAATTTTTACCTCACATTTTCATTGTCTTCATGTTTTTTCCCCCTGAAATTGATATAACTGCATTCTTTTTTCCAAAATGCTTGATGAAATATTAGTCATACAGTTAGTTTCATTTACAAAAAGTTCCTGTTAATGAAACAGAAAATTACTTTGGGGACATGGTTACCAAATTTTCTTTTTATTGTGTTTCATTTGGAACTTGTGAGTGAAAGCTTTGTAACCTGTGCACTATATGATGTAGGGATGCTGAAGAGCGAAGACAAATGATGCTTAGTCAGATTCTATCCTCTGAAGCTCGAGAAAGACGTTAGTTCAAACTAAACTTCAAACTAGATGTTCTAGATTGGATTTGCTCTCTGTTTCATGTTATTATCCTAAAACTGATACTGTCTAGTGGTAATGATGAAAATATCAAACCCATGGGTCTCATATTTATTATTAATTGACATCTTTTCTTGGTGTTGTAGGCTAATTGTGAGCTTTTATGTGGTGCGATTTGTTCATGATGCTAAATATACAGAGTGGAATAGATTCTATTAGTTATAGTAGCCTTCATTTATCGGATGTAGAAGTGATTGATTAAAATATCACCCTTCTATAATTCAACAGCTGGCAATAATTGTGTCCTGCAGTTAAGAAGAATTTGGAGTGTTGTTTCACTTTTCATTTCTTCCGAAAGTTATATACATTAACCTGCTTTGATATCATCTACGCAGTTGCTCGAATTGCATTGGTGAAACCTGAGAAGGCAAGAGGAGTTGAAGATGTTATATTGAGGGCTGCTCAAATGGGTCAGATGGTTGAGAAGGTATACTAGTGTTTTTTCCATTTTTCCTCCCTATTCTTATTGGCATTGCAGTTTTCTTGAAAAGTAGCATGCAATTTTTTTCTCTGAATCTTTATCCTTTGAAGGTTTCTGAGGAGAGGCTCATCTCGCTGCTGGAACAAATCAACAATCAAACAACTAAACAGACGAAAGTCACGGTAACCCCTGAAACTACTATTTACAATCATGCAACAATGTTCACAAGATTCTGATATTTTTCCGTAATTACCTCTGATTCCTCAGATCCAAAGACGGCGGAATGTTCTAGAGGATGATGATTAACTGGCTGTATCATGCGGTACAATGTGTGCCAACACCTTGTTTGTGGAGAAGAGTGAGATAGTATGGGTCTTTCATGCAGTATTTCGTATTCTCGTATTGACCATTTATTCAGCTGTTCCTATTATTTTCATACACATACATCTCTGTTTGATGATAAATGTGGATGATGTTGACAAACAACTATCCCTCAATACTTGAACGGTGGCGCGAGAGTCAATTAATTAGAAGCACCAGATGGACTGCAATGATCAGATTCAAAATTGAAATTAAGGCTGTCATTGTCCTAACTGCTTGCAATTGGATGGTTCTGATTTTCTCCAAATTGTTCTTGTTGTGGTGTTATAATGTGAGATCGTTTGGATTTGGTCTAAACAGTTTTTCCTTAAATTTCCAGTTTTAATCTTCCCATCATAGCATAACTCTTCAGTGTCCTAATGAGCATGTCAAGAATATAAATATTCGGTGAAATTCTTATTGCTATCAGTGTTTTGGGATCTTGTTGCGGTTCATCATCTTCTTTCGATGATTGCTACAACAGACATATGCCCATAGCTGTCGTGTTCAAAAGAACTTGTTTTGTTTTCGCAAGCGAAAACAGTTGTGGAAACACGTTTGAAAGGTGGTTATCATGAAGACTCGTTTTGTTTTAACAAAGAAAAGCATTTATGCCTAATTGCCTATGCTTTACAGACCATGACCATGTATGAAATGACTTCCATGCATCGCTATTTCATTCTCAACAGCTTGGCTTCTTGGCACACAACAAGTTTTGTCTTTTTCAACAGGAATTGCTAAGTAAGGACTTCGTGTTCAAACTTCAAATTCCTTCTAATAAATTTCTTCCTTCATGCGGGGCCAAGAAGATGAACATAATCGTTCAAGTACAAGTCCAGCTTCTTTGACTGGTGTGTCCAGTACGGAACATCATATTTCCAATGACAAATGACCACTAAACCAACCAATGAAATCATTTTAATATACCAGTATTAATAAGCAAGCACTCCTCTCTATGCCTTGTTAGCATATTAAAAAAAGATACAGTCACGCTTCACTACTCATAGAATAAAAAAAGAGCCATCAATAAGAATCAAGAAAGAGCTATTTGTATTAGTGCGTGCGTGAGTGAGGTCTCACCTTGGGCGATTTCCTTCTCCAAGCATCGCACACTTTGCAATCAAACACCATCCCTTTCTTTATTATTCTGGCGTGATTTAGTGACCTTGAGGAAGAAGTTGTAAGATTTGAGAACGGAGAAATAAATTTGTAATAATGCTTAGCATGTTTTTTATTGACAGATGAGTATATTTATACACTGTACAGTTGTTCATATTGACCATTGATTTTTATTTGTTTTGATCTAATGGTTGTCATCTGTAACTGAATAACAATATCGGTTATAATATAGCTGTCAAGAATTTGGTGATATACAGGAGGTGCAGAGGAGTTTCTTTTGAAAGGTTTGTCAAGGCTGTAGTATGTGGGCTGGTCTTACGTCTTGGGCTTTAACACCTGTAGGCTTCAGTCCACTTGAACGCTTAACTTGGTTTTTCATCGATGGCCTTTCTTTCACCAGAATGTCATTATCTTCTCGAACATTCCCTGTCAAGCGAGAGTGAGTGAGATCTGGCACACGAAGCTTGGAGATAGATCTAACACATGAGGCTTGGATATTCGTTGACAACATTTTGGCGGCTAGCTTTTCTTCATCATCAACGTTGTTCTCTCGAATATCCCTTGTCAGACCAAAGTAAGGAAGAGCCGAAACATGGAGTTTGGAGATTAAGATCGCCGTCCTTGACGTCGTGAGCGGTTTTGTGAGTAAGTCGGCTAATTGATCTTCTGTGTTTACATATCTCACATCTAGTTGTCCACTGGTTATTTTATCTCGTATAAAGTGTACATTGACTTCGATGTGCTTTGTGCGGGCGTGAAAGACTGGATTTTGGGCAAGTAATCGAGCTCTATTATTGTCGCACCAAAGAATTGGTGTGTGTTGGAGAGTAAACCCTAATTCTTTGAGTAGTGAGTGAAGCCATAGAACCTCTGTAGAGTTTTGAGCTAGGGCTCTGTATTTGACTTCAATACTGGAGCGGAAAACTGTAGTTTGCTTCTTTGAGCTCCAAAACACCAGATTGCCCCCTAGGAGGACACAACCACTGGTTGTGGACTTCCTATCGTCAGGATTGCCCGCCCAATCAGAGTCACTATATGCTTGTAGTGACAGAGGTTGTGGTGATGGACGAAAATGAAGAGCCAAGTTGGTAGTGCCTTTAAGATAACGAAGAACCCTCTTACAGGCAACCCAGTGTGTGTCGAGAGGATGAGATAAAAATTGACTTAGTCTATTTACAGTGAAACTAATGTCAGGACGTGTGTGACACAGGTATTGAAGGGCGCCAATTATGCTGCGATACAGAGTCGGATCAGCAAAAGGATGGCCATCAAGAGCAGATAGCTTGGTGCCAGGAGCAAGGGGAGTTGGACAGGGAGAGCAGGCTGACATCTTGGCACGGGCAAGGAGATCCAGGATGTATTGGCGCTGAGAAAGGTATAAACCTGACTTGTCTCTATAAACTTCAAAACCAAGAAAATGATTAATGCTGCCCAATGTTTTTAAGGCAAATATGCTATTTAGCTGTTGTATTATCTGCTGAATGTCTACATTTGAGTTCCCTGTCACTAAAATGTCATCAACATAGATTAATAATAGCAATAGTGAACCTTGATGACGTCTATAAAACAGTGATGTGTCAGACAGTGAGTGTTGGCAGCCCTATTGTAGGAGTGTTGACTTGAGAGTATTGTACCAAGCCCTTGGGGCCTGCTTAAGGCCATAGAGAGCTTTGTTGAGCTTACAGACATGGGTAGGTCGGGTAGAATCAGTGAAACCAGTAGGTTGAGTGATGTAGATGTCTTCAACCAGTGAGCCATTGAGGAAAGCATTGTTGATATCTAATTGCTGGATGTCCCAATTGTGAGAAACTGCAAGAGAAAGCATAACTTTGATAGTGGATGACTTTACCACAGGACTATAAGTTTCGGTGAAGTCAAAATCAGGGGTTTGACTGAATCCTTTAGCTACGAGACGAGCCTTGTATTTATCAATGGCACCAGCAGATGTGTACTTGATGCGAAACACCCACTTAGTACCTAACAGATTCATAGAAGAGGTATAGGGGACTATATGCCAAGTGTTGTTGAGGTTAAGGGCCTGAATCTCATCTGCCATGGCTTTATGCCAGAGAGGATCTTGGAGAGCCTCTGTAGGGGTTTGGGGTGTTGAAATAGGTAGAGTGGAGGAGGTGGAAAGATAAGCTTTAGGCTTAAAAATTCCACATTTGGATCGGGTCTGCATTGGATGAGAGTTAATAATAGTGGGAAAATGGTTTATAGGAATAGAGGTGGGGGCTGTTTGATATGTGGAGTGAGCAGGAGAAGAATGGGAAGGGGAGAAGGAATCAAACAAAGAAGGAGGAGAAGAGTTTACCTGTGGTGCTGTGAATGAAGGATGTTGTGGCAGGGAAGAGTCCACTGGCCAAGACTGAGCAGGAATAGCCTGTATAGCATCTGTAAGGACAGAAAATGGGAGGCTAGAAGGGGTTGGAGAGTAAGAAGAGGGTGTACAGAAGAGATCTGAATAAGGAAAGTCTTTTTCATTGAAAGTGACATGCCTAGAGATGTAAACATACCCTTTAGAATGGAGACACCTGTAGCCCTTATGAAGAGGGCTGTACCCGAGAAATACACACTTGCTTGTATGAAAACCCAACTTGTGTTTATTGTAAAATCTCAAGAAGGGAAAACAAGCACAACCAAACACTCGAAGATGATGGTAGGAAGGTTTTTGGTGAAAAAGTTTTTGAAAAGGGGACTTATTATGAAGATTAGGGGTGGGTAGGATATTGATAAGATAAGTGGCTATTTGAAATGCTTCAAGCCAGTAATTCAGAGGTATTTTGGCATGAGAGAGTAGGGTGAGTCCAGTTTCTGTTATGTGCCTGTGTTTTCTTTCTGAAATTCCATTTTGTTGATGGGTATAGGGACAACTGAATCTGGTTTGTATACCGTGAGTTGCAAGAAAAGGTAAGAGAGCAGTAAATTCACCACCCATATCACTATGGAGAGCTTTTATTTTCTGATTTAATTGTAGTTCTACTGATGCTTTGAATTTGATAAAGGTTGCCAATGTGTCTGATTTGTTTTTGAGAGGATAAAACCAAGTAAATCTGGAAAAGGCGTCCACAAAGATAATGTAGTATCTATACCCTTTTTTAGAAGCATAAGGACTAGGACCCCATACATCAGTGTGAATTATTTCTAGGGGTTTAGTAACAGAAATGAGATGTGATTGAAATGGTAATTTATGTAGTTTACCACACTGACAAGAATCACAAAATTGAAGAGATTTAGAGGAAAATTGATGATTCATTGATTTTAAAACATGTTGTAGAACAGAAACATTAGGATGCCCTAATCGGGCATGCCACATGTTTACATTCAGCTCAGAGAGCATTGCAGTACAAGAATTAGGGAAAGTAAACCTAGATTGGATAGAGGTAGGTAATGGGGAGGCTTCAAGGCTGTACAGACCATTCTTGAGCAGTCCCTGGAGTAGTGTATTCCCTGTAATTTTGTCCTTGAAAACACAGCAAGAGTTAGTAAACTCCACAACAATGTTATTATCTTTAGTTAATTGAGAAATGCTGATCAGATTTTTGCTGATTTGAGGTACATGTAGGATATTATGCAGTGTGAGGGGAGTGTTAGAGTAAGAAGGGATAGAGGAAGTACCAATATGAGATATAGGAAGATGATTACCATTGCCAACTGTTAGCTGATCCTTGCCTGTATAGGAATTGTGGAGTGTGAGATTTGAGAGATCAGCAGTAACATGATTTGTGGCACCACTGTCAATGAACCAATTTTGATCCGTGTTTGAGTCAGTAGGAGTTTGTGTAGGGTGATGAGCTAAATAGGCTTGTGGAGGCAGTGGAGAACCCGAATTAGTGTGATTAGTAGCTGGTCTGGTACCTTGCCAATGAATGTCAAATCGTTTATGACATTTTAGTGCATCATGACCCTGCTTGCGACAGAGTTGGCAGTACAAACGATTGTTTCTGCCCCCTCGTCCGCTACTTCCTCTGCCTTTATGAGAACCCCGACTGTTGGAAGGAGCCCCGTGATGAGGCTGAAAATGTTGAGCTAGATTTACAGAGGCATTAGGAATAGAAACTTGAGAGATAGCATGTTGCTGCTCTAGCCTTGTCTCATGCATCTTTAGTGTGTAGAGAACATCCTGTAAAGAGGAAATGCCAAGGGAACTTGTTAAAAGAACTACAACTGAATCATATTCACTGCCTAGCCCACTTAGTGCACTAAGAATAAGTTCTTGTTCGTGACAAGATGACCAAAGAACTTTGAGGAGTCTCCAATGGACTTGATCTGCTGAATATAGTCAGCAATGGAGGAAGCACCTTTCTGCATAGAGGGAAGCTTCTGTTTGAGCTACAGAACCTTTACTAAAGAGGTTTGCGCATAAAGTTGGACCAGAATTTGCCAAAGCTCATTTGAGAAACTGGCATGATTTACTTGGCCAATGATAGAATCACCGATTGTGGTGAGTAACCAGCAAAGTAGAAGCTGGTCAATGTGTTTCCAGTTTTTGTAGGGTGGATTGGGAGTTGAAATAGAAGTGGAGGACTCATCCGATGAAGGAGCAAATAGAGTTGCTGGTGGTGGAGAATGATCAGCAGAGATATAACTCTCTAAATCTAGCGCTCTAATGACAGCTAAGATTTGTGGCCTCCAGTTCAGATAATTGTTCTGATCAAGTTTAAGAGGAAGATTCAAGTTGAGGGTTTTAGCAAGAGCAAAAAATTCAAGAGAATCTGCGGGGGAAATAACATGACTGGTACCAGATAAAGAGGAGGATGCCATTTGACGATTTATCTATATGAGCTTTGATACCATGTAAGATTTGAGAACGGAGAAATAAATTTGTAATAATGCTTCGCATGTTTTTCATTGACAGATGAGTATATTTATACACTGTACAGTTGTTCATATTGACCATTGATTTTTATTTGTTTTGATCTAATGGTTGTCATGTGTAATTGAATAACAATATCGGTTATAGTATAGCTGTCAAGAATCTGGTGATATACAGGTGCAGAGGAGTTTCTTCTGGAAGGTTTGTCAAGGCTGTAGTATGTGGGCTGGTCTTACGTCTTGGGCTTTAACACCTGCAGGCCTCAGTCCACTTGAATGCTTAACTGCTTAACTTGGTTCTTCATCGATGGCCTTTCTTTCACTAGAATGTCATTATCTTCTCGAACAGAAGTAGAGTACGACATTGAGTGACAATTGGCTCGGAGTAATAAACTAGCGGGGTTCGTAGGTTCTGTACATTGTGCGATTAGGGCTTTGCCCACATCGCCACCTGACTATACATCAGCTCCTGTTTAATCTTGTGGGAGTTAGAGATTCAGAAGCAATTTATTGGGTGCTTTTGGCGGAGTAGAACGATTGACAACTCTAGTCTTATGGTAAATCGTCAACCCTGGTATTGGCGACTTCGGAGGGCGGTGTTCGCAGGTACTGTACATTACCTGACTAGCGTAATTTATACCAGGATTTTTGGGTGTAAGACATGGGCAAGAAAAAAACAAAAGGGAAAGGGCATCACAACAGAATGCGTGGGGCAGCAAGTAGCTAATATGAGAAAACCTCCTGTGGGCAATTTGGAACATGTCGTAAGTGAAACGTGAGAACCAGTGACAGTGAACAGTCAGACGATAAAACTTGCGAATCTAAAGAATAATGTGGGGAACAGGAATGTGGAGTTGAGGCTAGCAACAGAGGATTCGATAATACCCAGTAGTGGTGAACGAAGAACAACATAACAGGGTAAGTCTCGTGAGCAGATAGCCTCTATGAACAGACCAGGTATGTTTCGGATTACTGGAAAAATGAGTACTGGTATATTGTGTGAAGAGCTTGGGTATGAGGATGCATCCACAGTTGAAGAAGATATCGAATTGGGGAGTGTAGATTCATCCGAAACTGATGATTAAGAAGAAGAAGAGTCTGCATTGAAGATGTTTGATAAAATGCCATAGTCAACTCTAACAATGCAAAAGCAGGAACAACCAAAACAGAACATGTCTGACAACACTCAAAATCGAGGTAACTTGTTTGTCAGTCTGTTCAGAAATAATAGGGAGATGACTCAAGGCATGAAACTTGAGTGTATGCTAGTCGATGATGAGGTCTATATAGAACTGGAAGATGTAACCGAGATTGAAAAAACATGGGGACATTGTTTAGTGGGGTGTTTCACGGGTAAATTCCCTAGATTGAAGGATGTTGACGGGATGATTACCAAATGGAATGTGAATTGTAGACTCCTACCGCACGGTCAGGGGTGGGTAATCTTTCAATTTGATACTAAGGATGAATGCAACCATGTTTTAGTTGGAGGTCCTTACATTCTATTTAGAAGAACTTTGTTGTGAAAGAAGCTGACCTACGGACTTGCTTTTGATTACAAGGATTTCATGGAAGTACCCATATGGGTGCAACTTCCCAATGTGCCTTTAGAATTGTGGAATGATAGGACAGATTATCTAAATTGGGCTCTAGAATCGACAAGCCACTGTGTATTGATAAGGTTACTAGTATGAAATGTAGAATTGGGTATGCAAGGCTACTGGTGGAGGTGGATGTGTCGAAGAGTCCCATGATCAACTCTGAGGTAAAATTGCCTAAGGGTGATAGATATAGACAAATGGTGATCTTTGAAACATTTCTTAGCTACTGTTATCAATGCAAGAAGTTTGACCATAACCCTTTTGAGTGTAAAGCGAAAAGTAAGAAGCAGTAGCTGAAAGAATCCCCTACGGTAGAAAGTACAGAATTGGTAGAGCACGATGACCAGAATCTACCTACCATGGACAAGGGAGAGGGGAACTTGCCACATTATAGTCATCCTATAGTTGCTCCGGTTGATGGCTAAGTGAGCAACCTGTACATAATGAAGTTGGTGAGGTAGAGTTAGAGAAGCGAGTGCAAGTGACTAAATTGAGAATACCTAGTTCCCAGCCTTGGTTGGAACAAAACACACAGACTCAAGGTGATTGGCATGCAGTTCAGAATCATAAAAGCCTCCATAAAGGAAAGGCAGCAACGCAAGCCAAAGTAGTTAATGTCAAGAGGATTCAGCCTAGGCGAGAAGGCAGTTCTTGAGTAGCCATGCAGACCAGATCCAAAATTCAAAGGGGTGTGGGAAAGGACCAACCTCCCCAACCTGAAAAATGACGATGTTTTGTTTGAATGCCCAAGGCCTAAACTAGGCCTTGAGACAAACTAATGTTGTCAATTTACTTTGACAACACCAGTGTTATTTTGCTTGTCTATTGGAAACTAAGTTAACAGTTGATAGCTTGGATAAGATGATGAGGAACAGATTTGGTGAGTGGGTATGTTTCCATAATTTTGGAGTCATTGATGGGGGCCGAATGTGTGTTCTTTGGCACCCTAAATTTTAACAGTGTCAAATTTTGGCGCCAGGGGTTCAATTTCCACATGTTAAAGTACAGTGCAGAATCACGTAGTTAATTTTTACAATTTCCTTTGTATATGGCTATATACGGTTACAAGAAGACGGGAACTTTGACAGACACTTTGAACCTTGAATACGGATACAAAGAAACCTTAGCTTATTATGGTGATTTCAATTGTGTTTGTGATGCAAGGGAGAGGATCGGTTGCTAGCCTCCATCTGCATACTTGCTTAAGGACCTACTGTACTTTAGAATGACTATGGGATTAGAGGATGCCCCTAGCCAGGGGGAATTCTATACTTGTAATAAAAACCAATTATGGGCAAAATTGGATCGAATATTACTCAACCAAGCTTGGAACAACCTTGGAGTCAACTGTCTTGCCCACTTTTTGGAAATGAGGGCTGAATTTGATCATTCCCCTGTGTTTGTGTATTTCAACCGAATAGATAGCATAGGCAAGAGGCTCTTCAAGTTCTTTAACATATGGTTGAAGCATCCCCAGATACAGGAGGTTATAGACAATTGATGGGAGTGAGTAGTGGAGCGTTCAGCACAATTTAATCTGTGCCGAAAACTAAAAGTGTTAAAGTATGATTTAAAGTCCTTGAACTCTAAGGTTTATGGGAATATTTCGGTTAAGGCTAAGCGAGCCTAGGAGGCTTTCCAATTTGCCTATAAGGCCTCCCTTTCTTGACTAGAAGATACTGCCTTGAGTCAAAAAGTGAAGGACAACAGGAAGTCGACTATTTTTTTAATTGAAGCAGAACAACCCTTCTATTGTCTAATTTGCCTATAAGGCCTCCCTTTCTCGACTAGAAGATACTGCCTTGAGTAAAAAAGTGAAGGACAATAGGAAGTAACTATTTTTTTAATTGAAGCAGAACAACTCTTCTATCAATAGAAGGCAAAATGTACACATCTTATTGAGGCAGACAAGAGTAGTAACTACTTTCATACAGTGGTGAGAAAAAGGGCAAAGTAGAATACAATCACGTTTCTCGTGAGGGAAGATGGTACTCCAACTACCTCAATGGGAGTAGTTAATTGTTGCTTGAACTTTTACCAGAATCTTCTTAGTACTTCTTCACCTTCGAACAGGCTAGTAGTGGACCGATTCTAGATGCATAATCAGGGGAAGTTTTGGTTGCCCCATCAGTGAGATGGAGATAAAGAAGGCTATGTTTGACATGGGTGATGAAAAAGGCCTTGGCCCAGATGGCTATACTTCTGCATTTTTCAAACAACAGTGGGATAGAGTGGGACCGACTATTATTACTGTTGTGTAGGATTTCTTTGCCACTGGACACCTACTGAAATGACTCAATCACTGCATTCTGACCCTAATTTCAAAGAAGCAGAATGATCTTAAAGTCACTGACTTCAGACCTGTTGTCTACTTGAATGTGCTTTATTAGGTGATTACTAAAGTTCTGAATGAACAAATGACTAAGGTGATTTAGAACTTATTCGATCTAGCACAGGCCACCTTTATACCTAGAAGGAACATGATGGATAATGTGTTCCTTGCTCAGGAACTAGTAAAGGGGTACACAAGGAAAAGAATATCACCTAGATGCATGGTCAAAGTAGATATTACCAAAACTTATGATATGAATGGGGTTTTCTTGAGGACATGATGAGAAGTTTGGGATTTCCTTCACAATTCATTGGTTGGGTTATGGAATGTGTGTAGACTACCTCTTATTCAATTTCCATTAGTGGCTCCATGTATGGTATGTTTCATGGTTGAAGAGGATTAAGACAGAGGGACTCAATGTCCCTTACTATATTCTTGCTCGGGTTGGAATATTTCTCAAGGCTGCTTTGCATCTGAACCAGTACCCCTCACTTCCACTTCCATCCGAAGTGCAAGGAGCTTGGTATAACCCACTTTGCTTTTGCTGATGACATTATGCTTTTCTCAAGAGGGGATAGTTCCTCCATTGGCATAGTAAGCGACGTGTTGCATGAGTTGGGTAAGGTTGCTAGCCTCAAAGTAAGTGTGCAAAAGTCTAATATTTACTTAACTGGAGTGGATGGACATAAAAGGGAACACTTACAACAAATGGTGGGCTACTCTCTTGGCGAGTTTCTTGTTTGTTATTTGAGAGTCCCATTGGTATCAATGAAAGTCTTGGTGGCTAAGTTCTCAGTGTTAATTGCATCGATTGAGTCTTACCTCCACTCTTGGAAGGGTCAAACACTGACATTTGTAGGCAGAATTGAGCTCATCAATTCTGTTATCCAAAGAGTGCTCTCTTTTTGGTTACAAGCATTTCCTATCCTTGTTTCAATCTTGGATAGGATAACCTCTCTTTGCAGACTGTTCTTATAGGGTGAAAGGCACTTTAGAGTGGTTTGGGATACTTTATGTACTCCAAAAGGTGAAGGAGGGCTGGGATTAAAAAACCGCAAGACTTGGAATAATGCACTGCTTGCAAAAGTTTTATGGAACATACATGTAAAGGAAGATTCCCTATAGGTCAGGTGGATACATGAAGAATACTTGAGGTGTACCATAATTTAGGATTGGATTCCCTATACCTGTGATTTGCCTTTCTTGAAAAAATTGGCTTGGACTCGGGATGAAATGATAGATAAATTAGGAGGGCGAAATGTAGTTGTCCATGGAATGCAGAAGTTATGTGTGAATGTTGTGCCCTCCTCACAGAAAATCTATGAACTAATTCAAACCAAACATACACAGAGACCCTGGATGGCCTTTATTTGGAAGCAATATATCCACCTTAAATTTTCATTCATTGCTTGGCTTAGTCTCCAGAATTGGCTACCCACCAAAGATAACTTACACTTTTTGGAGATTGAATGAACATGTGCCTTGTGTAATGTTGCACCAGAAACTGTTGATCACTTGTTCTTCAAGTGTTCTTTCAGTGGTGGAATCTGGCGTGCTATCAGAGCATGGTTAGGATTGACAAATACAATGTCTTCATTACATAGTGCAATTAAATAGATCTGAAAATACTATAATGGAGCAAGAATACGAAGCAAAGCTATTAGACTTGGCCTCCTATGTACTATATACCTGATTTGGAAGACCAAAAATCTCGTTGAACTTGAGTCTGCTTCTGTTAGTAGCCTCGATGTAGTCATCAGAATACAGATAGTGGTATATAGAATTTTATATTGATTGTATCCCATGGATTTCATTACCTTTTGACACTCCAAATGTATGAGGGGATATTGCTGGTTTATACTTATAGTTTATTAAAGGTTGCTTTGGTTTAATTTGTAGTGCTTTTGGACTGAACAAGGCCTTATGATCTTAGCCATCTCTTGGGTGAAGTGGGATGACTAAAACTTTTTGTGGGCAGGACCTTATATGGTTGTAATGGGGCAGGGATATAGATGTCTTAGACTCTTGGGTGGATTGGGGGCATGCCCAACGACTCTTGAGCATATATGTTGTCTTTGGCTCATAGCCTATTTTGTGGCGACATGAGATATGTTCTGCTCGAGGCATTGAGGCTCCAGCCTCCTTTCGGGTAGAGTTCGTTGCATTGTAGGGGGTGCTAAACTGCATGTTAGCTCTCCGCTACACTCGAGCTCTTGATGTCACTTCGCTTCCAACCTCCTGCTGGGTGTCTTGGGAGGTATGTTGTACATGGTACCTGCTGTTCGAAGGAGAGCTAGCACATTTGGTGATAGCTTTTGGCCTATGCTCCTCGGCTTCCTTTGGTTGTATTAGGGCAATGGGGTTGTAATCTTGCTTTTACTGGTGTTCCTAGGGAATATGTTGTATGTAGGTTGATGCTTTAAGTTTTCTTGTTTAAAGCTTTTGTCTACAACTGTATTGGGGAACTTGGTAATTTGTGGAATAGAGGCCATAGCCTTCATTCAGGTGTATTGGGGTAATGAGAGATATCATTCTACTTTTTTTCTAGTTGTTCATTCCTTTTTTCCCAACTCCATTTGGTTGTTGGGGGAAATGAGGTTCTTTTGATGTATGCTTGTTTAAACTGGCTATATTGGGAATATGATGTGCTCATGTCCTCTTTTGGCTTCGTACCACTTCGAATTCACTTATCTTCTGGGATATGCTGTGTGTGGTACCTGTTACATCAAAGGGGTACTAAGGGATCTCCTTTGCTTCTACTGACTGTATTAGGGTTACGATGTACCTGTAGGATGGGTGCTTTTGTTGCATGTTTTGGACTAACTTGTGTTGCTATGGTCATGCGTAGAACTATAGCTAACCTCTATTTGTTGTAATGGGGCATTGGGTACTTTGTTGTAGGTTTTTGGACTACATGTTTATAAATGGATGTATTGGGGTCTTGGTGTATTGGATGTAAGCTATTTGGGTGCCATATCTGATTAGGGCCTACTCCACTGGACTTTAGGTGCCTCTATTGCAATCATGGTAGAATGGTTGTGAACAGAGTATATCCAGCAACTCCCCTTCTTATACTTCGATTGGTTTGACTTATATAGTATCAGTTGTTTTTGAACATGATGTATAGTTGTGGTTATTGTCTCCTTCAGATGTACTAGGGATACCTACGGATAACCTCAAATTGGTTGTATTTGGGAATTGGGTACATTTGGAGTAGGATCTTGTATTACATGCTTGTAACTTGAATGTACTAGGGGCTTGGGCCCACTTGAAGTATGCTGTTCGGATTATATGTTTTGTGTTAAGTCAAGAGGACTTCATTTCTATTAATTTTGATGACAATAAAATAATAATAATCTTAAAAATGTATGAACTGTTTTGATGAGTTTGTTAAGTGTGCAGATAAATGTAAGTAACACTTAAGCAACATAATACAAAGCATAAGACAAAGTGCAACATAAGACGAAGCATAAGACGAATCGCGGTAACATAAGACGAAGTGCAACATAAGACGAAGCGGAATAACATACGAAATGAAGTAATAGAAGAAACATTATTCCAAACAATATAAAAGGAAAATATTCGAGAATGCCAGTCAAATAATTAGTTGGAGTTAGTTACAGGGCTCAACTAATAACTAATTCTAAAAGATTCAAGAAGTAGTTATTAAGAAGACAGTTGGAGACTTAGGCTATAAATATTAGTTCTAGTCGAAAACTACATATAGAAACAGATAGAGAATTACTCTTAAACGTTTTGATATTAGAAAAAGTTTTGTATTCAAAGTGAAAAAGAAGTGAGCAAACACATCTGTAACGTGAAAGTTCAAAAATACTTTTCTTAGAGAGAGAAAGGAAGGCTAGAGCCTGGAGAGGCTAATATAGCTGATAAAGAATACTGTGTGAGAGAGATCTGAAGAGGCTCTACATGGAAAGAATATTTGTAAAGTTGACGAATATAGTGAAATCTCAGAAAAATTCTAGAGACTGGACGTAGCTTAAGGTTTGGGATGAACTAGTATAAAAGCGCATCATCTATTCTCTAACCCTTATATTTTAATTTTCTTGTGTTAGATGAGTAGATAATATTACTTGCGATTGCATTGCTCATCAACTTTAGAAAGTGTTTAGTAATCATTTGAATTTTGTAAAGAAATTCAAGAAGTCTCAAAAGATTAATATTTTAGAAAAGATTACACAATTCAACCCCCCTTCTTGTGTAGTTTACATATTATATTAGATTTCTATATTAACAAGTGATTTACCTCATTTTGGGCATTGGGGGGGTGGGGTTGGACATTGGGTGCATTTGTTGCAGATTTAGAGTGCCTCTTGTTGGTATGGACCTCTGTGGGACCTTGTTGAAACTCTGTTTATAGCTCCTTCCTAAGACGTCACGGTGGATAGGTTGCGTCTATAGTGTCTCCAGCAGATCCACTTCATGCTTCGGGTAGTTTGATTTATAATGTATTGTTTTCTTTATAATTTCTTTTTGGATGTAATAGGTGTAGGAAAATTCTGGTGTGAGCATCACATGCCCACGGTGCGGAAAACAAAATTTTTTGTTCCGGGACCTTCCCGAAAGCCAGGATCTATGTGTCTATACAACAAACTCAAACCATAACGGCCAAAGGAGACCGTCTCTAACGATATCCACGCAGAGATCGGAGAACCTAACCGGGAAAACCCTTTGACGGGAATAGCTAGAAACAAGTTGAAGGCGCTAGATCTTACCTTGTTCTTCGAGAACTGGATCAACGATGATGGAGGATGAGAAGTATGAAGAAGAAGCTTGGAGGAGAGGAAGAAGGTCGATGATGAGAGAAAACAATTTCTCTTAAACCATAGGTTTCTCCAAAACCCACGACCACACACTCAAAACTTAACACTTAAGTTTTAAAACCTTTCTTACTCTTTCAAAGCCAACGATGATGCCTCTTCATCTTTCATTATTTTGTCTTTTATCATTAAATGAACTTAATGACTAAGCAAAAATGGAAGCTTCTTCTCCTTTCTTCATCCTCCATCCACGTATACACACACACATATATATATTAATTAATTCTTTAATTAATTATATATCTCTATATATATATAAATAAATGTCAAGTGGTCCACCACTTTGGGTCGATCCTACCGACTCTACGGGTCCGATATGGGAAAACTCCCAAAACGTTTTTCAGAATATCGATGTCGCGATCTCATCGGGACATATCTCGATCTCATCGGGATCTAATTAATCCTGTTGCTCTCCATATATTGGAACTGTGTCTATAACTATTTTACGAATTCTCCGAGACACTCTTATGCGTGTGACCCATTAGGTTCCCGGTTATGTTGGCCACTTAGATTAACACTTAATTCAAGCAAGTCATGGCGGTATCTAGCAACACATCATGACCCCAATTGACGGAAAGTAATTGGTTTGACGAATGAACATGTATTCATCATGAACCATATCACTAACCTTTCCATGTACAATTACTGCGTGCAATTCGTCATTTCACCATGCTATACCCCACTTGGTTATGAGTATGAGCAATGTGTCAACTCTTTACTAGACCGACTATGTCAAATCTAGTCCAGTGATATCGATTCTTGTCACGGGACTCATTACTTAATATGTCAATGAAGACACTCTTCATGACATACTTACTCGACCAGAGATTTCCAAGTAATGACCCCGATAAGAGGCCGTGGTATCATCTTCGCTATCACAGAAGTGGTGAATCCTCTATTGGCTACTCAATTACCTTCGAATATCTCAAGTTGTACCCAATCACCACCCTATGAGCGACTTTTGTAAGGCAACAAGGAATGGAGTCAAAGCACGTAATCAAGATCAAGATATCCTCGAGCACCTCAAGTCTAAGGATACTTGCACCATCGCTATGATGAGATTATCACTGACATTAGAATATGACATCCATGTGATGATCTCATAGCAGGTCATCCAATGTACTTACTACCTCTAGTAAGCATCTACATCTCAACCCTAAATATCTCATATTTACAGCTTTTGAGATCCACTGCTTGATCAAATCAAGGTGCTTGAGATTTACTAGTCTCTCCGGATTACCGATGTCCAATTTCAGTAATCCTATGACTAGGGATAATTTAGATACTGACATAATTGCACATGATAGGAATCTCAGTAGTATGATCACATCACAATTTCCTTCATGCTATGTCATATATCATGGACTTCATTAATTTGCTTATTGATCAATATCAGTTAATAAATAATGAACAGCAAAGTAATGAAATATGCCTTTCTTTATTTATTTAATAAAGACTGTACACAACTTTATACAAAATGCGCTAAAGGCGATTGCCTTCAGGGCACTACTCTAACAATCTCCCACTTGACCTAAAGCCAATCGCCTTGATATCTAATACCATAAAGTAGTACATGAGAATCAAAACTCTTTTGTGATAATGGCTTTGTCAACGGATCAACAATATTCTCGCGGTGGGAATTCTCTCGATCCGACATCACCTCGTCCAATGATCTCCCGATCGATGATATCTGCGAGTGCGTGTTTGGATCGTTGATGAGACCTTGGTTCTTTCGCTGCTTGCAATAGCCCCATTGTTGTCGCAATACAACTATATGGGCCCATCACACTAGGAACCACACCAAGTTCAAGAATGAACTTTTGATCCAAACCGCCGCTTCGCGCGCTTACGAAGCGGCAATGTACTCGCCTCGATCGTTGAATCGGCGATCGTCTCTTGTTTGAACTCTTCTAACCGACCGCCCGCCATTCGGTGTGAATACATATCTGATTGGGATTTGGAATCATCCTTATCGATTGAAAAGCGGCATCAGATACCCGCCACCGGAGATCTCCATCCCATATATCAAGAAAACATCCTTAGTTCTTCGCAAGTACTTAAGGATATTCTTGATGACCACCTGATGACCCTCACCAGATCCGATTGGTATCCGCTCAGAACACTTAGAGCATATGATACATCGGGTCTCGTATATAGCATAAGCATATGATAGATCCTACCGCAGATGCATACGGAATCATATTCATGCGCATCCTCTCATCTTGTGTCTTAGGACACATAGATTTCGAGAGTGTTATCCCATGAGTCACGGGAAGGTACCCTCTCTTGGATTGCTCCATTCTAAACCTCTTTAGCATCTTGTCTATGTACGTTGATTGTGAAAGACTAAGCAACCTTTTTGATCTATTTTTATAAATCTTTATCCCAAGGATATAAGTTGCTTCACCAAGGTCTTTCATAGCAAATTGTTTGGACAACCAAATCTTCACCGATTGTAGCATAGAGACATCGTTTCCTAGAAATAATATGTCATCTACATATAGCACAAGGAATACAATTGCAGTCCCATTAACCTTCTTATACACACAATGTTCAACCGGATTTTGTGAGAAACCAAACTCTTTGATTACCTTATCAAAACGGATATTCCAACTCCTGGATGCTTGCTTCAATCCATAGATGGATTTTTGAAGCTTGCATACCATTTCGCCATCATAGGAGGTGAAGCCCTCAGGTTGTGTCATATACACATCCTCGCCTAGATTTCCATTTAGAAAGTCGTCTTCACATCCATTTGCCATATCTCATAATCATAATGAGTGGCAATGGCTAGGAGTATTCTAATGGATTTAAGCATTGCTACTGAGCTGAAGGTCTCGTCATAGTCAACTCCTTGTCTTTGACGAAAACCTTTAGATACAAGCCTTGCTTTATAGGTAATTACATTACCATCCATGTCAGTTTTCGTTTTGAAAACCCATTTGCACCCTATGAGTTTTATTCCTTCGGGTGCCTCAACCAAAGTCCATACTTAGTTTTCATACATGGAATCCATTTCAGCTTTCATAGTATGAAGCCATTTCTCAGATTCTGAACTCTTCAGAACCTCTTCATAGGTAGTAGGCTCATCATCTTCTATGAGCAATACGTCATTCTGTTCATTCACGAAATCCATATCTCTCGAACAGAGCGTATCCACGTGACCTACGAACTTCGTGTGTTGTAGAAGGTTGAACTGTTACTTCATCTCGTATGAGTGGCAGTTTGAGTTCGAACAGTTGATCTGCGTCTGCTCGAGCATCCCGAACTTCTTCAAGCTCAATTTTGCTCCCTTGTCTTCTTGTAAAAGAAACTCTTTCTAAAGAAAGCATGCTTGAAACAAACACCTTTTGTTCCTCAAGTGAGTAGAATTGATATCCCATTGTTTCTTTAGGATATCCTACGAACAAACACTTGTCGGACTTTGCATCAAGTTTATCTCGGCGTGTCCGCTTCACATAAGCGAGACAACCCCAAACTTTCAAATGAGTAAGATAGGGTCTTTTGTTAGTCCACATCTCATATGGCGTAACATCAATGTCTTTGATGGAACTCTGTTTAACAAGTAAACAAATTGTCTCAAGTGCATACCCCAAAAGGATTTGGTAACTTTGCAAAGCCCATCATCGATTGTACCATGTCTAACAAGGTTCGATTTCTCCTTTCGCCACACCATTATGCGGTGTGTAAGGAGGAGTCCATTGAGATAAAATCCCATTATCTCTCGAGATAATCCAAAACTCTTGGTCTAAGTATTCCCCACCACGATCCGATCGTAATGTCTTGATACTTTTCTCAAGTTGGTTTTCTACTTCATTTCAATTGTTTGAACTTTTCAAATGCTTGATTTGTATCTCATCGAATCTGGTACCCATATCGAGAATAATCATCGATAAAGGTAATGAAGTAAAGACAACCACTTCTAGCATGGATGGACATCGGACCACATACATCTTAATGTATTAGGTCTAATACTCGATCGCTGCTCACCCTTTCCTTAAAGGTAACTTAGTCATCTTGCCTAATAAACAAGATTCGCATGTGTCATATGATTCATAATCAAATGACCTAAGCTTCCACTGATGGAGCTTAGCTATCGTCTCTCATTTATATGGCCAAGGTGACAATGCCATAAGTATGTTGATTTTAAATTATCTCGTTTATGTCTTTTCGTGTCATTGACATTCATAATTGGATGTGACATATCTAATATGTAAATTCCATTGCATAATGTACCAGTATCATAAAGCATTCCATTCAAACTAATACAACAACCATTGTTACTAAAAGTCAAATGGAAACCATTTCTATTTAAACAAGAAAGCAGTATAATATGTTCTTTGTTAATACAGTACAAAATAACATTCATCCAATTTAATTACAAGCCCAGTAGGGAGTGACAAAAATAAGTGCCTACGGCTAATGCAAGAACTCTTGCTCCATTTCCCACACGCAGTCTAGTTCTCCTTCATGAGCATCTCATCGTCCCCGAGGCCCGTGATATCATTGCATATGTGTGAGCCACAATCGGTATCTAATACCCATATGTTATGGTCGAAAGCAGATTAACCTCAATGATAAACATACCGAAGAAGTCGAGGCATCGATGCCTTCTTCTACTTCAATTCTTTCAGATAGACTTATAGCCCGCTCCGGTGGCGATCTTGCCACAATGGAAGCAAGTTCCTTTAGTGCGTCTCTTTGGTTTTCTTCTTGGCTGCACTTCCTTTCGTTTCTTAGACCTTTTCTTCTTGACTTCTTTTCTTGGAACCGTAAGAAGAGTCCACCATAAGCACTTGCTTGCTATCCTTCTTGATAGCTTGCTCTCATTGTCTTGAAAGATTGATCAACTCGAGGATTGTCGTGGATATTTGGTTCATCCGATAGTTTAACACAAACTGTGAATAACTATCATACAATCCAACTAGAATTAAGTCAACACTTAATTCATAATCCATAACAAAATCTAAGACAACCAACCTCTCAATATACCCATTCATCTTCAGTGCATACTGCACTGCAGATGAACCTGGAGTCATCTTAGTAGTGAAGAGTAGCCTCGAGGTCTCGAACCTTTCAGACCGAGCTTGCTCATCAAACAGTTCCATAAGATGAAACACTATGGTATTAACATCTATAGACTCATGCTGCTTCTGCAGCTCTGGTGACATCGAGGCAAACATAATGCAGGTAGCCATGTCACTATCTTTAAGATGCTTACGATATGCTTTCTGATCCTCATCAGAAGCATCGACAACAAGTGGATCAGGAAGTGGAACATCTAGGACATATCCCAGTTCCTCTGACCTGAGAACAATTCTCAGATTTCTCAGCCAATCTAGAAAGTTAGGTCCAGTTAATTTGTTTGTGTCCATTAGTGAGCGTAAGTTCACACTGGAAGTCATCTTCAATAACCTATAGGGAAAAGAGAGAAAGAATGTTAGAATAGAATTACATGCATGATCATAAGGACTTGCATGACATGCATATGGCTCCCACTAGTTTCAAAGAATCCATAACCCTCAGTACGAATCCAAGAAACATTATGACAAAATGTCCTAGTGGGTCGATATCCGACATTACTAAAATGACCTTGGGTTTACCCAACAAGCCACCTTAGGTCAATCGGTAGGTATCGGTCATACCAATTGCATTATAGATATCTGACATTACTAAAATGACCTTGGGTTTACCCAACAAGCCACCTTAGATCTATCGGCAGGTATCGGTCATACCATTTGCTTCATAGATGCAACTATCGACTAGTGTTATCAACTCGTGATGTATGCACACATTGGGTTATCAACTCTTGATGCGCGTACATCCGATGCACACCGCCCAATTCGCCTCGCTCACGTTGACCTTGAGTTTACTCAACAAATCAACGCTTCTAGTAAAATCCACCCATTAATCCGAAAATCTTATTTTCATGGTTCGAACATATCCGTATAGAGTGAGCTTGGGTTTACCCAACAACCCAACTCTATAAGAACTCTGGTTCTCCCCATATTAATGGAAGGCGTTAGTTTTCATATGATGTGTGAGAGTTTTCAGGTCTCATCTTCATCTTCTCCAAGCCGTAGGATTATAGTCACCATGACTATATGGAATGATTTAGGGTATTTCATCAATCACATTGAATCTACACCTAAAATCATCCATCATCCCACCTTTGCATGTTGTAAGTCGACTTGTGTATGTATAAGTCGACTTATGCTAGTGTGTAAGTCGACTTATGCATGTGTAAGTCGACTTATGCAGCTGTGCACGAACAAGTCGACTTGTACCATTGTGCAAGTCGACTTATGCGTCTACAGTGCACGGACAAGTCGACTTGTATCTTTATGCAAGTCGACTTATGCGTCTACAGTGCACGGACAAGTCGACTTGTATCTTTGTTAGTCGACTTATCCATGTGGAATTGCTATCTAATCGGCTAATTTCTCAATCCGTGCAGTTCCAATTCACAATACCAAGTGTAATATCCTTTATTATGATGTACCAATGAAACACTTTCATTGTTCCATGCTTACCATATATAGTCAAACTATACATGAAAAATTTGAAATTGCTGAATACACTCTTATTCATTCAGATCTCCAAATAATTTGAGAATATCAAACTATCATCCTAAGTATCTCTAGGTAGTCTAAACTTTATCAAGACTACTTCGGCACATGTCACAAAATTTGTGATGGCCAAAATAATCAAGACAATGAAATGCACTAACGAGACGCTAATGTGACACATTTGAATTCGAAAAATATTTGGAAACCCAATTTCAAGAAATTCAATTTGGAAAGCATACAACATCAATATAACACATTTTTAATCACATTAAAAATGATCCAAGGCATTGAAATTGAGAAATACACAATTTAACATTTCAAACAAAACAGCTCCAGCAACTTTCTCAAAACTGCCAAGCTCTGTGTTTTTCTTGAAAAACTCATCGAAACAATTTCAATAAATTCTGAGAAAATTACAGAGGCTACAACATGTTCACAAAATTCTCCATGAATGTTTTCAGGATTTATTTCCATCAAAAACTCAACCAACCTCATCAACAAAGCCAATGTAGAATCTGTGTTCCTCAACACAGTTATTCCCAGCAGCACACAATAAATTCTCAAATAAATAGTAAATCACCTCGAAAATATTTTTACATTCTCATAGACATTCATAAACATCTTAGAGACATGTTGGTGAAAGAAAATCCGAAATTTTTTTTTCTACAATTTATTCTCGAATTTATAAGCATGCCTGTTCATTGAATGTGCACAAAGACAGCAACCAGAACATTGGGGAATAAATTAGCAAAACCATATCAAATCACATTGATAAATTCCGAGCTTCCACAGACATATGCAACAACATCTTGTGAACATATCTGGGTAAGAAAATTTTGAAAACAATATTTCTACACTGAATTCGAAATTCACAAAATCAACATGCATCATCGTCACAAGCAATAGGCAACTCCGACCTAGTCATGGTTTTTTCGTTATATACGACACAAGTGGCTCTAATACCACTGTAGGAAAATCCCGGTGTGAGCATCACATGCCCACGGTGCTGAAAACCAGGATCCATTTGTCTATACAACAAACTCAAACCATAACGGCCAAAGGAGACCGTCTCTAACGATATCCACGCAGAGATCGGAGAACCTAACCGGGGCAAACCCTTTAACCCGGGAATAGCTAGAACAAGTTGAAGACTGCTAGATCTTACCTTGTTCTTGGAGAACTTGGATCAACGATGATGGAGGATGAGAAGTATGAAGAAGAAGCTTGGAGGAGAGGAAGAAGGTCGATGATGAGAGAAAAACAATTTCTCTTAAACCATAGGTTTTCTCCAAAACCCACGACCACACACTCAAAACTTAACACTTAAGTTTTAAAACCTTTCTTACTCTTTCAAAGCCAACGATGATGCCTCTTCATCTTTCATTATTTTGTCTTTTATCATTAAATGAACTTAATGACTAAGCAAAAATGGAAGCTTCTTCTCCTTTCTTCATCCTCCATCCACGTATACACACATATATATATATATATTAATTCTTTAATTAATTATATATCTCTATATATATATATAAATAAATGCTGAAGTGGTCCAGTCACACTGGGGTCGATCCTACCGACCTACCGGGTCCCGATATGGGAAAAACCCCCGAAAACGTTTTTCAGCAATATCGATGTCGCGATCTCATCGGGACATATCTCGATCTCATCGGGATCCAATTAATCCTGTTGCTCTCCATATATTGGAACTGTGTCTACAACTATTTTACGAATTCTCCGAGACACTCTTATGCGTGTGACCCATTAGGTTCCCGGTTATGTTGGCCACTTAGATTAACACTTAATCCAAGCAAGTCATGAGCGGTATCTAGCAACACATCATGACCCCCAATTGACCGGAAAGTAATTGGTTTGACGAATGAACATGTATTCATCATGAACGATATCACGAACCTTTCCATAAACAATTACCGTGCAATTCATCCTTTCACCATGCTATACCCCACTTGGTTATGAGTATGGGCAATGTGTCAACTCTTTACTAGACTGACTATGTCAAATCTAGTCCAAGTGATATCAGTTCTTGTCCTGGGACTCATTACTTAATATGTCAATGAAGACACTCTTCATGACATACTTACTCCGGCCAGAGATTTCCAAGTAATGACCCTGACAAGAGGCCATGGGTATCATCTTCTGCTATCACAGAAGTGATGAATCCTCTATTGGCTACTCAATTACCTTCGAATATCTCAAGCTGTACCCAATCACCACCCTATGAACGACCTCTGTAAGGCAACATGGAATGGAGTCAAAGCACAAAATCAGTATCCAAAATGTCCTTGAGCACCTCAAGTCTAAGGATACTTGCACCATTGCTATAATGAGATTATCACTGACATTAGAATAGGACATCCATGTGATGATCTCATAGTAGGTCATCCAATGTACTTACTACCTCTAGTAAGCATCCACATCTCAACCATAAATATCTCATATTTACAGCTTTTGAGATCCACTGCTTGATCAAATCAAGGTGCTTGAGATGTACTAGTCTCTCCGGATTACCGATGTTCAATTTCAGTAATCCTATGACTAGGGATAATTTAGATACTGACATAATTGCACATGATAGGAATCTCAGTAGTATGATCACATCACAATTTCCTTCATGCTATGTCATATATCATGGACTTCATTAATTTGCTTATTGATCAATATCAGTTAATAAATAATGAACAGCAAAGTAATGAAATATGCCTTTCTTTATTTATTTAATAAAGACTGTACACAACTTTGTACAAAATGCGCTAAAGGCGATTGCCTTCAGGGCACTACTCTAACAATAGGGTCATTGCATATAACCTCACATTGGATGTATTGGAGATTTAGGGTACTTTAATGTTGTTTCATATTTGATTGGGGTATGCCCCATTGATTGTTGTACACACCTTTTGATGAAATATAATATTTACCTTTCATCAAAAAAAGAAAAAAAGTAAGAGTTATCAATAAGAAAGAGCTACCAGTTAAGTGGGCGGGTACGAGTGTAACACCCCAACTCCCCTGGTGCCCAAACCTGACATCGTGGGTGATATTCGAGTCCGTGCTCCACGAGGGTGACGTGCTATAACACTCAATCAATCAAAACTTGATATAATTTTTTTAATACGATTAAATACACAGAAATTAGTAATCAATTAGGGCCCACTTTATTTCATAACCATTTTTCAAATCAACACATTACAATCAGTACACAACTTGTAACATCCCACCCCCTACTGGAAGGGTAAAATAGTAAATTTGACATAGGATGAGATGGATCGGAATGACTTAGGACTGTTCATGCATAATAGGATTGGTACACAGTATCAATTGTGCACATGCAAATTTCGGTACATGCATACATGACATTCCCGGTAGATGTGCCACTGCAATTTTATTGTGATTAACGTGGTTATTGGGTTTGAAAAATTATTCTGAGTGCGCCATTGAGTGTTTTTATATTTTAAGGGATTTTTAAGAATTTTTCTGGAATTTTCAGGAGAAAATTTCTGGACCGAAAAAAAATCGCCAAGTGGCAAACCGGTTGATTTTCTACTGTTATTTTGGTACTAAACTATTAATTGTTTTGGTGGGACCCAAAAGTGGACCCTTAAAATTTGTGGGAATCGATATTGGATTGCTTGGTATTTATTTTCTTTTTACAAAAATTTGATTGGTTCTTTGACTTTTCCTCATTCTCCTCCAATTGCCAAGTGTTCCTTTCATTTAATGCATGATTATCCTATGCATTCTCGGTTCTTCTATGAGGAAGGAATGAAAAAGATGAGTTTTATGGCTTTTGGGTTGAAAACATCCGAAACTCTTCTCCACTTTGCCTCTCCATCGATTTTTCTTCTCATCAAAGCAATCCTTCCTCCAAACCTTAAGAGCTTCTTCTTGCTACTTACTTGCTTCTTCTTTATGCACACCCAAGACCAAGCTTAAGCCTTGAGTGGATGATGATGTTGTGGGTGGAAAGTGAGGATTAGAAAGTAGAAAAAGTGGAGAAATTGGTGTAGTATTGAAGAGGGAAAACTTGATTAGGTAAGCTTTTGTTTTAAGCTTTGGTTGCTTATTTAATGAATAAATTGGTTGTTAGATGCATTGATTGGTATGTATTGGTCATTAATCATGGGTTATGATGATCTATTGGCTCAATTCTTGTGTGATTAGGATGCTTATGCATGTGGAATTGGTATTAGAAGTGATAGGATTTAAGTTGAAGATGAAAGCTGGAAAATGGATTTTTGACCTACTGTACTATTTTGAACATAACTCATTGTGTGGTTATGCAAATGAGTCGAGGTTTTTGCCAAATTAAACTTTGTCTTGTTGGCTACATTTTTGTGTGAAATAGGTGTTGTCTAATTTTAGTCTTAAAAGGGTGAATTTTAGCATGGAAAGTTACTGATGATGGCTGGAATGAACAGTAACCGAACCACATAACCTAGAGTTTTGATGATTTGTCTAGATTAATTGAGAAGGAATTAGGAAAAATGGTCTTCATGAAAGTTGAAGCCTATATTGTTAGCTTTCCATTGCCACTGATTTTGAAAGTTTTTCGATATGTATATTGGGAGATATCCACTGTTAACTATTGACTGATTTTGGACATGGTGGTGAAACCTAGCCTAAGCGTCAGATTTGTGAGCATTCTGATTGGAAGCAATTTTAGCAATTTCTGTGAATTGAATTAGCTTGAGTGATCTTCTGAAGAGTTTTATAGGAAACATTTATATTGAAAATGGTATATAGAATGTAATTTTTAGAGATCAGATTTGGGAGTTATGAGTTTTCAAAACCTGAACCTGCATAATGGTGTTAACTACTGATCATGGCAGAAACTTGCATAACAGTTTTGAATTGGTTAGAGATGGAATTGGCTCTTAAGCTCTTCATGAAACTTGAAGTATGTGGTTTTATATTTCCAATGATATAAGGTAGTGATTTTTTTGACTTGTGTATAAGGAGTTATGCTTGATAGAACATTACTGTCCAGATTGGGTGATTTCTGGGGCAGCATCATTGATTGAATTGTTTGACCTAGTTAACAATTGAATTTGATTTTGGGTTGTTCATGAAAGTTGTTGATAACATTGGTATATTTCTGAGCATATTTATTGTGTAATTTTTGACTAAGGAGCTGGAAAGTTACGGATTTTATAAACTGTCGCACTGTTTTGACAAATGTTGCACTATTTTGAGAGGCATTGTGAGGGCAGTAACTTTGATTGCATTTTTGACACCCTTAGAGGTGGAATTGGCTTTTGTGTCCTTCATGAAACTTGTAGAGCTCTCTTTTCTCTATAAAATAGATACCAAGTTTGTCCAATTTGGAGTCCGGAGTAGGGAGTTATGCCCTGTGTAAGTTGGGATGTTGGAGGACGTTGTTTCAGATCTGCTATTGTATAGCATAAGTCGACTTGCACCCCATATAAGTCGATCCGTACACATACATGATGGTATAAGTCGACTTGCATCCTCGACAAGTCGATCAGATCATATATTTTCCTTCTTTTGCTCATAACTTTTCCGTCCGACATCCGATTGACCTGATTCTTGAGGCATCGGATTCGTGAAACATTGAATTTCATTACATGAGAAATTGGGAATTTTTGGACGGAAAATTGACGTGGGTCCGGGTAATGATTCTTTGATCACTGTTTTATTTAATTGGGGACCTATAGAGGTCCAAATTGAGCGCCGTCAGCGCCATTAGATTTCTAATTTTTAAACGGATTTTTCTAATGAAAAAAATGGGATTAGAGCCGGGAATCTCATGAACATGCATTTTCACCTACATGTGCATCATTAACTAACTCGGATTGGATATTTAGTGATCGTTTTGTTCTCTAATTCTTATAGCGACACAACTGGAGCGTCGATCGACCGATGTAGCAGAGACTTCCTGGCATTAGCTCGGAAGTAATAGATGAGTAACCTAGATGGGTTTCTCAATTATTACTTGTCTAATATGGGGATAATGGAGGGATCAGGAATGTGTACATTGTGTGACCTGTTTGTCATTACTGGATTTACTGTGATTGATTGTGAATTATGGCCTGTCAATTGTTGTGAATTATGGACCGTTACTTGTGCATACCGATCGTTAATCGATCGTGCTTGACTCTGAATGATTAGCTCGTTTATGGGATGTTATAATCGGGCATATGCATTTCATACAGAGGCATAAACGGATAAAAATAATTGTGAACCGAGTCGCCACTGATACTGAAACGAGCCTAGAGCTCGAAATATTGAAACGAGCCTAGAGCTCGAAGGGAGATAATTCTCCCAGCACGCGTCTCTCGATCATTGAAATCATTTTACGCGCTCGGTCACAACACTGTAATTAAACTGGAAAAAGAGTCACATGTGCATTGCATCATTACTGGACTGAATACCCAAAATGGGTTTGATCAGATTGGATCAGATATTATGGATCGAGACCGTAGTATTATCGCAATCGCCTTTATTACGGTGAATTGGTTATGTGATGCATGGATTGGGAGAACCATCGATGATGGTTCCTCATTGAGTTCGCAAACTCATCCAAAATTGCAATCTATTTTTCAGGATTAAAAGAGTACCCCGTTTGACACGGGAGTATGCCTACTAGGTGCAAGTTAAGATAGAGGTCGGGATCAGTTCGCGTCTGCATTAGTGTTTCCTAATATTGTATTCCGCAATCTTTGTAAACTGATTAGTATGTAAACTTTATGGTTACTGTAAAGTATTGTTAAATGATTGTAATAACTCGCAAATGTTTACTATCGCTCATCGCTTATTCCGCACGAATAAATGTTTTAAAACAAAAGTTTTTTATCGAGTCCTACCGGTCGATGTAGTACGTCACCCTCACGGTATGGACTCGGATATCACCAATGATATCGGGTTCGGGTCACGTGGGAGTGGGGTGTTACATTTAGGTGGTATCGAGCCAAGAATCTGAATGTATCTCGGGCACGATTTGAAACATAGGTCAAGTTGCATGCATTTGAGTCGTGTGTCGTTGCGCATCGTAGTAATCGATCCCTAGTTCGAGTTGAACGAGGATAAATCCTACGTGTGCATATGTGTTAAGTGATTAAGAGAGAGAAAAATGAGACTGTATTAGAATGAAACCAGGAAAGTATATGGGTAATTAGGAAGGGGAAAAAGGAAAAATGAATAATGAGATGTATGTTATACTGTGATTATAAACCCTCGAATTTGGTATCAGTATAACCATGTTGGCATGGGTTAATTGAGGAAAGAAACGATATCAAAAGGAATCAGGGGATTTAAAGTGGCAATATTACGGTGAAAGAAAACGAACATTTCTACAAAGATGGAGATATCCCTTGTGAATATAGAGAAAACATTGGTTAAAGTATGCCTATGTGCGAGTAAAAGTTTGAGATGATTAGGGAATTAGAGTTGTGACTCGTATATTCAACGAAATGGGGATAATTGGAACTGAGTAAAAAGTATATGGTCCGATCAGGTAAATAGGGATTCACTACATTTGTGTTAGTGGATATCATAGATGAGGATGATAGCGAGATTGGAATGAGATCAATATTGTACCGTAATGGTCTACCTAGAACTGAAAGAGCAAAGTGCCTAGTAGAGTAAGAAAAAGTAAAAATGGTGAGATAAAAGTGTACAGATAAACTGAAATGAACTCGTGAAACGGTTATGATCATGAGTGCATAAGCTTGAGACTGAAATGGGTATGCGAATATTGTGCTAAGAGTTTGGAAATCAGTATAATAAGATTGTAAGGGAAAAAAGACAGACTGACAATTTTCTACTGATTGGGTATCAGGAATTCAGAATTGGTTGAAAAGATGTATATGGACACAGAAATGGTAAATGGATGGGTAAATAGATAGAGATACAGTGGAAGTATCTATGATTTTTTTGTGGTTAGGGACATATCCCCGAATGTACTATCAATGTGAATACCCTATCGTGGATTGTTTGAGGAATTTGATACTGATGATAAGCATACCCTTGGAGAGTGGGCAGTGTGTGATGAACTGAGACATTATGTTAAAACGGTATAAGATAAATTGAATTGACTTTGATAAATGGTATTGGTGTTATGATCGTAATTGTTTAAAGTCTTGGAGACTTTAGATTCCTATAAGGATACATTGTGTTAATTCGAGGAAAAAGACGGGCATAAATGACTACTATACCGACAATTCTGAAATGAACAGACAATTCTGCCTAGTAAACTCAAATAGTGAATGTGTAATCTTTGCAATAAACAGACCAATTACAGATATTGGGATTTCCAAAGAATGTTAAGTAGATTATGGGTAATTGTGAAGTGTTAATGGAAAATTGAAGTTGTAGATCTAGTGATACTGGATAAAAGTAAGAAAGGTTAAGAGTGTAGAAGTTAAAGTGGTGAGTCCTATAATGAGTCCGAATATGCAAGTGAAATCCAAAAAAAATAATAATAATATTGAATGATTCAAAGAAAAAGTATGTGTACCCGACAAAAAGATGATAGAACAAGAAAGTGAAAAGTCGAAGCTAGACATTCTAGTAAGTATATGCGAAAGTGAAATTGAATAACTATGGGTATAGAACGAAGTGGTTATAGATTCAAGTGCGTAGATGTTTGAATGTTCAATAGGAAAAGTGCTTAAGTATTTGGACTATAGAGGATTATAACCTCATGATATAGTTTTGACTGAATGATTATAGAACTAATGGTGAGCACAAAATGGAAGTGTCGTAGACGAGAGAACCTATTTTATTGGAAGTATCATAGTGACAAAGTATACCCAGAATTGGCAAAAAAGGGGTATTAATGAAGTTATTGGAATAAGTCTATATTGAGAAAAAGGTATTGGATGGTATAGTGAGAAAAAGGTATTGGGTGGTATAGTGAGAAAAAGGTATTAGATGGATAAAACGTGATGAGTGAGCGGATTCGGAATAATGAATCGAGTCATAAGCCGGAACCAAAGGTAGTGGCCGCCTGGAAATGGCAAGTGAGATAGTTAAGAGAGTGAGATTGTCAATCGATGCCTTGTTGAATCCGCTCTCTCGTGATGAGTGATAATGAGTTAGCCAAATAAGTGACTGAACAACTGACTGAGTGTGGTTACTGTGACCTTTCGAAAAATGAATCATTGAGTGGAAAAGTGTATGGGACATGTAGGGTCATTTGATAACGATCATAGTGAACCGTTGATTGAGAATTTCGAGGACGAAATTTTTATAAGGAAGGGGGGAATTGTAACATCCCACCCCCTACTGGAAGGGTAAAATAGTAAATTTGGCATAGGATGAGATGGATCGGAATGACTTAGGATTGTTCATGCATAATAGGATTGGTACACAGTATCAATTGTGCACATGCAAATTTCAGTACATGCATACATGACATTCCCGGTAGATGTGCCTACTGTAATTTTATTGTGATTAACGTGTGAAGGATAGAGGTCGGGATCAGTTCGTGTCTGCATTAGTGTCGCATAATTGTATTCTGAACTTTCTGTCAAGGATGCTTGTATCTGTAATGAGCCCAATTTAGTTATGGCTCTTTGTACATTAAACGATTGTAACTTATTGCTTTGAATGATTGTAATAATCGAAAATGTTTATCGCTGAAATCAAAGCGTGTATTTCGATTGTGGGCTCAGATTATTCTTTGTCTTTTTCGCGAATGAAAAATAAAACAAACAATTATATATCGAGTTTTGACGATCGATCCTGCTTACTCGACTAGAGCCTCGAGCATTATCCAAGGACGTCTTGTAGAGTAACCCATTACCTTCTGGGGAATTGCCACAACACGGGCGTTCTTCTTAGCAAGAATTATTGCGATGGGATAATGGCTAGGAGGATTTGAAAGGCATTATGGCATTAAGATTTCCAAGGTTTAGCCAAGGCTTAGCTCAGACCCCACGACTCGTCAGATTTGGTTTAGTATTGCTACCGCACATGACTTCGAGAGACATGTTGAGCTCCATATATTCTTGTACAATCAAAAGGGGATCGATTTCGTAAAAGATAAGATCAGTAAATGAAACTTCACCGAAAGGAAATCTTTGTGAGATCGTCAATATTTTACGTGGTTTCTTTAAAGTACAATCAATCAAGATAGCTATCCTTATTCTTTGTGCCAATCCTCGTGCTTTACTTGTAAAGTCTCTATTCATGGTAATCAAAGCCCAAAGATCTATGAACTATCCCATGTTTGACCAAACCAAGCGAACAAACGACCTCGCATCTTTTTTCTCTCTCCCGCATTTTTTTGTATAAGTTGTTTTTATATAAGTCTTTATTTGTATAAGTCTTTCACATGTACGATGAAATTTATGAAGATTGACTTGTCCTTTTGTTTTTCTATACAAAAAAATCCTTTCCATAATTTAAATTGACTAATTTTTGGGACGATACTGACTTTTTGTATTTGAAAAATTTATTATTAATTATTAAAATATTAAAATTTCTTTTTAATATTTCTTTTCACCTTCTTTAAATCTGTATCCGAGACTCTTATTTGGTCTAATCGTAAACGATTCTATCATTTCGTATCCGCAATTCAATATGTATGTATATATATATCATATTTATTATATATTATATGACTCTCATACTCTTATTTTTTATCGCGTAATTTGGAGTACTCGAACGGTCAATTCTTTTCTATTTTTTTCTATATTCATTTCTATATTCATATTTCATTTCTATATTCATATTTTATTCCTATATTGATATTAATTATGAATAACTAAGAATGAAAAGAATAAAGAATTCAAAATTAATAGCTAAAATTGGAGTAGTTTGTTAAATTCCTATGCATATACAATTTCTCTTATAAGAGCCCGCTTAGCTCGAGAGGTTAGAGCATCGTATTTGTAATGCGATGGTCATCGATTCGATTCAGATAGTGGCTTTTCTCTATTTATTTTATTTTTATTTATTTTCTTTTTTTTATTTATTTTACATGATTGATAATGTCTTTTGAAATAAAGAATATTGAAAAACTTCTCCTCACCTTTTTTTTTTCAAGGTCAACGATTATATTATTAATATTATTATTGAATATTTTCTTTTTTTAATATTTTCTTTTTGATATTATTTGGTAAGAACTTACAATTATGAATAAAAATGAAAGTGGTTCAATCTCTGCAGAAGAAATCAAGAACAAGAAAAAAGGACCTTTTATGAAGAAAGGATTAGTCCATACCATCGGTATAGTTTGTACGACCACGATCGATCCGAAAGGAATGAATGGAAAAAAAGATGTCGTATCAATCGAGATTTCGAGAATATTTCATTCTTAGTGGATCGCCCCAACCTTAGTTGAATTCTTGAGATTGAACCACTTTCATTTTTATTCATAATTGTAAGTTCTTACCAAATAATATCAAAAAAGAAAATATTAAAAAAAGAAAATATTCAATAATAATATTAATAATATAATCGTTGACCTTTGGAAAAAAAAAGGGTGGGGGAGAAGCCTTTTTCAATATTAACATAATTTTTTTTAAATTGGATCAAGACTTCCCAATTGAATGAGTATGAGTAAAGGATCTATGGATAAGATAAATACAGAAAAGTTTATTTCTAATCGTAACTAAACCTTCCATTTTTTGTTTGCTTTGTATAGTCGAGATTGCAGCAAAATAAGTATTTAAGTATTAAATTAAGTATTAAAGGATGGCTTTGGTTTACTATAGTCATCGACATCTTGTTTTATCCGAGGTACCCATAAACGGAGAAAATTTCTTTTTTGCCTATCTCTATCCCGATGAGTTGAAACCAAAGCTCTTATTTTTTGTTGAATACTATTTCGAGTAAGTTTGGAATGAGCCCCGAGAAAGCTTGAGGCGGATAAACGAATTTTTGTTCTATGCCTCCGAGCTATATATCCTCGTTTAATT